>VYXH01007184.1:394682-430177 GCA_013397275.1 Burhinus bistriatus | reverse complement strand
GACTTTTTAAATTTCATCATATGTTGGAATTTCAGAAATTTCACAATCAGCTCTTCTCTTCTTGTACTGTTTGACTGTTATCTATTTAAAATGTAATTTGCCTGTTGTTCTGCTTTTTTTTTTTTAACCTGGTTGCTTTTAGTATCCATGCAAAAGCAAACAAAAAAGGTCTTATGTCATGACACAAGTCAGAGATTAACACAAAGAAATTTTCCTTCTCTAACTTCCACATGACATTATGGTGGGCTGCAAGGGGCTATTAACTTGACAAAGCCTGCAAAGGCATGATTAGGTGCTTACTTCTACATTTGTAAAAATCTTGACTAGTAGGGCAAACAGCAACTGTAGGGAAAAAATCCCTTTTGAAATACCTTGTATGGGTCATCCAAACAGAAAAGTGCTTTTAACTCCAACCACCCTCAAACCACGGCTTGAAAACCACTGCTTTCAATGGGCAATAGAAACGCTTTCATAACTAGCAGTACCAACTGGGCCAGGTCAAGTTTCTGAGAAAAGAACATTTTTCAAGGATTCATTTTAAATGGGAAATTCCTTAAACATAAGTGCTTGAGTAAAATCTCAGCCTATTTTGTAATTCCTTTATCCATAGCTACAAAAATTGAATCAGAGAAGAGTACAGGGAAGAAAACCCTTAAAACCTTGGTTGAAATAAACTGAAAAATGAAACAAACAGAGAATAAAATATGAGAACTTTGAAACTAATAGTAATCATGAGGGTGAAAAACCTTTTAAAAGAGATACTTGCCATCACTGTTTCTTTGCAATTTTTTACTTTTTACCATGACACTAATTTTCACCATTCTCACCCTAATCACAATGATCTTCATTTTAAATTTAACAAACTAGCTGGGCCAAGTCATTACCACAATTTACTGTTCATTCTAAGACAAGTGCTGGTATTCATTAAAGTCTATAATAACGCATCTTTACTCACAGCCATTTAAAAAGTAAATAAATAAAATCAAGGTTTGGATCTTATTTTGGTATTCATTAAAACCAAATGCTACTATTGGAGTCAAGGAATCTCCCGTGAGCTCTGTGTCATACAAGGTGCACAAACCAATCATTGTTTGTTTGTTTTGCAGGAATTGTAATACCATCATCTCCTAATACTTTTGCAAACATTAATCCGGACCACATTGGATTCTATCGGGTGAATTACGATAGCCAAAACTGGGCCAGGTTAAGCACTCTTCTGGTCAGCAACCACAAAGTGAGTGTCGTAACATTAACCTGTCTAGTGGGTCTCATAGAGGTCTGTAGAGGCTGTTTTTTCTGCAAATAATCTACATATTCTTGATCACTCTTTTCTTCTTTTCACACAGGATTTTTCAGCTGCTGACCGTGCAGGGATTTTGGATGATGCCTTTTCTTTAGCAAGGTAAACTAATTCCCTGCAGAGATTTCAACACAAGGTTTTCATTTTCCATTGTCTATTAATTAGAATTAACTCAACACAGGTGGTTGAAAGAAAATTTCTGAATTTGTTACAAGTCTTAATTGTTTATTGGCTTATGTTGTCCTCCAAAAGGAGCGAATTCAAGTATGCATTGGCAACTTGCAGTACCAATGCAGTCAAGAGAAATGCTCCCCTTTAGTTCAGTGACAGAAAAAAAAAAAGTGCTTTAATTGCACAGATCTTAGAAAGGGGTGTTTTTGCCATGTAAGTAACAATAATAGAAACACTCCAGAAGAAGTTAGGTGTCCAGAAAATCAGAGGCATGCCTACAATGCATAGCATGCCATTAGGAAGTTACCACCTCAGCTATCTTGTTTAGAAACTTGCTTGGAAACTTCTAGCTCTTGTACCCAGCCATGCTGACACAGATAAACTTTAGGTGACCTTCTGTGACAGCCTGTAAGTCTGAATCTCCTCAGCCTTTCACGATGTCTCCAGGGCTAGCAACTCCTTTTTGTGTGACAGGAGTTAATGTAGTCAGTTGAGGACTACCCACTTCTGGGCACACTGGGCTGCTGCACAGTGTGAGCAGCTTCCTCACGGCAGTGGTTGCTCCTGCAGTTAGGTGTTGACCGACAGTGATCCTCAGTGGTCTCTTTGGAAAACACCTCCCAAGTTACATTCCAGACTATTTTCCCCCTCCTAAAATTTATTATTTCAGACTTTCTAAAATAAATAGTGTTCTAATGTCTTTAAAGAAGCAAGTTCTTCAAATTAATGAAAATAACAGAAGTTGTGTTTTCTCCTTCCACAGACCTGGACTCGTGAATTATTCTGTTCCCCTGCAGCTCACAAAATACCTGAAAAATGAAACAGACTATTTACCTTGGAATAGAGTTATCTCATCTGTAACTTACCTCGCAAACATGCTTGAAGATGATACAAATCTCTATACTCAGTTTCAGGTGATGAAGCAAAAAAACACATTCCTGCATGGGACCACTGGATCTGACAGTTCAGGATCTGTAACAGCAATAATACTGAAGTTCAAGAGATTTTTAATGTTGCTGAGCTATCAGTATTTACTTTTTGTTACTGTACTCTTAAAAAGAAATGCTGAAAACTTCTTAGTGCTGATCTCCGAATTACCTGGATTCTCAATTCAGGAGTATGCACTTGGAGGAAAGAAATTATGCCTAATTATTCTTATAATCCTTCACCATAAGTCACAGTCCAGACATTTGTTAGTCAAGGCTGTCCTGCATCCAATAAAGAAGTATGTATAGGGCAGCAAAATCTGACACCTGTCCTCAGCACGAAGGATGGCTATATCTCAACGTGGCAGTGAGCAGGCTTATTAATTGACCTACCATGCTGAAAATGATTTAATGGTCACTAAAATAAGTATGTCCTGAACTCAGCATTATCTCTGGAAAAGAGTTGTGGCAGTGTGTCCTTGCTGTACCCCACCCTTCATTTGGGAGCACAGACAAGGCTGGGGAAAACCAGGTTGTCTTTGTCCTAACTGCGCATCAGTATTGCAAGCATTCAGACTTGGCATGCTGTGGTGATCTGGAAAGATTGTGCGTGAGCATGTTTGTGTTACTTTTTGTTTAAGAGACGCTAGTTCTGGCAAAAATGAAGGAGAATAAACTATGAACACAAATATATTCTTATTTAAAGAAATCTATACAAGTAACGAACCCTCTTTTTCTACCACAGGGATATTTTCGCAACCTGGTAAAACCCATTGTGGATCAACTGCACTGGCATGATTCTGGAGGCCATTTGGAGAGGTTGAACAATCTTTTTTTTTTTCCTTCTCACATTATTGATGGATTCAAATAATGCTAAGCAATAGGAAAGTATCTCTCTCTCCCTCTCTCTCTTTTAAAGGCTTCTTCGTGCGTCTGTTCTAGACTTTGCCTGCAGTATGAATGACACAGAATCTTTGAACAATGCTTCTCAACTATTCGAGCAATGGCTACAAGGAGAAACGTGAGTGCTCACGGCTTTTGTGGCTGGTGAGGAACACAGCATGTGACTTGGTCACAGATCTCAAGCAGGAAAGAGGGAAGAATATTCAAGTACTGTTTCTTTATTTTAGTATTCCTGCAAATCTCCGACTCCTGGTATATCGTTATGGAATGCAGAACTCAGGTAATGAGTCATCATGGAATTATATGTTCAAGAAATACCAAGAAACTTCATTAGCGCAAGAAAAAGAAAAGCTGCTGTACGGCCTGGCATCAGTGAAGAACATCACCCTTTTGGACAGGTGATTTAAACACACAGAGATTTTTGTTTCAGCACAGAAGCAGCTGGTTACAGTCTGCTCATTCCCCTCTCCTCTCTCCTGTGTTGTCATTTTTGTCAGAGTACAGCATGAGGAATGCAGCACATTTTCAAGACCAGTTATCTAACACCGTCTCTAAGATTGTACTATAGTAGAAAAAAAGCCTTGCTCCTTTAGTGGAAAGATACTAAACACATGGTAGTTTCTGCACAGTGCCTCCACTCTGAGTAACTTTAGCTGCCTAATAGTTAAACTGCAGGAGAAAATTAGTCATCTATGTTTCCTCTATAATCAGTGAAGGGAGGCAGGACCTCCAGAGTTTATCCCAGACCAGGAAAGGGACTTAAAATCAATGGGAAGAGTTGCTTTTGGGTGTTGCCAGTCACCCTCCGTTGGCTACAGAGGGAGTTTGCTTAGACTAGATGTCTACCTTCTAAGTGGCCAAAATTAGGCAAACAACCTTGAGCAATTGTTACCAACAGTCCTGTGAAGGCATCCGTGTGACGTTGCAATGCTCCCTGAAGTGCTGTGCAGAGGTATTTGAGCTTGAACCAGGAATGAGGTATTCATGCCACCATGGCAGTGATGAGGAGTCTGGATACTGCCCCAGGCTGGTCCAGCTGTCAGACTGGGCGAACATCTCGCCAGGCTGCTGCTCTGCACAGACACTCCAGCTCCTTTAAGCTTATCTGATAACTTTGCATGTAGCTGTATCATGTAGTGGAGATGCAGGCAAACATCTTCACCAGGGCTGTTTACCACTTTCTTGGAGCCCTATCTAAACATCGTAAGATGGAGCAGTCTCTGCCTGGAAGAATCCCAAGTTTAAACAAGATGAAACAAGGAAGTATAGGAGGTTCAGGAAGAGTAAATATAAGAGAGCAATTAAAATAGTTGTAGGAGGCAGCTGTATTCCTAAATTATTGTGACCACAACAACCATAATCTAAAGCCATTCAATAACTAATTGCTGACATGATTAAGACATGAATTAATTAGCTAGATTAGCCTGTATTTGCAGAAAATAAAAAATCCCCCCTAAAGCAGGGAGAACTTGTCTCTTAATTTACTATTAAAATAACAAGGAAGGGGGAAAAAGCAAACAGATTGAGAAAATTGTCCCTTACATATAGGAAAAAAGAAGACAATCCTTAATCCTAGCACATGACAGTTTAAGGGTGTTCTTCTGCAGCTGCTGCTGTGAAGCCATGATCACACTACTCATCTCCCTGCAAATGTGCGTGCTGAGGGACCCCTCCACTCTGTCAGTCAAAGCCATTTGTGCTGTAACTGGAAGTATAACTGCAGCACTCGCAGGCATGCTATGCCCAAATGAATTTTAATTTTGTATGGATGAGAGTTTCAGAACAAACAGCACAGATTTCAGCATGAGCAAGCCACCGGCATGTGTACTCATGGTCCCTATAAGATCTTTATAGCCTGAACTACTACTTTTTTGGCACTTGGCTATCCAAACAGGTTGGACTACTGACTGATCTAATCTTGTTTTCACTACTTGATTGAAATATAGGAATAATAATGGCTTTTGGCTATTTTCAAGTAACTTAGAGACATAAACTCTACTTACTTTCTAAAGAGATGTCTAGCTGCTTAGATTTCTTTCAATACAATTATCTCTTGACACAGTTATCAACAGATACTTAGGTTCTATATCAGTGTACTTCACCTTTAAAATCCTGTAGACAAATATAATATTTCTACTTGGAAGCGGGCTGTAGACTGTGGTGGCAAATACTTGAGAAATATAGACATTAGCATTGCATTATTTCTCATCATCATCAGTTAAGCCTACACTGAAAATGCTAACTTATTATTTGCTTTCCATGGTCTTTCATGAAAGGCACTCATTGATTCTTATGGCATTTCCCTTAGGTATCTGAAATATATTTACAACACCAGCCTCATCAAAAGCCAAGATGTGTTCACAGTCCTGAGATACATCTCATATAACACCTATGGGAAAATAATGGCCTGGGACTGGATACGACTTAACTGGCAGTACTTAGTGGACAGGTATGCTAATGAACTCATTGGAAACTTTAGGTCTACATCCATCTGTATATCTTGTTATATGCCCTGCTTTTCTATATTTTCACTACACAGCTATAATCACTGGCCTTTGCATAATGAAAGCTGAAAGCATATTCAACACAATTATATCTATCTGCTGTAAGAAAGTACTTTGCTGCTAACTTGAAATCCATTCTTTCCCTAAGTGATGACTACCAATAAATGGTGATTAAAAAGTATAGCAAGTTTTACCAAGGCCACAGAAATCTGGTTATTGCATGGAAATTAGTCAGTCATGTCTCCACTCTTTCTATTGAACAAGAAGACAGTGTATAGATTTTTTTTTAATTCCTTCTAGTGGTAACAGCAAGCAGCAGATGTACAGATGAGCAGTGGAAGTAATAGGAAACCTGTTAGCTTTGCTCCTCCCTATTTGAGTGTCTCCTCTCTCCTTCCTTCTCCTTTCTAAGTGCTTGGTGAAGGCTCAGAAGCAAAGCACACCTGCAAGCCTAGAGCTGTGAACTGGACAGCATTTGTATTGCTGAGCTGCAATACACCTAATTTCCAGCATGAGACAGTAAGTCATTAATTAAAGTAAAAAAAGGCCCCAGAAGAGATCGCTCCAGTAGTAAACATATTTGAGAACAGCACAGATATTGTATAAGAGTACTATTTTTCCAGTATTTCCAGAAATGCGGAAATCTGAGTGCACCTGTTTTATTGTAGCACGGTTAGAAGTTTAATCTTCGAATAATTACTTGTGCCTTTTCTTTTTTAACGGTTTTGCATCAAACATCATTTACTAAATTGTTTTCTAGATTCACTATCAATGACAGAAACCTTGGTCGAATAGTAACTATTACCCAAACCTTCAACACTGAGCTCCAGCTTTGGCAGGTATGGTGACAGCAATTCTCTTGGTTTTAAGTCAATATATTTAACAATCTACTGGCCAGGAAACTTGACTTTTTAATCCTCTAAATGTGTAAAGCAGTATGAACTACTGAAAAACCACCCCAGTGCTACTAGCCTGAGCTTAAATATCTCTCCCAGTCAAAACTGCCCTTGACTAAGTCCCTGTAAAAACCCACTTGCCCAACAGCAGCATTATTTGCTTCACGTCAATTCTTTTTCTCTCTCTTTTCCAGATGGAAAATTTCTTTGAGAAATATCCTAATGCTGGGGCAGGAGAATTGCCCAGGAGCCAGTCAATTGAGCAGGTGAAGAACAACATTGAATGGCTAAAAGTAAACAAGGAGGAAATACAAACATGGCTAGAAGCACAGCAAGGCCCTTAAAGTCTTACTTTGTTAAAAATACCAGGCACTCATTTTGGGCACTCAGATCTTCAGAGATATTTAGCAATGTGGGTTTCTCACCTAGGTACCTTAGAGGACCAAGGCCTAATATTTTTTCTACAAACACTCAGGAGACCACTGCCAGAGCAATGTTCGTGTAGTTGCTGATCCCAGATCCTACCAGCACTTGTGTGCAGGAATAGCTTTATATTTTGAGACATGAATCTGCCTGAACAAACAGGACAAATATTTAAAGTTACTCAAGGCAGAAGTGATGACAGAACTGGGTTCATCACTGATCAAGCTGGCCTCACTCCTTCCACATACCCCTTTGAAAAGCTACTTCGTGGTTCGCACAGAGGTATATCTAGTACACTCAGGGATTCCTTTCCAAGTGCACCTCATAGGAGCTTTCTCCTGAAGGAAAGGGAATTAAGCAGTAATTTTAGCACTGTCTGAAAATTGTCCCCTATATTTATAGCTGTTAAAACCCTACATTTGGAATTTAGCTTTGCATTCTGATACTACAGAAAGGCCAGTTAAGCTTCTCTCTCCGTTGATTTTTGACATTTAAGTACAAGTACATAAGGAATCAATATTATCAACTTCTTTTTCAATGTTATTAGTTGAGATTCTGTACCTTGGGGTAGGGGTTGTCTTGGTTATTTTTGTCTTATTTCTAAACCTTCTCAAAAGAAGAACTTGTGGCAGCATCATTGCAAACAAGACATACGGTACTGTTTCTTTTCTTAGGGAAAAATAAAATTAAAAAATCTACCGGGAAATCTCAGTCTCTTTCTAATAAAGTGGTAAAACTGCCTGGCATATAGAAAAGCAGCTGTTACATAGCCCAGCTATGCTGTCCATATAGCTTCTGTGACTTTTGAGGGGGAAAAATCTATTATCTCCTCTGAGAAAATACAAAAAAAACCGGCAAATTCAGGCAGAGAGGGCAGATGAGTTCTGCTGCTGCAATTCAGTCTACTGCAGAAGTATTGGTAGAAAAGAAACGACTCTTGGTGCCAAGTACCTCGGACACTATGATGCTGGAGAAGGCAGCAGGGCCACTCTGCCTGCCTCTCCCACACAGAGAGCTGGGGTGCCTTGGAGCTCCCAGTTTTCCATGTGCTGTGTCCTGACACCATACAGGCAGCAGACATGAGCCATTCTCCTTGCCTTCTCCCTGGTATCCTGAGAGGAAAGGTGCAACAGAAGGGAACCAGCTAGAGCCAGTCCCTCTCCGGACTCCCTGGGAGCAGGACCCCAGAGCACCTCACAGGAGGTAGCCCTGGGAGAGATTAGGCACAGATGTCAGGAAACTGCAGCGGAATGGGAGGACAGAAGCATGGGAAAGCATTTCCCTTCATCCTGCAATGCTATTCAAAGGGAAAGCTAGAGGTGTTGAGGAGATGGCTCTAATGTACAGAAATCCTGGGGTACAAGCTCTGCCTGCCGCTGGGTCTTGGTACGGCACAGAGGGCTCCAGAGAAGCTTATATAGTCCCAGATGGAAACACTTTACCCACCCTCCCATGAGATGAGACTAGTACTGTTTTGGGCCTCTCCCTAGATACCCAAATAGCTGCAACAAGCCCAGACAGATCTGGTGACCAAGGCAGTTGTCCTATCAAAGGAAAATGTCAGTCATTTGCCTTCTGCAAACAAAACATGACAGGATTTTGACTAACAGTAGTTACAACTTGCTACAGATAGCAGCTGCTTTTTAAGGTAAAGAGGTGGCAAAGGGCCAGGCAATTTCTTCCAGTTTTTATTCTTGCTCAGCTTCACACACAGAGGACAGTGAAAGTGAAGCAGCTGCCCACACCCAAACTACCAGCAGCTCAGCACGCACGGAGCAGGCTGTCCTTCGGCAGCTGCCTACTCAGTAGGAGACATGCCAATTCACCTTCACAATTTTACAGTTTCAATGAGTGAACTGAGGGAGCAGAAGCCAAACAAGAACTCCCTTGGTTTCAAGGTCACAAACTGGTTTGGTAGCACCACACTGTAATACTATCAACATGTTGTACCACTGTGACTATACAATAGCATGATCAGCTCAGAAAAATTCTCTGTGCATTGCCAGTGCTGTATGTTTTAATTGAAAGTTTTTAACTCCAGCTGGCCATGATGTGCAACAATGCAAAACCAATATGAAGATGTTCATGCACATAGCTCAGTTGTTTTCCCTTTCAGAGAAGATTTAATGAAATTTGGCAGAAAAAAAATGATTCTTTAACTATTCATAGTCTTCTGCCACAATTTGCTGTAGAAAGAAAAGTGTGAGTACTGTGAGAATGACACAAGATTAAGTAGTTACTTTAAGAGATTTCTATCCTTTGTTACATGTAGCCCCTATTACCACTGAGTGGGATCAGGCTGGCCAGCGTTGTTGGCTACAGTAGTAGGCTTTCATCAAGGAAAACGTAAGAAATAATGAAGATTTTCTATGGTGCTGGAAAGCTATAGCAAAAGCAGCTTTCATCCAAATCTCACAGACATACCACTGTTCAAGACAAGGCACATATTGGTAGCATCGTGTATTGCTGTAGTAGAAAAAGTTTAGAGAGGTCAATCAGAGAGAGACAACAGAAAAATACCACTAAGTAAAGAGAGAGCAAGAAGCCAAGGACAAGCCTGAACAACTACTGGGCTCATGACCCTGAGTGAATGGAGCAGAGAAGGGGATTTAAATAGTAAACCAAGCAATTGCCGCCTGTCATTTAATTCTCACTCTGTTCAGCAAGATGGGACCATGTCGAGCTTTTGTGCCTGAGCCACACTGGATCAGAGAGATATTTGACTAGCGCTTGGATACTTTTGATGTTACAGAAAGGTTAGCTGGATTTCTACAGTGATCTTAATTGGGTAGGTGAACATGGAAGTAAATCCAAAAGCCCTAGAAGAAGGCTGCTTTTATGGTGGGGTGAAGGTTCTGTCAATTTTAAATAATGTTCTATAGATTATGCAGTGCTTTTGCTACCTTTAAATGGCTCATGGAGAATGTACTGTATGGCATGTGCCTCTTTCAGACTGTTTGTCCTAGATGGATAACAAATCTGGTACATGTTAAATCTTCTGGTCAGGAACTAGTGCATTTACAAATGGTCTGTGATAAGCTTAAGAATGCCAATTTGAAACTGAATCCAAAGAAATGTGAACTGTTTTAAAAAGAGATAATTTACTCTCGGTCATTCGATCAGCGAGGAAGGAATTTCCACTGATAAAGCCAAGTGAGGGAGTGCAGAACCGGCTGGCCCCTTAGATCCACACAGCTTTTTGAGGCTCTGCTGTTCCTATTGTACCACAGCAAAAGTGATTGCACACAGCGAGGTAGAGAAACGCTTTGAGTAATCAAAGTGTGATGTGGTGAAGTTAGAGAGGGGCCACTTGTGACTGTTGCAGTGTTGCCTTACACTAGGTCTGCAAATCCTTCTCATATCAGCCACAGCTGTGAGTCCTATAATGCCTTAGCCTGTGGGCCCCAGGAGGCTGTAAACCTGATAGGTGCATGAAAATGCTTTATCTTGGTGATTCAGGTGAAGAAACAACTGAAAACATTGTATTACTGGACAGAACAAAAAATGAATAGCACCACTGCAAATACCAAGGCACCTACAACTCCCAACTGAGACAGTTTCTAAAACAGCAGTTAAGATCACTACAAAGCATGGAGACATAAAAAAAAATACCATATACATATGGTATGTTTCACTGTTGAAATAGGGCATGATTAGGAAGTATCCCTCCAGTCTTCCCATAATGACCAGTGACATTTCTTGGCTACCATCATTTTGGGTGATGGCATCTTCCAGCAGCAATACCATACTGCCAAATTAAAACTTCCTTCCTGTGTTATATGTATCCAATTATGAAAGTTAGTCAAACAAGGTTTTGTTTGCTTTCCCAAGTATTCAGGAAGAAGTCAGTTCACATGGGGGTATTCCAGCTTCACATCTACGCCTATGGGAGCTGAATGTATGCCTGTATGTGGAAAACTGGTACAGAAAGATATTGCTATATAAGACTAAGGAAATGTTCTCCAGCTCACAGGTACTACAGCGGATCATATGGCTGCCCAAATATCTGAACTTTTCCAAGATGTGCTTTGGAAAAAAACCACAAATTTATTTATAAAAGCATCTGAAATGTATTTGGTTCAGATAAGTCTGAGAGTTTCTGGCTTCCCAGCGTATATTCTACAGAGTTGTGAGGGAAGAGCAAATCCTGAAAAACATGACCATAACATAGTATCTGAGAGACATTGCTCTTAAGTAGCACTCACTAGTTGTTTCAGTAATTCCTCACCCACAGAAAACTTTTCCATATCAACTCTCCTTCACAAACTGATGTCCAGAAACTGCTATCAAGCTGATATTTGCTTGCTGGTGGTTTAATGATGCTGAAGCAATGTCTACAGATGGTCTCAAGAACCAGTGAGTCAGGGAAAGGAAGAGATCCAGACGTGAGAGAGGACTGGAGCCTAACTCTTCAAAAGGAAAGCTGGGGATACAGGGTCATTATTCTTAGTAAGAATCAAAAGTTAATTTGAAATAGATGTTGCAGTTATATATGTGATATCTACCATACAACCTTCGCCCTAGCTTAAACCATCAATGTTACTTTTCCTTCGGAGATGGATGAAATGGCCAGGTGTCCTCTAAATAACCTTTCCAGCACTTTTGAATTTTTTTAATTGTTTGCAGTGAACAAGATACTGGTCACTGATATAGTTTCTTCCAAGGAGTGCAAGGCCAAGCACAGATCATGAGGTTCTGCCATTCCAGAATTCCTGTTCTGTATTGCCAGCTGTCAAATGCATTCACATACCACAGGTCAGCAAAGAAACCTCTCCAACCAGGAACTGCATACCACAGAGCTACAGAGCTCATACCTGTAGCAGGTCTGCAACTCAGGGGTATGTTTTATGTCTTTCTCAAAGAGGGAGCCTGAAACCAAACAACTGCAGGGTGCTCTCTGGAGGGTAGTCAACAAAGCCATTAGCCAGAGTAAAAGTTGCACAACATTAGGCAAAAAAGGTGTTAAGCCGTAGGTCAAGTTCTTATGAGCCAGAAGAGTTGCTGTGGCAGTCTAAGAAGCAGATTTTCCAGGTGTCTGGTGGGCAGCCAAAAACTGATTTGATTCATTTATTTTAGCAAATAGTCACTTTCAGCAAACTGAAATTACAGCCCACCCAGGTTCATTAAGCAACTTCAGCTGGAGAAAACACTATGGACCTGAAGTTAGAAAATCACTGATGAAAAGTCATCGCTCCCCTTTTTCTTGGGCTGGAGCACTTGCAAAGAAAGCAAGCAGATCAAGGCTCCGTTCTGCCTTCTCCACAGAAATGCGTATGAACTCTTCCACATGACTATACTGGGCCTGGTCTTCCAAACTCTCCTGTGGTACTTAAATAACAGCCAGGACTAAAAGTAAATTAGTAACTTTCTAGTTTGATGTTTCACATAAGCACCTAAGAACACAGGACTGCCAGACCCTTATATTTTATTATTACTTTAAGTAAAGACGGATGGCTTCAACAGAAGCTACTAGTAAGCTCAGATCTGCATTAACAGGCCCTAAGTAATTAGAAATGTAGAGGAGCACCACTCCATAGTACAGTTGTTTGAGCAACAGCCTGAAAGGGCAGACATGTGGTTTAAAATTGTCTCCATCAGAAACAATAATTCACCAAGTCTTCCACCTCCTGCACAAGGTCTCCAACCACTGTGCATAAGGGGCATTCCTCTCCTCCAGTGCTCTTGTAAATGCAGCCCTTCTTTTACGTTACCACGTCAAGGACTCCAAACCAAAAGGCTCAGTCATGTGAAAGGGAACATTTCTGTGTCAGGCGAGACAAGATTTCAGGTTTTCATTTCCTCAGCAGAAAACAAAGCTTCATTCAAGCTGCACAGACTCACTCCCCTCCTCCCTAGTTCAGGAGAAAAACAAACAAACAAAAATGTACTCCCCCAGCGAATGCCCTGAAATAACACAACTGTTGGCTTCACACAGGGGCTGCTGAGCTCCCCGGCCAGACTGCAACAGAGGAAAGACAAGCTCCAGGCACGAACATGAACCAGCACAAACTAGGAGGTGAACTGGAGCAAACTACACCCTCAGGTATTGCCCTAGCCACAAACCAGAAGCACACAATTGCACAATTTGAGAAAGGTTGATGCAAGCAGGGACTGGTTTTAATGAACATTGAGTCAGTCACCACGTATTACAAAAACGGAACAGCCATAAGAACCAACTAATTAGCATTGAAACAACACAACCAAGGGGAAGGTCAGCCACAGACAAGATCGGAGTGCAGGAGGGGGAAATCAGGTAAGACGCCAAACATCATGTCTTAGCTGGCACTAGAGTGGCCCAGTCAGAAAAGTCAGGGCTAGGACGAAGGACGTCGTCCGTGCAAGCAATGATGCTACACTAACGTGCCAATACAGCGCCCTCTGTTCTGCTCTGCTCTGCACCCAGGCCAGACGAGAACAGAGCAGGGCAAGAAATGTTTGGCCATCTTTGCCTTTGGAAAAAATGGAGAACACCTCATTTGGCCAAAACAAACTGGTGATTCTGATCTAACGGATGGGTTGGTTTCCTCAGGAAAAAGGTATTTTTGGTGTACCTTCTGGGCTGTCCAAATGAACATGGAAACAGAGAGGCAGTTAAGTTGCTAAAGCAGGTTGACGTGCATGTCCTAGTGAGACAAACAGCCTATGCTTTGTTTATTTAAACACACCTGGTTTAGATGTTAACTGTTCTGCACAAAATATTTAAGAGTTCTTTGCAAATTATTGAAGGGATTTTTATTACTTTAGCTAGGACTCCTTACATAGGAGATGAATGCAACCTGTCAAAGACAAATCAGATGAGGAAGATTAAGGACAGAAAACAGCCATCATCAAAAAACATATTAATGAAGTATCATTAAGTTTTTACTATGGGAAATGTATCACTCCTAAAAATATATGTTAAAGTAAGACATAAACTTCATACTATAATTAGGAGCTACTTCTCAAATACTTCTTAAAATGCAGCTCAAAAATTTTGATCTATTTTCCGTGTGCACTAGAAAAAAGTTAATATTGGTGGCCTGGGAAATGTGGTTTGTCCACAAATTGCCAAATCTCACAGGGCTGTAATAGCTGGAATGATGGTATGGCTAAACAAATGGTTTGGCAATGGAAATAAATAGGATAGCCATGCAGGTGCATCATGGTGATGAGCTTTTCCTCTCGTAAAAGAAAGAAAAGAATCTCCTTTATGGGAGATGGACGACGCGCAGTGAAGTTTTCCCCTATTTTCATTTCTCCAGTGTATTAAGAGCAGCCTCTAGTGACAGTTGGTAGTCATTACACTTAATTACACGGGCTTTAACGCAGCGTGCATTCTGACGGAAACGTCTTTAACTAATTGTAATACATCTTATAAAGAAAAACAAAGTTGCCTTAACGATCTTATGAACAGCACCAGTCATTAAGCATACAGGTGCTTCTAAGTAACGTCGCATAAGAGTCCTTAACCTAAAATAAATGTCAATCATTAAGGCTAAAATTTGTGGGCATGGAACAAAAAAATAAAAACCAACCCATAAAATAAGCTTCTACCTCACATTTGAAGATTACATTTAAACATTTGAATCACCAGAAATTGCTGAAAATGCAAGTTATGTTTCAAAAAGCAGTGGGCACTGCTACGGAGGACCAAGAAGTCAAACACTCAGAACTGCAGAGAGTCACAGGGAGCTTGCATGCACGCCTGTACGCAGCAGGTGCACTGCACTCTGGCATGATGACCATTTTACCTCAAGCAGTTGTTTGCAACTTTAAAAAAAAAGCTTCCCAGCAAAAACAGGCATGTGTAATTTGCAGAAATGATGAATGCCCATGAACTCCCTCACACCACCCTGAGCCAGGAACTTGTTAGCTTTCTTCACCTATAGCAAATGAGGTATTAGAAAGATACTACTTCTCCTTGCAAACTTGACTTTCTTCACGAACACACACACACTGATGCTTCAACGGGTTGTGGAAACAAGGGTCTGCCCGTGATCACGCCGGGTAAGTCGCTGCGCTCAGCGAAGTGCTGAGGGGCCGCGCCGGGAGCCAGGCCGCGGCCGGGCAGCAGCTCCGGCTGCCGGAGGTGTGGCCGGGAACGGCGGGGCCGGCGCTGCGCAGCCGCTTCCCCCCAGAGGCAGCCTCCCCCTCAGGGCTGCCGGTCGCCCGCAACAAAGCCCTCCACATTTCCAAAACGGGCTTCTGTTTTGAGTTTTTTAATCCATTGCTTTTGGGAGTCACATGTTCTTTTATTTCTCGCTGAAGAGAAGTTATGAAATATTTGCTTAGGAAATCTTAGCACCTGCCTTTAAATCATTACTTCATTTACAGAAGAACGAGTCATCCACCGCTGCCTGTGGCGGCTGCTGTCTTGCAGACATGGGTCTGCTCAGACCTCTGGAGAACTGTTCAAGCTTTGTCAAGCTTTGCTTACAGAAAACGGACCCCGTCGTACGGTCATGACTGCGTCTGTAGCCTCAGCAATTCAGCGACACTTTCACAGCATTAAAAAGGGCGGGACTTGCTCTTACGCAGTCTGAGGGGGCCGAGGCCTCTTCCAGATACTCATCTCACGCCACTCAAGCCACCATTTTTCTCTTTTAAAGTAAAAAGTCTCTCCCTGAGAGCACGGGTGGGGGCTCAGCCCTGCCACTGTGCTCTGGGTGACAGCTGAGTTGGGCCCCCCTGCAGCATGGAGGCCTCCTGCAGCTGTGCCCCCACGAGCACCCGAGGCTGCTTTGGCTGCACCTCACGCTGGCCACTGGGTGCCGAGGTCCCTTCACAACCCCCAAAGACATCGCTGCCTCAGCTCCCCTCATGGGCTCGCCCCAGCAGGGTCACCCACGGCCCGCTCTGCATCCTCACCATGGTGGGGGATGGCAGCAGTGCTTGGGGATGAGCTCAGCCCGAGGGAGGGAATAACCCCTCCTGGCACAACATATCCCAAGGCCGCCATCTTGAGGGAGACCTCACTGGTGGGGCCAGGAGCCTGCCAAGTGTTTGTGTCTTCTCCACGTAGCAGGCAAGGCCGCGGGAGGGAGAAAGAAAGGCCCTGCCACCATACTGTGTGGCCTGCAGCGCCCTGTCCCCGCTGTGTGAGGTTGGGCAACACACAAACCTTCAGCAGGTCACATCCCCCAGGCTGCTGGTGGGTGAGGGAGGGCTGGGGCGGGTGGCCGGGGCCGCTCTCATTACAGCCACTCATCGGATGCTAATCCAATCATCCCGCTAATGAAATCAGGCTGCGCTGCTAATGAAATCACCCTGCGGCAGCCAGCATCGCTTCGCAGCGCTGCCACACTCGGCATGGGGTCAGCCATGCTGGTGGGTCACCTCTGCTGAGACCCCCCCCCAAAACCTGCTCCCGGCAGCGGGGACAGGCAGCAGGTCTGCTGCCAGCCACTCTGGCAGCATGGGCTCAAGCTCTCTGCAAGCAGCAGCCACTGCCCTGCCCAGAAGCCGACAGGGAGCAGAGAGAGGGATGGCTGATAATGAGACACCAACTACTGGTTTTCCACTTCTCCATCAGCACGGTTTTCCTTGGGGACCTGCTGCCCACGTGTGCTGGGAGGGGAGGCGGGCTGGGCCAGGCCTCCTCGGGCGATGGCCTCCCCTTGCCACCTGGCGTGGATGCCCGGGGAGGGAGGTGGTGTCTGCAGCACTTGCAGTGACTGCATAGCCAGCTTCAGGGTAACGCTGCTAATGCGTAGCTCACATGGATTAGCAGAGAAGCGTCCCAGCACCCTGGGCCTTGCCTCTCCAGGAGTTATTCCTGAGTGTTCCCAGAGTAGGCCTATTAACCAAAAAGAGAAAGGGCACCCATTTCCTTATGAAAAGGTACTTCTGCTTCACTTCTGATACTACCATGCCAACATGGTAGAAGGTGTTGAAAAGAATGCTATTGCTGTTCATTTTTAACGTCTTTTTGCTCAGGAGCCTTTTGAAGATGCCACAAAATATACCATACGAATATTTTTTTACTTTAAAAGCTGCTGGATGTAGGGGAGCATCCTGAAGCATCCAGCTTATGTTTGGAGTGAGGTCTATCTTTAATTGGATTTTTTTTTTTTTCCAAACATCTTCAAGCTGAAAGAAATGAAGGAGACAGTGATAACAGTATTGTTTGTACGAAACCTATTCAGAGCAAAGGCTGTAGCATTCTGCGAGCTAGTGTGCTTCTCCAAAGGTCTGCTAGTTAATTGGCGCGTTGTTTAAGGGAAGGTTTTAATGGTGTAGGAGGCATAAGCCTTTGTAAATAATACTATCTTAAATGCAGAAGGCCTTATCGTGCACTCCTTGCTCAGGCAAGTCTCCTCTTGAGATCATCTGGAGTTTTGTCTGAGTAAAGAGCACAGAATCAAATCCATAATGAGCCAACCGCTTAATCTAGTGGTAAGGAAAACCACATTCAAGCAGTTTTCTGTCACATCTGCTAGACATCAGTACTGCTGCGATCTCACTAGAGGGAGCAATTTATTTTGAAATATTAGTCAATATTAGCTCAGCGCTTAGCCAGGCCACCAGTGGGTCAAAATTGAGAAGACTTTGCTGAAGCAAATACACATTTTAAGATAAAAAGATAAACAAGGGGAAAAGCGAAATGAAAAGACTGAACTAATTAAAAATCCTAACTTCTGAAACAATTAGTTGTAAACAGAAAAAGGTATCTGTGTGACATATGGAGATGATTTTTTTATGTTGTTTTTCCTGCTGAAACATCTACAGTAGAGGTTTTGTCCCTGTTTCCAGTAGAGATCTCAGTTTTCACGGATTACAGATCATTTTGGTTGGCCCTTGTTGGGAAGTTTTGCTTTTATTTTAAAACACGGATAGAGCTCTTCTCTTTTTTATCATGGGCTGTAAAAGGAAATAAATTCCCAGATGCATCAAGATTCTTAGAAGTATTGCTAGCACTCAGGTTCTGTCAACATTTCCATCTTAAAACATTATTTAATGTTGAGTCATAAACACCTTTCTGTAAACATTTATTTAGTGCCTGACAAGGTCTCCCTTCTAAAGGGGTGGGAGGTGGTGTTGCTCAAAAAAAAAATCAGGATTTTAAAATATTTTCAATGATAACTTTAAAGGCTGTGTTCTAAATCTGTTATGATTCAATACTGTCCTTATTCAAAGTCTATATCGGGGTAAGTTTGTTCTGGACTTGTACAGTGCCTGGCACAGTAAGGTTCTCAGAGACCCGAGGCACTGCAGCGAAAGCAAATAATACAGATTTAATACTGACTGTGTTTATGCAGTCTGACCCTGAGTACTGCTTAGCTCCTGGGTCCCGCTGTCTGCCTCAGCTACGTCTTGACTCTGTGTTGGGATGAAATGTGGGAATACAATCGCTCTGCTTTGCCCCCTGCCTGGTCTGGAGGTGGGAAAGGGGGTCTGTGAGCTAGGAGGGAACCAGAGCGACCTCCACGAGGTACGGTAATATGGAGCAACCCTGTCCCACAGGCAAGACACAGCTACCAGGAATTAATCCCTCCTCACAAAGCTGAAATGATCAGCTTTGTGCATCTATGTGAGTGCAGAAGCTAGCTCTTTGTTTCATGTGCTCAGCAAAGAGTCGCTGGATGCAGAATGACCGAGTCTGTTTGCTCTGGTGGGTTATGGATACAGCCTTTAAAAGCCCTAAACCTGCCATCTGGTCCGCTAAAGAGCAGCCTTCTCTCTGTGGAGCACCATGTGATATAATTTTCAGGACAGGATCTGAAAAGGTTTACATGTGAGTAAGCAAGATAACATCACTACCCCCCACGATAGGTACTAGACCCAAGTTATCATTATTAGCAGAAATTAACAGCATCACAGTTATGTTTGGTGACAATATTGGCTCTATGCTTTATACAAACAAAAATTGGTTTTCACTTTCCACATCTGACATACACAGAGGACAGCTTACGCCCATATCCTCGCTGCATTTCAGGAGGCTGGATGGAAGTATGCACTCTGCACTACCCCAGACTCTGGCCGCATGCTGGTACAGAGAGCACGATGTTATACTTAAAGAGCTATGCTTGCGATACAGCAGGATCAGCCTGGATCTAAGTGCCATTTATCACAGGGTGAGAAACTGAAACAGAGCCCAAGGAAAGGAAGAGGAAAATAAAGGCCATGCAATCTTCCATCTCCATCACAGCCTGGAAGAACAGCCTCTCTTATACTGCCACTGACATTTTACTGTCAAGAAGATCAAATCTCAGTTTTCACTGGAAGATTCTAAAAGAATGGCAAGCGCAAGTGAGTGCAGATTTAAGGCTACCCTCAAATTTGATTGAATAGTGGGAGAAAATAACTTATTGTAGTTTTAATCTCTACTAATCCACCAGGTTTTTTATTTTTGGTTCCAGGCTGAGATTTTCTGGTAATACTTTATACAAAAAACATCAGGTCCTGATTTATTGTACTTGCCTTACTCTACAGGTGAATGGAGATTTAGTAGATGTGGCGTCAGGCAAGGAGGAAGCGAAATCTGACAGACCAACAGAATGTGACTAATAACCAGTTCATACAGAAAATCTTTTTGTTAACACTGATGTAACTCGTTTGCTGAGCGAGCAGGGAAAAATCTGTTTGCTTCTTTCAGCAAAGTATTGAAGCACAGGCTTAACTTTAACTATGTGAATAATGTCACTGACTAGTTCATATACTTATGCCCAGTGTTAGAAATTTTAAAATATTCGCATCTTCATTTAATTGCTGAGGGATCTCCCACTGCTTTGAGAAAATTTCCAGAAATACAATTCTGAATACTAAAGGAGATTTAAAAAAATTAAATTAACACGGGTACAAATTGCCTTCATGTGCCTTCCCTCCAGCTTACGATCATTTCTGGTGACATCTGCCATTGTGTGTATATATATATAGTTCTGTTCTCTTAGAATTATTGCAGCACCTATCTTGATCGCATTAGGTCAAACAGTACTGATGTAACCAAATGGTAAGTAGTACATCGGAGACCATGTTGTATCTAAAAATGCTTTAGCAGCTTAGCTCATCTGAGGCAGCAACAATAGCTTGGATTCTGAATTTCTTGATTTCTATTAGTGAAAATCCTGAGTGGCCAAAAAACCAATCCAAACATGTTATATATGCAAAGTACATGTAATCCTTTAATATTTAATAAATCCGTAATATTTAGTTGTCCATCTCATAAGAAACTTCTTTATGGACCAAGGCCCCTTTGGACTAGCAGCAATGTTAACAGGACAAAGTTAGCTCTTAACATAACAAATTTATGATTTTATTTGTTTCCCATTGAAATGTGTTGCTGGTTTAATGGAGATTGAGATTCTTAGCATGACAGACATTTTAGGAAAACTTCAAAGGGCTCTGTATTTCTGTTATTTTAAAATGCTTGGTATTATATGTAAAACTAAAAATGTTATGTGTAAAAAAAAAAATATACAGCTGTTGTATTTTTTACAATCCTAAACTTAAACACAAATTCCTTCCTTCCCCACATATGGTTGGAGGAAGGGGGGTTAAGCTTTCACATTCACCAAACTATGCCTAATTCACACGACCAGAGTGCTGAACAAAACCCACAAAGGTGTCCAGTAATCAATTCTTTGGAGGAAAGTGGGTTTCATCTATTTCTGCTACAAGAAAAATTTGTGCCTTGCAAAAACCCCTTTGCCCTTTGCCATGTGAATTAGCAGTGCACTGCTGTTAATCTAAGTGGATTAAAAAAGGGTAAAGACTCCTGGTCCATGAAAGCCTGCTCTATAGCTAGATTTTGTACAAGTGTAACTGTGTCAGTTGTGTGGGAGACCTGGGGGTTGAAGCACGAGGGGGGTCTTTTAACTGCCTCTACAGCTTCTGGTATCAATTCACTTACAGTGGCAGGAAGGTGCTTGCAATTCATTCCTTTTCCTGGCGAGGAATAATAATATCGGTATGGGGTCTTTATGTTGGTATAATGGCAGTCACGATGCAGGGGAGAGGGGAAGGGTTGTGCTGGTGCTCTTACGCCCGAGTGGTCGAAGCAACACGGCTCCTGTGTGCAGACCTGGCCGAAATAATGTGTTTCCCAAGAAAGACAACTGCGCCATTCTGCAGTTATAAAGCACTGAGCTTAAGAATTTTGCTTATGAGCATATCTAGGAGCTCGGCATGCTGACTAGATAAATGTTTAAAAATAAGTCTAGCGCCCAAGCTGACAAGCTTGTGCCTTTTTGAATATATTCATCTGAAGAAGAAAATGGATTTATCTGAAAGTCTGTTTCATTTGACTGAGGTTCTCATCAGGGACGTAACGCTTAGTTGCCATTTTCCTTGCTCACCTGAATATTTTTGGTATCTGGAGACAAAGAAGATAAAGAGGGTTGTACTTTATTAATCACCCTTCTCTTTGTTCTCAAGCTACCTCTCTTCCTTCTATCCCTCCTCCAAACACACATCCCTTGCCAAATCTCTAGAAAAAAAATAATCGCTGCTATATTCTTTCAGGGACTCCAGCACTTACTGGTACAACATGTAATACTCGTGTCTGATTTGTTTCGTTGGTATCTGAATGGGAGCCAGTAAAAAAAAATCGCATAAAAATGGAATTTTATAAATAACAGATGTGAGCCTTTTTTGTGAAAAATGTTTGGGTTTTAAAATGTTCAAAGTTTTTAAGGAAAAAAAAAAATCTAATTCTGTTTGCTTATTTTGTTTTGCCTTTTTTTTCTTTGTTCCTGTCTCTATTTTCCTGAGGGTAGAAGGCAAATAAAATTTTCCTGAGGAAAAAAAAAATAGGAAAAGTATTGTCTTATTTTTAACATGGAGAAAAGAGCACAGAGAGGCTAAAGTCAAGAATTTTCCACAAAACTAGTATACTTCAGAGGTGACACTCTTATTCTTTGGATACTCACCGCTACATGGTGCAAATCCTATTGGCATTATTTACCTCTAACATGTCTAGAATGGGGTTTGAAGAAAGGATTTTGCAGGAAAATTTATTGTTCAGTGTTCCCTTAGAGCCAATAGTTCTGATAGCCTCCTGCTCTTTCGCATCAAGATTTGGGTGGCACTGATTACAAGCTCCCTCAAACTCAAAGTCCGTCTCCCCACATCTCCCTTCTCTAGCTATCATAACAAGTCATAACCTCCATGCATAGGTATAAACCTGCTCATATAAGGTACTAACTGCCAATGTTGACTTGCAGCAGAGCCACTGTGTGCCCTCAGGTCTCCATCCCAGGCCCTACTGTAGCTCCATGTTAGGTGTGGGGAATTTTGCACAGCAAGGTCCTGACCCTACATGGACTGGGGACATCGCTGGGACACATATGTGTGCTGTGGAAGTCTAAAGCGCTGCCAGTCCTGATCACGTAGGCACCATCCCAGGAGCTGAAAGCTGCACACCAGTACTGCTCTTTGGCCCCCTCTCCCCACACATGAAGCTTGAGGCTTCTCAGCTGTGTAGCAAACCACCATTTTCCTCTCCTGGGATAAGAAGACAAAGACAGAGGCAACCTACTTTGCCAGATGGAGGGAAGAGAAAATGGGATGGGCTGGAACTGGATTCCTGTGTGTAAAATCCTGGGGACAGAGGCACGTCACTCCCAGTCTGGCTCACGGTGACAGCCCTGCTTCCTTGCCAGCCACAGCTGCTGCCACGTCAGCCCTGAGCCCTTCCTGGGTGGAAGCAGCAGCCACCTGGCTTTGCACGGCCATGGCAGAGGTGATACAGGCAGCAGGGCCCAACCACTCGGGCTGAGCTGCTTTCCCCAGCACGCTCTTCACTGTGCCGACGAAGAACTCTAACCACAACCATTGTTGTTGCCTCCTGTATCCATGCCGATCACCCTCTGCTAGTGCTTACAAACTCTAGAGGGAATACAACCCATAGCAGCTCTTCCTAACGCCCGTGTCTGTGCTGTCTCTCACGGTCTTCAGCTAGGCATGCCATTCTGTCTCAAGCAATGTTTAGCTTTCCATCAGCTCTACAGAGAAAAGTGCTCAGCCCTCCCTAAATTTCAGTCTGGCCTGGGTGACTTAATTCTTTTGGCAACTTCTGCTTTACAAAAAGTGGCAATTCCAGCCACCACTTGGCCACAAACCCCCCTCAAGATCTTCCAAGCTGGACAAGGACAAGCTTGCCCAGCCCAGTGGAGCCTGGGCTGGATAGCTGGGGTTCAAAAGTGCAGCCTGCGGGTCTATTTGACAGATGACTGGGTGGTTCCAGAAAGTGAAGCAAGCAGCAGCCCCGACCTCACCATCATCACAAGGAACCGGCTGGGATGTACTGCAGCATTTTGGCTTTGTAACACATGGATGCATGCTTCCTACAGCAGTCATAGTCTGATGAGAGCTACAGCATGTGTAATCTGCGGAGAATTTAGCTGCCCAGCTCTAACAAGTCTCTCCAGAGTATGTCCAAACTAGAATCTCAGAAATTTGGCTGATATTATGTAGGAAAGCAAAGGGCATGTTCCTGACATCAGAATAACCCTGTCAGCGAATTCACATCCCTGTTCTAAGCACATACAAGCCAGTTCTTTACAGCGAGATGGAGGTGGTTTTGTCCCTTTACAAAATGAGCCAAACAACAGATTAATTTCATTATCCCTGGAAATACTGGCTGAGACATTTCTGCTGAATCTTTAACCAAAAGACAAATAAATCATCAACCAAAGACAGACATCCTTCATGGATGTTTTTAGTATGAAGGAAAGTATGGAAAAATTTTAAGGGCCTAAAATAGTCTTTTACAAAAGGAAACTTTACATTCTTATGGATGCAATGTAGTGCCATGTTTCCCAGTAACAGCGCTTACTATTACAAGCATCTGTGCCACACCTTTTGCCAAAGTACTTCTTCAAGGAAAACGAAAAACATTTCAAAGTAGTGTGATAAAAATAATCTTGCTCTTCTTAACCCATTAGCAGTGAAGTTAAATATGCTTCAGCGTGGGATATTCCTCCAGCTGCTCACATCCCGTTGTCCAGAGGATCTCCTGTGTGCTGTCTTCCTCTCCCTTACAGAGATAAATTAAGCTGTCCCTATGCCATTCCAATCTTCCCCTTCTTGTGGCTACGGTGAGGGAGTTTTACAGTCCAGAAACCAACTGAGCTGCAGGCAAAAATATCGGTGGCTCCTCTGCTTGCTTGGAGGCATCTAAGACATGGTCTGGGGCTTCATCATGGACCAGCATCATCTTCCCCTCAAGGGTCTTCAAAGGAGCTGTGACCAGCAGCATCCTAAGAACATAGTTCCCATGCAACTCTTATTTTTGACAGCAACTTCTAACGTACTGAGTAATATGATCCCTTAGGATTCATGGCTCATTGGGGATTACCTGGATTCATTGAGAAAAAAAACTTCTTCCAAAATTTTCACAAGCAGATCCTGGGAAGGTCAAGGACCTGGGTCTACGGCAGAAGGAGAAACATCTTTCTGTGAATTAGAAATCATCGTTGCCTTTTGCACGTGGATGCATTGAGGTGGGGAGGTTAAGTGACATACCCAGGGTTACAAACCAACCAAGTGGTAGACCAGAAAGAGAAATCTGGCATCCAAACTCCTATTTGTCTCTAGCTTCTATTTTTTCATTCGCTGATGCTTTCAAATCTGTAGTTAACGTTGCAATAATGCATTTAGAAATGAATGACAAATAAATGTTTTTTCTTGTGGGCAATAAAGATGAGTTGATTTTGAACAGTTGTAAAATTCTGTTATGTATAAAGGATTCTTTATTTTATAATAGCTATTAGAGTGTTTGTTTGTAGGATTTTCTTGGGGTGGAAACTTCAGAAGAAGCATTGCTTTGAGCTAATCATTTAGCAAAGGACAAAGATGCCTTAGATTGCTGACTCGTCCTATAGTTAATGGTTCTCTCAGGCTTTTCTCTGTCAAATGTGGCAACTATGACATCAAATGTTATCTCTGTAAACACATGCCAACTCAAAATAGCACATGGGGGGAAGGACGAAGAGTTCCTTATCCTATATTTTAGCCAAGATTATGGTCACCAGCATGTTCCTTTCACCGCGGAAAAAAACAGACTTCAGGATAACTATACTTTCCAAACATTAAATTTTAAAAATAAATGATCAGTCCAACAAACCATTCCGCTTTCACATTAGCCACCTTAGGGGATCATATGCCAAGTGCATAAAATATGGACTTCTCATTTCTGGGATGCCAGAATTTGAGTTCTGAGATATTTGCACAGGCTCATTATAGACACAAGGATAGCTACAGCTATTAGAGACTTTTTTTCCAAAGATTTTGTAGGACAGCAGACTGGCAGTTCAGACAACCAGACTGTTTTGTTGATCTGCCACTGATCTGCCATGTGACCTTGAGCAAGTCTTTTCACTTTTCTCTAGCTCTGTTTCTCCTCCTACAATTTGCCTTATCTATTTAAATGGCAGTCTTTCTGAGCAGGGAATTTCTCACCTTGTGCTAGCTAGCGGTGCTTAGCTGAATGCGAACCCGTCTTCCTTGGGATTATTGTATTGCAAAGCTAGTAAGTAACTCTACCGATTAAAAGCACTTGTATGAAATACTAATAAGCTGCTTTTCCAGCGGGGATCTTAGTGCAGTCAGAGGAGCAGTAATGCCCCCTTCTCCAGTACTTCACTTCTGCTGCTCTTCCTATCCCGGAGCTGAAGCTGTGACGTAGTATCCCCAACACTGCCACTTTACGGTCAGGTTTTTGGAGGCAAGCCTCAAAACCGTGAAATGTGGGGTGCAGTAGCGTGAAGCAGAGCTGGCCAGGCTTTGGCTGCTGGCCCGCACTTGGATTAGGAGCAGGTCAAATCTGCTCCCATGCTGGGCTTTATCAAGGAGGACAAGAGGTGCTCCTAATCCTGGCCATGAGTGAAAGTGAGCCTGCGGAGCTGCCAAGGTTTTCCTCTGCCTGTGGTGCTGGATCTCAGCCATCCAAACTCGCAGCCCCGGCTTGGCAGTATGCATTGTCCCAGGGGTTGGGGACTGCCAGCAGGGGCCAACTCCAAGGAGGTTCAGGCTCACAAGCAACACAGCCCTGCTGAGCCACCCAGAGCAAAAACACAGGCACGACTGCATGCCAAGCTCTCTCCCTTTAACCCGCACACCCAGCCTGAAGTGGCAGATAACCCAGGTGGTTCACAGCCTGCCGAGACCTCTGTGCCTGAGGAGGTAATTTAGATGCAGCTGAACGATATGCCGGCTCGGCAGTGAAGAGCTACAGCCTGCCTTCGTCTTTTCCAGTGTGGATAATTGTCACTGGCCATGTCTCATAATGAAATACACCCTGAATAAGGACAGGTACAGAGTAGAGAGGCTTGCCATGCACACCTTCAGAGTCCTGGGTAACAGGTGTACCTCTCCAGAATTTATCTGCAAGACCCTCAAATGTCCACTTAGCAGGGCATTTGCATGTGTGGCACGTGTTCCTGAATGTTGGGAAAAGTATAAAATAAAAACAACACTAAGGACAGGCTTTTCTTCCTTCTTCATGGCACATTGTCAGTAGACATCTCTGAGCAAGCAATCTGTGCAGCCTGTAGAGCTGTATCCTGCCAGACCCTCAGTTAGGGGCTGTGACCTATGGACCAATGGTGCAGGGAAACCCTGTCTTCCCCCAGAATCAATGGCATTAAACACAGGTTGGAGGGCGAAGGTTTTTCTGAGGCTAAACCATGATTTTTGGATAGAAGGTATGGTTTGGTCAGGGATATAATGTGTGCTGCAGCTTATGTTGACTTTGGCCAAGTGGCTTATTATCCTAACTAGAAGATGTTTGTAAATATGCCCAGAAATATCTAATATATTTTACAAGCCAGGCACAAGCTGTCAGCCTGCAGCACATCCATAACAGAGCTGTTTCCTCAGCATTCTTCCTATAAATTAGACAAATGCCCAGACTATTTAAGGCAGCAGTTCACTTCACAGAGCAGGATTTCTTAATACAGGTCCCAGGAGAAGTGTGCCTACCTACCTCATCGGCAAAATTTTGGGAGCTGAAGCTTTCTCCCGAAAGGGTTGTTCAGCACACACTCATCGTCCTCGCAGCATCCTTTTCCCAGCCAACCACACACCTCCCCCCTCCATCTGCAAGCTGGGAAGAGTCAGCGTAGGGGAGTGCAGGCTGTGCCTTTCTCTTGCACACACACGGCAAATCCCAGAGCTTTCTGCCTGGAATCCCCCTGAGTCAGCAAACAGCTGGGTTTCTATCCCAGTCAGGAGGCAGCTCTCAGAGGAACATCTGGCTCCAGTCTCTATCTTGTCTGCTGCTCCTTCACACATCTACTTCCTTAAAAAGAGCTTACTGGGGGGGGGAGCAGGAGGGGAAACTGGCTCCAGGTTCTTTTGACTACTTAAAGAGGACCACCCTGTTGCACTGTCAAACAAAAGTTATACATTTCCTGCAAAAAATATAACACTTAAGTAAGGGAGACAATTAGATGTAGTTGCATTTGCCTATTGCAATGCAGCTCCAACATCTTTGGGATGACTGGGAGGTTTACATGCAAGAATGCTGTGTGCTGCTCACCTTCTCTTCGGTTTGAGCTCCCAGGGTGTTAAAGAGGGGGGTCTGCACAGAAAGGGCTAAGTGAAACCTTTGGGTGTTTGAGGGAGTTGTATTAAACATTAAGCAGGGGTGTCAGTCCACCCAGCCTTGCAGATGAAACCCTTGCTTTGCAAATTACCCCAGAATAAAATTACCCCAGAATAAGCTAGTGGCAATCTTTTTAGAAGCGCATATTGGTTGGTGTGAATAACAGCGGTCGAGTGTCTTCTCCGACAATTTCCAAATAAGTGCAAGCCAAATGAGAGAGAACAAAGGATGCTGCTGTGGGGCAATAGATTTGAGGGAAAAAATTGTGATTTTGTGGTCAGTCAAATATGGAATGTGCTGATGGCTCCTTAAGATTTCTAATGGAAAAATCATAAGCTGCAAATAGTTAAATTGGAGTCTCTATTTCTCAGCAAACATCTTAAATTACACATAAAAATCTCTTAAACTCCTCAGCTTAAGGGAGGCCCTGGCTAGCTCTAGATCCTTTGCCTTTTGGGGATTTCACAGCAGACCACCCACTGGGAAAATGAAAAGTTGGCATCTTTACCACCGTGGCACTTTTTTCTGGAGATGAGTCCCTAAAATGCTCTGCTCTTTTCCCTGGGGAGACGAAAAGGTCTAACCTGGTCAACATGGTTTGTCAAAGTAGGGAGGTATAAATCACTCATGACATGACTTTCCCTAAACTATTAGGTCCTCTATTTACATGTATTTGGACCAAATGTCCTACTTCACCCTGCTACTTATATGTAATGTAATCAGCCCACACTTGTGCAAATAAGTCTACAATTTCACGCAGAGACATGCTATATGCTGTAGATGCCTTGTCTCAGATAATAAGCAAGTTGTATTAATTATTATAAATCTGTCCCAGCCTATTAAAATCTTTCCTTAACGATGTTGCAGTGAGGTGGCTGCTTCGTTCTGAGTCAGTTTCTCCTGTAGCTACGCTTGCCTTTTTGATTGAAACCTTTTGTGGTGCTTAGTGGAGGCAGGCTATTTCCAGTTTACATGCCAACAAGCCACTTTGTCTCTAGAGAGTTTTATGAAGATTATGCTCATCACCTGAATAAAAGGCCTGGAGTTGGAACTGCTAATCTTATGTATGAAAACAAAACAAAACAAAACAAAAAACCCAAACAAAAAAAAAAACCAAACCACAAAACGAGAAAAAAAAACAAAATAAATGCATGCGTTATGCCAAATAAGTGCCCATTGCTAGGCAGAGATTAGGGATTTAGTTTGCTATCTGTATACTGAAATGATCTTCCTCACCAAGTTAGTTGAGTGTTTCACAACCACCAATGCGCTTTTATCTTCAAACCATGTGAGAAACAATTGTTTGCTCTAGTTCAGGTAAGAGCAGGTGAAAGTGGTACCTGACAAAGCACGTCTGAACCAAGCCTGCATGGCATATGAAGTACGCAGTGCTTTCCAGGTGCCCATCTCCTCTGGAACACACCAAAGACCCGACAAGAACACATTGTGATTCCCTCTTAGCTTGCTTGCATGCCTGATTTCCTTCCCATGATTGATATGACTGTTTAGCATGGTTTTGACTGCTTGAAGCATTACACCAAACTAGATGGCCAGGACATGCACCTGGATCTGAAGGTCTGGAAGCATCCTAGATCCATCAGTTTAAACACAGTCTCAGTGGCTTGACCATGTCTGTGTGCCTGAAACATGAACTAGGCCTGGCATCCTGCATTTTGCTGAGTTCAGCAGATTGACAGGCAATTTGACACCTAGTTAGCTAGGCTCAGCTTTAGGAGCTGCCACTTTGCAGGATGGGCCAGTAGCACCACAGCTGAGAGCCCTGCATGTAAAAGTGTCCAGGAGACGTGGTGTGTCTGTCTGACCCTCTGTGCTGAAGGCACAGGGTCGTTCTGCACTCACATGCGTAGTGTCCGGCAACCATCTCATCCTTCTGGTGCAAGGGACCCAAACCTGACTCAGCCCCCAGCTCCCTTGCGGTTTTACTGTTTGCTCACAGAGGGAGTTGGGACAGAAGAATTCATTTTCAGAGGAAAGAGAGATCCCATCCATAAACGATTCACAGGGCAAAAGGGGGAGTGGGAAGCAGCTGAAAGATGGGTTAGTACAGTGTCTCCAGTCCACAGCAACTCTCGCAGAAGTCTCTCAGCTACAGTCTAAAACATCAAGAGCCCCTTGGGGTACTGTAAGCACATCCAGCACCAGTTACTAAGCTAGATTGCATGACAGCATTTTAATCACAGAGGCCATAGAGACAGGATTACGTATCTAATGTCACGCCCTTAAGAGTTAAGTAGTGTTGGACTATAGCATTATGCGTAGATGAGTGTCAGATGCAGTCTTAAATTTCTTGCCAGGATATCAATAACTGCTTTTTGCAATTTTATACTTTTCACTCATTTGGCTAAAGTCCACGTTTGCAGCCTCGAATGAAGCATCTCCTAATGGACAGAGCAAGGCTTTTCTTTGCCTGGCTGAGAGACCTCACTGTGCTGAGGACAAATCCTCAAGCAGGTATCTTCTCAAAGGGAAACACCCCACCGTTCCCTCCAATGGAAATGGTGGCGGGACAGGACCGGCGGGTTTCTTCTCAAGGCCTGTGCTAGGCTCTGCCGTTCTCTTCGTAACAGCCTGGCATTCATAATCCTCTGGGGTAGCCAGGGTGGGCATGCTGCCCACAGCACCCCACGTGCTCTGCTTGCATATATGCATAAACTACATTTTGCCGTGGAATTAATCAGATGCCATGAAGAATAACAAAGAATAAATTATGAGAATCAGCATTGCCATTATAGAAACTACATTAAGATTACCAATTTAGCTGTCCCATTCTTCCTCTGCAAACTTATTTCAACTAGATTTTTTTAAGAAAGGGAAAGCCTACCATTAAAATAAATCAGTAAAACATAATTGTTTGGATATCATCACCAAAGAATGAGATTCAGAATTATCACTCCTATAACATACCACCCCTGAGGTGATCCAGACAGCGCACAGGCCTTTCTTAATATGACTGCACATTGGCTTCAGTGGCATTGTATTCAACAAAGGTTTCTTCTTGTGACAATCTCTGCAGAAGAAATCTCACAGAACCAGAAATAAGATCTCTTTTCTTCTTCTCAAGCTGCTTCATCATTTCCTCTCCAGCCAGTAGAGAAAACCGCTCTGTGATTTCTAATACAACATGTTTCTAACATGAGGCTGCATTGGTGTCTGCTCATGCCCACAGCCTCCAGACAGGGTGAGGATGGTCTTCATTGCCTGGGCTGCAGGTTCTCTTCCTTACCCCATGAAAAGCCTTCACAGAGCTCCTTTGGATAGTTACCTTCAATTTTAATTCATCCATTTCCCTAAACATCAGACATACCCTGGTCCCAAACAGCTGATCGATTTCTGTGGCAGGAGATGAAGTATTTTCTGGTTGGGATTTTTTTTTCCCAGGCGCAGTACAACCTACCCAGTTATTCTCCTCGCCCAGCCGTGTGAGATGAAATGAGCCTGTCTAAGACCATAAGAAGGGAAGCTGTTCCCAGTCCTTTCTCTCCAGCCACGGAGCCTGGTCCTGATTCAGCATGCCCTGCGGGCACACGCTCCATTCCTGCTCCAGTACAAGATGAGCATGTGCTAATTTTACGTTGGAAGCCGATGGGATATAAGCATATGCATACATGCCCCGTTGGATCGACAAGCGTATCACAGCTTCTGCTCCTTCCAGTGTGAGGAGGAAAACACTACACCGAGCAGCGTAGGCCCATACTATTGCCATGTAAACAATGCTCGCTCGGGTCCCCAAGCTGTGTTATTTATGTCCCCACAATTGCCAGTTGTACTGGTGGGGATTTGAGTGGTCTCAAATGGCAGTGCCTGGCCATTGCAAGAATTAAGTACTCCATTGTCACAGAGGGAATTTAGAGCTGCACTCCAGTTTCAGAAGCCTTTTTGTTAAGAAGGCAGAAAAATGCAATATTCCCTGCACCCTAGACAATTAAAAGGAAACACCCTATAAGATGCTGAGAGCCTACAACTGTCACTAAGTCAGCAATGAGGCTGCTTCTCAGGGTAATTAATATCCCTTTTTATTGCGGAAAAAAAAACCCAAACCACCCCTGTCAGTGGGAGCCGTTTTCCCTGCTCTGTATTGGGGACTGAAGTTTTAAACAGCATCTCAGGTGCATGGACCAGAACTTAAAAAAATGACCTGTGCTATGAAACGTCCCTCCCCACGTCCTTTGCTTGGACTCCCTGAGCCATAGCTGTTGACATGCGAGAATGGCTGTCGCCCTGATCGTGTCACACCGACATTATTTGTCAGGGATGTTGCCGGTCACCCACTGATTACAAGCTAAGTCTCTGACCTCCTGGCTCAGCCAGCAGTTACAAGTACATCAAGTAGGACAAAGGTGTCCCTTAACATCCAAATAAACCATGAGAATAAAGCCCGGCTGCATGTTGGTGTTAACAAAACACATGGAGTATTTTTATCTCTGGAAAGCCATTTCCTATTTGTAATACTACTTGAAACCGCTTCCAAGTCTTTATTTGATGTTACTCATATTCATATATTTTATGTGTCTTGTTTTCATTTTCCAAACATGTTTATTAAAAAATCTTCTCAGGGCAATGGCCCTTGTGGTAGGAATTTCTGTTTTGGGGGAAGAATACCAGAGTTGGAAGTTTTTGCCAGCAGGATGTGAAAGCTGAAGGAAATAACAATGACTGGGGCTAGAGATTTGTCACAGGGAGTTAGAACGCGAAAATTTATGGTCTGGCCATGAGACAGTCCAGGCTAAAGCCATGAATTTATAGGAAGCGTTGCCAAAAGCTGGATATTATTATTTTAATCAAACTCTCTTTTACTTTGCACTAAAAAAAAAATGTGAATTGCCAGAGACTTTGGCTCCGTAGATAGAGGAGAAAGGGCACAAGAGCCACCTCCGTCTCCACTGCTCTTCCTATCCCAGCTGAGGAGTGGGAAGCACTCATGACCTTCCCTGGAGAAATCATGGGAATTCAACCACCCCAAACCTCTTAGGGAGAGTTTCTGCTTGCTTGAGAAGTCTCCTCGCGCTCAGCGCTGCCAGCTCAGGCTCTGCTGACTTCAAAGGAGCACCAAACAGGCTGGGACCCACTCTCACACTGACATGCCGTCCTGCAGCCTGGCAAGAAATCGTTTCATTCCTTGGCTCTGCATCCACCAAAGCAGGAGCAAGAATTTGCAGCTTTGGAGATTGAAAACAACTGCATAGGTACAGGGCTTGTAGATGCCTGCTCCTCTCCAGATAATGCAGCCTTGAAAGTGCCCAGCAAGGATTTTCATAAAGGGAAGGCTTTATGCTCCTTTATGCTTGTATTGTCCCAGTGACCTTAACTGTTGGTGGGGTTTTTTTAATTGAATGAGAGAAAAGAGTTCTCTTCACTTTTATCTTAACAGTATGAGGTCTGGATCTGCTGGAAAATTACGTGTGAGACCTCTGGATCTCTTATTTGCACAGAAGTAGCCACTTATATTTATTGCTTTACATATGGCCACAATCCAGCAAATCACTCAAGCATGTGAATAACTTTAAGCATGGAAGTAGTCCCCAGTGAGCCAGTGGAACTACCACCACACTAAATATATACATCAAGTGATGAGCCCGGCTCCACCCTCGTGTCTTCCTGAGTGCTGCCATGTCTCCACATACACACCCAGCAGGCGAGGGGCTTGTTCCTCGGGTTCCTTTCCAATTGCATAAATCTCGGTCGTGGGTTTAAACTGTGGGCTGCATTGATTGCTGCACGCTCATCGATCCTTGCCCGTGCCTGCCCACCGAGGCTGCGCAGCACTGCGCTCCCTTCGGATCAAATATTCTTCCTTCTTCCCTTTAATCCGGAGAAAAATACATAACGAATTTGCGAGAGAGAGCCTTGCCGAGGTTTATAGGACCTTGCTGCCATATATGAGTGTCTCTTCTTATCACACCCGTAGAGGCACAGACCCCCTCGGAGGGCGGGAGCAGCAGGGACATCTGCGAGCCGCCCCACCTTAGCTGGCCCCGGGGGGGGCAGGGAGATCCTGCCGCCCTGGAGGGCTAAGGGCTTCGTCTCTCCCGCTTGTTTTTCTCCCTCCCTGCAGTTTGGAGAGAGCGGGGCGGCCCCAGCGCCCCCGACGGCTGCGGCCGTCGGCACCTCGGGGGTGCCCCCGCGGGCCCCCGCTCTCCTCCCGGGGGAGAGGCCGCATCCCGCCCCCGGGCTGCCCGTACCCCACCGCCGGGGCATGCGGGACCGGGGTTAGGACCGCAGACGGCCGGCGGGATTTCAGGGGAGGGTAAGGGGGGGAGAGGAGGGGATGGCAAATACTCCGTAGCAAGGGTAAGACGTGAAGCCGAGAGCACTAAGTGCATACCAAGATTTATAGGTGGACTTTACGGGACGTTTTACTACAACCTGGGGGATGATTCATTTTTATACGGAGCATGTTACACCGCGGGGCCGCCCCGGCCGGTTAATGTTCAACGCCGGCCGAGCTTGGCGGTGGGCAGAAGCGCCCGGCCCCGCAGCGCCCGGCGGCCCCGCAGCCCCCAGGTAGCCGCGGGCTGCGGCTTGGCAGCGAGGAGGTGGGGGGAAGAGCCTTAAAAAAAGGTCAGACGTAAGGAGAGAGTGGAAGGCGATCACGTCCCCACCCCCCTCCGATCAGGCGTGGGTTTCAGCGATGCGGTCTGTGCGTGGCCAGCCCCTGCGTGGCCGTGCGGGGCTACAGCTGCCGGAGCATCCCTTTCATCTGCGGGCAGCGGCTACAGGGCACAGCGCGCTCTGTGTGCATGCATGTACATGTCCGTATAATATGTATGTATGTGTAAGACATGTGTGTGTGTGTGCGTGTGTCTATATATATGTATGCGTGCATATATATATACGGGCGTAAATCTGAGACGCTTCCCCGAGGCACTCCGGCTCGGTGGGGAGCCCCGCTGGGCCGGAGACAGGTCTCTCCCACACTCACACTTGCACACACACACGCACACACAGGCACAGGGCTCACTCGGCTCCTTCCCCAGCGCCGCGCCCCGCCGCCCGGGCAGAGGGCTGAGGCCGAAGGGCTCCCGGCTCTTCCTCGCTGCCGGAGCGAGGCACTAGCGGGCTCCTGCTCACGGGTGGGCTGCTAGGGGCTTTGTGCCTTTTCTTTCCTTTTTTATTCTCTTTTCTTTTTTTTCCTCACGGTTTTGGGCTGGCGATCAGTCGCATCCACCCTCCGCTGCCGACGGCGAACCGCGCCGCTCGCCCGCGGGGCTGGGGCCGGCCCAGCCCGGAGCCGCCGGGGACTTCTCTCTGGAGAGCCGCAGCCGCGCAGGGCTTTACCTGCCCCGCGTGGGCTCAGGCCCAGGCTCATCCCGAGGCGGGAGGTGACCTGTCCCCACCTCGGTCACGCNGACCCCGAAACCACGGATCGACCGGGGGAAATCCGTCTGGCACCGGCAGAGCCCCGGCTCGCCGGGTGGGCAGCGCGGAGCTCCCTGCGTCCCTGCGCTGTTCCCGCTCCAGCCCCGCGGCTCTGCCCGGCACAAGCCGGGGCCGAGCTCGTGAAAAGGGCCTCAAACGCNCTGAAGCCTGTGAGGTCGCCGCTCGCACGCTGCCATCGCCGGGCTGTGCCGCAGGCGGTGCCGGGCACGGGCCGGTGGCGGCCGTGCGGGGTCGCGGGGCGGGATCGGGCCGGTGGGCCCCCCCGGGCAGGCACAAACCCGCCCTCCTAGAAGGCAGGGCCGGCGCCCTTCCCGCTTTGGCGGTGGCGGATTTTGCGCTCCCCCGCCGGGCTCCGCCGCGGCGGCAGCGACCCGCGCAGCCCCCCGCGGCCCCGTCGCAGCCCTGCGCCTTCGGGGCAGGCGGGGGGCGGGGGGGGGGGGGGGGGCGGGA
>VYXH01007184.1:337528-365420 GCA_013397275.1 Burhinus bistriatus | reverse complement strand
CCAGCTTTATTATTAGGTTCCTTGATACTGTACTGAGTGCATCTAGATTGCTACATTTCTGACTTAATAGTGTTAATACTTTTGAATATACTTAAATGAATACACAAGCGGATTGTGCTCTATTCTTGTAAAAAAGCAAGTAACTGGAAAAAAAACCCTGATTTGCTTTATCCTTTCGTATTGTATCCTTATCTTAAATATGTTAAACTCTTCACTGTTTTCTTCCTAAAAGTTAGATAGTCTTAATTTTAGCAGTAATATAGGACATGGTGTTTTTCAGCAAAGTAAATCTGAATTTTAGTGTATTAGGGAATTTTAAGCTTTTATTAGCAGGCTAGCATTTAGCAAATCTTGGAGCTCTAAATCATTGAGCCATTTTATTTATTAGAGGTATTATACAATAGCTTCAGTTCCAAGTATTTTACAAAGGTTTTTTGAGATTAAAGCATGTCTGCATGTTCTTGCTGAATAAAAGAAACTGATTGTGCTAATTCAACACACACTGTTTGAAAATCGTTTTGTTTGGTGTGCAGGCTAGAATATTAATTGGGTATCTGGAGGCTGCTGCATCTTTGATGGGGGTTTGTTAAACGCACCTGTAATGCAGATATTAAAACATACCCTTCAGTTCTGTAAACAATCTGACCTGAGGGGAAGGAGGGAAATGTAATAATAAGAATACATTTAGAAGTGTCAAAATTAGTGCTTAGGTGTTTAACTTCTGGCAGTGATATTGCTGATACAATCTGTAGATGCGCAAAGCACTTAGCGTTCTTGTTAGTGTCAATGGAATAGTGGAGTGGCACAATTGTAAAATTTATTCTTCCTAATCACCTGATGAGGATAACAATGTTACTTTTACTTTGTCATCCCAGCCAATCTTTACATGTGAACATATTGAAGTAAGAGGCTAATGTTTTCTTCTATCTGCAAAGTAGAAATACCAATTTTTTGATAGACTGCAGCTGTGAACTCTCCAACTGGAGAACACAAGTGATTTGGAGGCAAAATGCAAGACTATAATTAGAACACTGATATATAATTTTTTTTTTTTTCTCCCCCACCCTGTCTTCCTACACCCAGTTACCTTTTGTCCTAGTCTATATGGCTGATATTAGGAAGATTCAATGTGGATTTTCAGGTTTCTGTTAATATTTGACCTAGCAGCATACTGATTTCTCTGTTGTGGTTGTTTGAAATCTCGGATGGCTTCTGATGTACCAAGGCTATTTTAAGACTAAGACGCTTTGGTTCACATGCAAATAGAAGCTGTCAACTGCTCAGTGGAACCAGGGTACTTTCAGCTCCCCAGCTGAAGGCTGCCATATACTTTCAGCATGTTCTTGTCTGTCTGAAAAAGTTCCCAGCTGGTTAGTTGAATGACATGGGGGGGAACTGTCCTCTTTCATTATGCAGATGGTACTAACCAGTGACTTAGCAGTGAAGGAGAATAAGAATGATGCGATGCAAAGAGAAGCAAAATTTAATTAATTGAATTTAGTTGATTGAAGACCCCAAAATGCCAGGTATGGAGGCTTTTGTAAGTTGCGATTCAAAATTTGAGAGGAAGGACTCCTGTCTCCTTTTCTGAAGTGAAATTTTCTTTTAGGTTTCAAATTAAGAGTATAGCAGTGAAGTAGCCCCATGCTCTATCCCCATAGTGTTTCAATATTTGATTTGACACAGTTTTAGAGGTAGCTTGCTTTGTTTGGAGATTGTTCTGTGCTCCCCCCCGAAAGCTAGGCTTTTTTGTATTGGCTCCATGAGGCTGCCTAAAATTGCTAGTTGCCTTTGAAAGTCCTCCTTTTTTTGCAAGTAGTACAGATAGATGTTGCATTCCCACTGAGTATTTTCTGTCATTTTGCAAGTGTGTTTTTAAATTAAGCATCCGCTAGAAAGAAATGGTATTTAAGGGCTTAATTTCTTGGCCAGGACAAAGGTTTGTTTCCTTTTGTTATTAGTTCAGTGTCATCACAGAAAGTAGACTAACTTTATTTTGAGTTTGTCTTATTTTTTTTTTTCCCCCTAGACATATTGGGCTGAATAGCTCAACATAACAAATTATTCTATGTGCTTTAGTTTCAAGTTTTTCAGGTAGAATCCAAGTTCTAGCATCAGGATTCAATTAAATGATAGTTTGATTTGACTGAAAAATTAATGGTCCAGAACAGAAACCTCGTAGTATTTTTTGAAGTTCTTCTTTTCAGTACTCCTGTTTTAAATAAAAATCTGGCCTCAGCCCAGTAACATAAAGCTACATGTTCTCTCATCAGCTAAACATACGTAATGATTAAATTTAATAGAGATTGTTTGCTTATTGCTCCTTTTGGCTGCATAGGTATCTTTCTGCATTCATAAAACTAATTCCCTGGCTATAAGTGGCACTATACTGACTTGCTGTGAAAAGTTTCTTGCTACTGTCTGTTGCCCTTTTCAGGAAATAATGATTTGCCAAGTACAAATCATGTTCTATAATTATATGTCATCTTCAATGACAGCTTCAACTCCTGTTTACTCTTGAATTGGACATATTGATTTTTCATTTTAATGATAAACAGATTGGCATGTAATACATTTGATGCTACATCTGCTTAAAATGTGTTAAGATTGCTGAATGAGAAAAAAGTTTGCAATGTAGGCTAGTGGAGGCATTCAGGCTGAACATAAACCGAGGATGCACGCTACTCTAGGTAATTCACACCAAAAAGAGAGTGCAGTTCCTTTAATCTGGTATCCATGCAGGCATATTTATAATTTGCTTTCTGGTTTGCTTTCAGTCTGTCTTTTGACCAGAAGAAGTTTTGCAGCCAATACTGGGAGTATTTAAACTAAAAAAATTACTGTGGCTTTACTTGAAAAATGTTTTTGGCTTTCAATTTTGATTTGTTCTCATAGTCAGAAACTACTGCAAGTTAAAAGGGAAATAGGCCAAACTGTGAAGTTTAACCTCTTGTTACCTGTGCGTTCACTCCTAAGTGGTTTTATTTTTGCTGTTTTTCTATAGAGCTGTATATATGCACCTTAACATGTTAGGGGAATGTGTACTGTACTGACTGTATTAGAAATCTCTTCTACTAAACTGTTGCTTTTGGATAAAGATGAAGGCTTCCAGGAATACTCCAGTTTTGGTGATGGTAATGATATTTACTTAACACTTTGAGATTTCTTTAGAGTGTAAACAGATATCTTAAAACAAATCCGAGTTCTTAAAATTTTCTTGTGGACTTGTGTGGGAAACTGAGCACTTGGCTTTATTATATGTGATCTAAATATTACATAAAATCCAGTTATCCAATTTTAGTTTGAGTAGGCATGGTGATGTAAATATTTGTTTCCAAGTGCTTATCAGCTAGCAGGTAGAAAATAAAAATATAGAGAAATATATGTGTACACACACACACGCACAGTGTGTGTGTATAGTCAAAGGCAAATGATTTTTAGTCTTCTGAATGCTTTGGATAGAGCAGTTTTAACTAGAAAATGACTGGCATCCTTTGACAAAAAAACCAAACCCGAAGAAAACCCACCCAAACCATAACGGCAGAATTGGTTGTTAATGTAGCAGCATCTCAAGCAGAAGAATACTGAAAGAATGCATAAATATTTATAATAAAGACCTTATGCTTTCTGCTTTGTAGTTTGCAAAACACAGAATTGAACACTGTGGGTAATCCTGAGATTTGTACTTCTGTGCTTCATGTCACAGAGCATCTTGAGGTCCTTCTTGATCCATGAGGCCATCACATGTGCTCTGTCCTGAAGTATCTTTGTCCATGGCACTTTTTAAAGCTGTTTTTTCCTCCAGACTTCTGTAATTGGACACCTGAAGACAAGTAGTTTGTAGCCCTGTATCACAGAAGAATATAATCTGTTTTTAATAAAGCATGAACAGTGTCAGAGCAACAGCAGTCATTTTGCTGCTCAGAGTGGGGTGAACCCTAAATACCTGGTGTCCCTGCTGTCCCCTGCCCCACTTCCTGCCAGAGTCTGTCTTTAGCAGGCCTTTCATAGGCTGACCTGGGGGTGTGCGTGTGTTCAAGTTTGGGTCTTCAATGTGAAGATGATGCAGCAATTTTTCTGAGAGGTCCAAGGGCACCAGGTTTCCCTGGTTAGTTTGTTGCTGGTGTTTTGTTCTCTTTGGACCCCATGTTCTTTGCTTCTTACTAATCCTTTTCTCTTTCTGTTCTTCCATGTTCTCTTTGATCTTATTCCCTTGTATTTTCAGGATGCTACTTTTATAAGTACAGTTGTATTTGATCACGCAAAGAATACATCCATGGTCAGGTTCTGTGGTCTTTGAGCATGGCTTGTTATGACTCTACCTGTATTACTGAAGAGTCACAGAATTCAAGACTCTGTAGATTCACGATGCTCCTGCGTTTTACTCAGTTGCTACTGTGCAGAGCCTAGGAAGGTATTGTATCCATGCTTGTCTTAAAAAAAAAAAAAAAAAAAAAAAAGGGCGGGGGGTGGGGTGGTTAGTTGAGGTCAGTTAGTAGGGAAGGTGTAGAGGATGCTTCAAGAAATCTAGGGATCTATAGATGGTTTGCTTTTGCAACAGGTGTTTTTTCCATTCAAGAAAGAACCTTACATCTTAAAATAAATTGGCTATTGAAGAGAAATATAAAGAGGCAAGGACCTGCTAGTTATATTTCCCCTAGCTAAAGTTCAGTACAGCAGCACATCCAGGACATAAACCCCTTGTTCTGTGGGTGAAACCCCATAGGAGTCATGTGGAGAAAAGCTGTACAAAAACAATCGGGGTCTCCAGATGACCACGTCATAGAGTTAATTGATAATGCTTGCTTGTGTTCTTGACTTTCTGGTCAGAAGTTAGCAGGTCTGATTCAAGAAGGCTTTTACTAAGAAGCTCTTGTTGTGTGTGTGCGCGTGTGTCAGTGGGACTTCTTGTCATAGTTGATGCAGGGGAAAGTATTATGTGCAGCCATCCTTAAAAAATGATTCCCCCCCCTTCTGTTTCTGGACTCCCTTGTTCCTACTTCTTTTAAAATAGTGCTCTAAAATATAACTGTGTGCTGCCCTTAAACATTAGGGTGAAATTTTTTCTCACTAACCCTCCCAGTAGGCTGCTGTTAAGTACTTTATACTGCTGTACTTGTGGGATGTGTGTGGAGTGTTATGAGGGTCTATGATCCAAACAAGGGCGGGGTGGGAGTGAGGAATTCATCCTTAGGAGTTCACATCTCGGGCTGGTGTGGTTAGTGGCAGCGATATACAAACACAGCACGTACAGAAAGCTAGGGTTTTCAGAGTATATTATCAAGAAGACTCTAGTAGGCTAACTATATTTGTTATGTATGTATATATGTTATGTGTAAATATGAGAAACATTTGTCATTCTCTTTGCAAAATTTGTTATATCGAACAAAAGATGTTGTTCCATAGACTACAACGATGTACTTGTATAGATTGCACTGCTGAGATCATGGCTTTTACTATATGTGCATCACTTAGTATGTTAGAACCTGCACCTCAGTGCACTACTGGAGTATTTCTACTCATGCTCCCTGTATTATAAGTGTGTCCTATATAGGTTTGCATGTATTCTGTGGTGCTGTACTTTTTCCTTATTAGCCCAAAAGGCACTCATGAAATCATTTCGTTATCAGCTCTCAATTGACCTATCATGGATGCAAACTCACTGTTGCTTCCAAAATGCAAGGGTATGTTTTCTCTCCCAACGAAATGTACCTTTCCTGTCAGTCAGGCAGCTGAGTTGGGGTGGGGAGTATAAAATAGACAAGCTTTCAGGCACATAAGCCTTTCTTCATGCTTGACCATATACAGCACACAATTACAACAGATCCTTTAGGCACACAGATCTGTTACAATACACTTGTACAACAGTAGTATAGGTTTTTCATGTAAAATATGAATTTCAGTATATAAAACAACAGAGATGGTATCTTAAATTTGTTGTTAGTAAAATACATGTCATCTTAATCTTATCGTTGATGAGACATGATAAGTTACTGGAGGTCTAGCTATTGTGGCATTATTTGTGTCAACTGATAGAGCATAATAGTGTGATGATGAAAGGGATCTGGGAGAGGAAGAGGGAAAGCAGAACCTAGACAGCTATCTACTGAAATGAATGGAATCTTGACTGTCCGCTAGGTTTTAAGTTGTTCTCAAGTGTAGAAGAGGCATTTTGATTACATTTCTAAAAATTAAAAAAAACAAAACCAAACCACCAAACCCACACCACAACCTGGGTGTGGTTTTTCTCTTGGCTTGACTTTAGGCAGGTCAGCAGCTGTTTTGACTTGGATTTGCATCTTGTCCTAAATGGCAAAATTTATAACTGCTGTTTAAAATAGGGATTTCTCTCCCCCCCTTCTGTGACAGCATTCCAATTTCTGGAAAAGGCTAGGAAGTAGAGATCTAAGTGCCAAATGTAAGTAATAAAGAGTTTGTACATTTTTAATAAATACCTTTGCCAGCTACAAATAAAACAGTAGGAGAGGAGCCACCTGGTAATGTCCCAAGTACATCCCAGGGCATGGAAGCCTGCCGACAGAGGAGAGGAAGAATCATGTCATACGTGATTGTTGGCAATTGGTTGGGGGGGACTGTTGCTGTTTAAAGCATAGCCCCAGAAACAATGGAAAAAGATAATTTGGCTTATGACTTGTGTTTGGCACATAGCAATTATCAGGAATCTTCTTGGCAGACCCCTGTTCCTCTTCTCTTTAGCGGAACCCACAAACATAATAGAAATGAGCTGTTGCTGGGAAAGGAAAGATGGATGTTTGTAAAGGGCAGCAAATAGTTGAGTTGAGTCCTCCCTCCTCCTCCTCCTCCTGGTCTCCCGCTGATTTTAATATGATTGAGTTGTTACTTGAGTTGTTCCTATAGTCAGATTTTTTTGTGGGTATTTATAATTGTTACCCCTGCTATTTCTTTTCTTTGTGGATTTTTTTGGTCACGCATGTATTTAGTCTCTCCAGTTAGGTTGTAAACTCTGAAGAAGGGGGAAGGATTAGCTGTCTCTTCGTTATGCCATGGAGCTAATCTCTGGAAGGTAGCTTGTCACTGTGCCTGAAACATACAAGAAAAGAGCAGGAATGAGGATGGCCGGTTTCAGGTACTCAAGTCTTCCTCAACTGCAGCTGCTTTTCTTCCCCCTTGACTTTGGGAGCCAGCAGCAGCCCTAACCCTAATCTAGCTGGCAGTCTCCTAGGGCGCCATACTGTGGAGCGGGCAAACACTTCCTCTGTTGTTTGTTTTGATTCATGGCTGAGCACAGTGAAAGCAGAGCTGTGCCTGCTGCTTTAATGCTGCATTGGAGTGCCACTGGACATTGGTGCATTTGAAATACGAATCCAGCCGTTGCTGCTTGTATCCTTTTCTGCTTAAAGATGCCTGCCTGTGTGTCTGTTTGCTCCTTACTGCCTAATTCAGCAGCTGTGAGCTGCAGGCAGTAGCACACGTGCACTTGGCTAAAATAACCCGCCAGCCTGTCCCTTTGCTCTTGCCAGTGTCTCATGTTGATGAAGAGAGTTTTTAGGATCGGATCCGGCTTCTCAATTTACCTTATTCCTTTGCCCAAGACCAGCAGGAAAGCCTCGTCAGGGTGGCCTGCCCTCTTATTCTTTTCCATATCAGGTTTAAGAAATAGTAATTTTGGGAATTTAGTACAGTATCTAAGTGGTTCTTATTTTAACCATAAAATAATATTGTAGATTAGGAAAATCTCTTTTGGGAACTGGCTTTAGTGGTTTTTTTGGGTGGTTTTTTGTGTTCGTTTGTTTTTTTTTTCCTGAATGTGTCCACTTTTATTCTTTTGAACATCTTAAAATACTGTTTGAGTTTTTGCATGACCATTGCTTTACTGTACAAAGTAAGGGCTTTTGTTCTTCAGTTGTCCAGTGCGGACTTACAGGGCAGGCAGTTAGAAATGCAGCTTGCTTGCTACTCTCTTGAACCTGATTCCATGTATGTGAATGGTACAAATATGAATTTTGTAAATGCAAATAGCATCTTTTAGAGAGCCTGGACCCTATGCCCAGATGAAAATGCACTCTCCCATATCTGTGGGCACAATTTGTAGGTATATTCCAGGCTGAATATTCTTATGCCAAGATTCATCCTGAATCAAATTTTTACGGTTGAGTTATAAGCCCCTGAAAAACTGCTTTTATAATGGAAATGTTGAAAGACCCTCAAGTTTAGGACCAGGCACAGCTATAATTTTACAGGCATTAGGCATCTGAAATAACTTTGTCTAAAGATTATGTTGGGATTTGTCCCCTGTTTTCTGGAAAATACTTAACATTGAACTGTATTTTATGCACACAAAAAGACTTACTTCATAAGATAAGGAGCTCAGAGATTTACATTCCAATATTCAACAACACTTTTACTAAGTACTCTTTTTCACTCTTATAATAGAGTTGTCATAAACTGTGTATTTTAAACCATCTCAAACTAAATTTATGAAAAAAATTCTATGTGAAAACTTGATTCTACATATTTGAAGTGGAAAGTGTCCCATAGAGTTGAGTCAGCTTTTTAAAAAGCACTTCTGTTAACAGAAAGTCTTGTAACTTACTTTGCTTATTATTTAATTGCCTTAAATTACACTTTTATCTATGAATGCTTCATGTGTAAGGAAAACTCCCTGGGGCTGTGTCTTGCACGTTGAGGGGAAAGAAATGAAGAGTCATCCTTTCACCAAACAGGAAAAACACTTGCAATATGTTTGGGTGCAGTTGAAGAAATTCTTCTGACAAGCTGGAATGAAGGCAAGGCCCGTAAGGAGGTTTTATTCCAGTGAAAGGATGTGTGTCCAATTCCTGCATCAGCCAGCTGTTGAGATGTGCACTCCCTTGACATAAGGAACAGCAATGCATCACTGTCAGAATGTCATGCTGGCTTTTAGGCGTCAGTTTTCTGTTGCTTGGATGTCTTGTAGTGACCAAAGTTCTCTCATGTAGAGCAGTGGAGAAAAAAAAAAAAATTATTATTTCCAAGTTTGACTTCAAACAGTGCTAGGCCTGCTATTCTTGAGTGATAATCTAGTTCCTCAGTAATGTGGATAATGTCTTTTGCAGAAAGAGATATTGAAATGCTCTCCTTTGCTTGCTGTAAATGATGGAGAATGGGGAATGTGTCATCTGCCGCAGGCCTCTGAACATGAGTTCAATCATGTGATTGAATTGGTTGAAAAATATCTCATTGAACTGCATCCTCAAGGAGTGTGACAAAGATTGTACACTAAGTGTAGGCCCAAATGTTGTTGGCTGTGTTGGGATATTTGGAATTTATTTTCAGGCAGATGCTCTTATTACAGACTTAATGAGTGCACCTTACTTTTCTGTGCAGCGTTTAGTTCAATGTGTGTGGTGGGGGAGGCTTTGGCAGGGAAAGGGTAATATGGGTGATCCTGTAACGGTCTCAATGCGTGTCCCTATTTCACCTTATTTTCACTTTTTTTTCTAGTTGCTGCTTTGGAAGTAACTAGTAATATTTGGGATGATATAGGCAGTTTAAAAAAAAAACCCCAAACACAAATTAATAATTCATTGTTAAGTTAAATATTGGCTGCAGAGATTTCCTGTGATCTGGAAAGGCTGCTGTTACAGCAACGAATATCCAAGGGAAAGCTCTCATTAACCGAATATTTAAGTGAAGTGTGAGCTGAACCACACATGAATTTAGCAGTGTAAGTTATTGTAGTGATAATATAATCCACTGAAGAGACAGACATTGCCATCATTCTTGTTGGTGATTAATCACTTACCAAATTAGGGAGCAATTATAAGGAAAATTGGTTATATCACCAGTTCTACCAGCAAAGCAAATACACAGTGCTTGAAAGAGTTATCTACCTGTCTGTGGAAGGTAAGCGTATGAGTAGAAGGAAGGGAGGTAACTGGCGACTTTTAATAGGCTGTGTAACTGCTTCTTTACATTGAGTATAAACAAAACAGTATTTAACAATTCTTCTCACTAGTTTATTTTCTCCCTTTTTATAAATAATAATAAAAAATCTTACGGAACTTGTAAGACACTGTATCAAGTTGTTCATTCAGAAAATCCCCCTATTTAAAGGCTAGGAGTTGCATATTTTATTTCTTTATTTTTACGTACATGTTCTAGAAGTTTGTGTCTGCTCAGTTCTTGTAAATAGGTAAACTTTTCAACTATTCAATAGATCATGACCATCTTGCTCTAAAATCATTTGCTTGGGCCAGGGGAGACAATGTTTTCCACTTTCTTAAAGTTTTTCCCTTCTTCTATCCCTTTTTGTCAAACACCACTGAGATCTCCATGTTCTCATCCTGATCAGAAAAATCCCATTTCTGAAGATTTCAGGTAAAATCTTGGTCCTTCTGAAGATGATGTCCAAGTTTTCCCAGCAAAGCCACAATTTCAACCTATTCTCACAGAAAGTGGTTTAAATGAACAACGTGCGTCACCTTCTCGTTCTTGTATGGCAGCATACTTGTAGGTTAATTTGAGATAAGAGTGAATGTTTTTGTTGTGCATGACCAGCTTGTGGTCTCACCATGGCTGTGTGTTTGGATGGCTGCAGCGTCTGTGTCTAACTGCTGTGCGACGTAGCACGGTCTGCTTGAGCAAGAACTGACTAAGCCGAGTCTGGGAGCAGCTTCTTCATATTGACAAAGTACAGCACCAAATCAGCATGAGCCCAGCGCTGTGCTGAGGTAATGCTGTGGTGTTGGGGATCCCAGTGTCATGCTGTGTGCAGAGCTTTGCTGCTTTCTCAGAACTGGCTCAAATGTCCCCTGAGCATGGTGTTGTGTAGTCTCATGTAGGCTGGTCCCAAATACCTTGGGACCTGCCAAGTGTCTTGTAGACTGGAAAGTAGGAGTAGCTTTATTATTGCATTTTTGCAGATAATGGGGATGACAGCCTATTTTGCTCAAGGCTGTACTAGAATTTTCTACAGCAGAGTGAGGAGATCAAGGCATTCAAATCCTTGGAGTTTCTTGTATGTGATGACTTTATCAGTCTAATAGGCTTCAGATGCAGATACTTTGTGTTGACTATTTGGCAGGTGAATTGTTTCACACCTGCTTTCCCCTGCATTTTTTTGAGGGTGGAATTATCTGGGGAAAACTGCAGATCAGGTGAAGTTGAACCTGAATAGCAAGTGTCAAATGAAAATGATGGCAGAGACTTGTAAAGGTGAAAGAAACGAGATCAAGATTGCAGTTAGATACGCAACTGTCTTTTGAAGAATGTACATGCGAACGGTCACTTCAGGCAAATATCTATTCAGAGAGGCGTATATATTCAAGTATAGGAAGCATGGAGCACATCTTGAATAGCTGAAGGTATGTACTTCGTCTATCAACTTTATGAAGTCATGTTAATTAGTGAAAATGGAAGCAGGGAGGTGGTGGTAATGTTATGTCTAACTTTCCTCAAAACCCAGAATATGAATCATATTTATAAGGATATCCAAAAAAAGATTTGGGTTGAATCGTGCAGATGTTCAGTTCATGATCTGTTATTTATCTACTGTAGGCTCAAATAATGACTAATAGGGATACTAGAGACCAGCTGTCCTGGAGGTGCTCGGGAGACTGCTTTATTCTAACTGCAAATTGTTTCATTTCCTGAATGACACAAACTGATGATTTCTTGTCACTTATTTAGGCATGTCTAAATAAGCGCAGGAAATCATTCTGCAAACCATAATGTTACAATACATTTTCTATCAACAGCTGAGAACATTTCTAAATAGGCACAAGTCTCTGAAGTCCTCGAGGTTTTAAGGAATTCCAGAATTGACACTAATCAAGTTTACCACTGCAGATTTTTCAGGATACTATATGTGGTTGAGCAAAGTAATTTTAATTGAAGAGGAGCTAGAGGGAAGGACTTGCAAAAATGGAGTTGAAGTTAAGCTATGCATCCTTTTCCTGGTAGGAAGAGGAATTTTGCAGTGGATATTTGTATAATTGATGTTAAAAAAGCTACTACTGGGTTTTGTTTTGTAATGATGGATGAGTAGCTAAGAACGTCAGTCCAACTTAAATACGAATTTGTACCTCTAGTGTTAACATGAACTAAAATCTGAATCTAATACCCGAACAAAATAATCAATGTAATTATTCTGCAGTTTTGTTTAAGAATAGGTTGAAATTATATCTTTAATAAAATTCCTCTACATTCAATAAATTTACTGGAACTTTGTTAACTTTCAAGGTAGGGTGCATATGTGGATAATATTTGCCAGTTTAGTAACAGATTGATAGGTATTAGTCTGGTGGAAACATAGATAATGATATTCTAGCCCTTTTTTTTTTTTTCTTTAATGCACTGAGATGCTCATTCATTATCGTATAGCTTGTCACAAGTCAAAATCTTAATTAAAATAGCTGTTGATATTAGAACTATAACAATCACCTTTGTGACTGGGGGGGCAGTTCTGTGTGCTAATAAAAAAACCCAACCAACTTGAGTTGCATTAGAGGGGAATATTAAATATAACACCTTTTTGGCCTGCATAATACTTGAATATCTCTTATTGACTTGAAGAATTTTATCCACAATTTCAAGTGTCCTGTGAGTGTGTCGTTATTGCTATAGTATGTTTTGTTTTGAAGACATAATAACCAATGTTTGTAAAATTTAAGGTACTTTTTTTTTTTTATACCTAAATCATGAAATAGGAAAGACCAGAATTTTAAAAACTTGGAGTGCTGATAGTTCTGTTAACATTGACTCTAATGAGAATCTTCTTGTGCACAATCTAGCAGTTATCAATTCCAAGCCTAAAAGGGCTCGCAGAGTCTGGTAAATGCCTGAAATAAAGCCAGCATATCTCTGTGCAGCAGCAGGGATGCAGAAGCAATCTTAAAACCTCCTGCACCTGCCATATGTGTCCAGTCATTGCAGATCTGAGTACGAAAAGCTCGCTGGATACCTGTGGGAGGGCTAGGCACACTTGCGCTCCTGCTGCACATTATTATATCTGTGTCAACATATCATATCTGTTGCTAGATTTACATGGTGTTACTGACAAAACATACTCTGTTTGTGCTGCCTGTCAAAGGCCTCCTATTTATTTTTTCCTAGATGGAGACTTTTGCAAGACTGCAGAAAAGATGGGCAGACAGGTCTCCAGCTTAGCTACCTGGTAGTGTGAAGTAGCTGTAATGTTGGCTTAACCCATGACTGGAAGACTCCTCTGTTGACAGAAGGTCACCAGGATGACACTTCTACTGCCTGAAAAGGCTTCTGCTTTCCTGTTCAGTGTAAGCACCCTTTCCTGAGTGAAAGTGAGTAGGCTGTAATGTTTCAACGTGCTAGGGACTCCTGGCTGCCAGACCAGATCTCTGAGTCCATATGAAGCTAGGTGTGAACTATTGTGCCTGGGACCAGCCCAAGGGATAAAGGAGAGCAAATGTGAATACGATATAAAACTCCTGCTGCTACAACCATTCTCCTGTGAGGAGGCACAATAAAAATACAGCTTAGACTTAGGGCCAAGCTCTCTATAGCAGAACTCTTGCCATATAACTTGAGATGTGGTGGGGATGAGTGGGAACAATGTAAAGCAGAGAGACAGGGTAAGGTGGGGGGGATTTGCATCAACTACCTTGTATACTTACTTCAGACACATATGGTACTGGTTGCTTTATATTGTTTTGTATTTTATTCTTTGCTTTCTGATTGTAGATAGTCTGTCACACCTATCTGATCCAAAGGAATATAAGCTTTAAAAAGAAATGTGTCAGTATAGGGCAGAGAAGCCACCAGATCCCTATTGCAGAGATATGATACCAGTTGCTGAATGAAGAACAGTACAGGCACAACTTCTCTGGAAACATCATCTGAGACTTGGACTTTCACTAACTTCAACAGTGATGTGGTTTCATGGTGCTGAGATTAACATTGTAAAACTACTGTGCTGCTCTGAACGGTATTTGTCCCTCACAACAAGGTTAGCAACTTTAGACGTGAGGCTGCGTTTGTCTAGTGCTTTGTATACTAGCAGTCCCCTTTCTGACAAGCTGCTTCTTAGTGCTTCTCATGGCAAGTGTGGGTTTTGACAACTGTAGCTATAACACTGCTGTGTGAAGCTTTAGAAGATCAAGTTTACTGAATGTGGATTTTACTGCCCAAGTGTTGGCAAAAAGTAGCCATTGAGGTTTCATGGAAGATAAAACTTTCAAGTCTTGCAAGGGATGTGGACTGCAAGATGTAAAATTTTTCTGGATGTCTTAAGCATTTTTGACCTGTCTTTTGATGATAATCCAAATATTCAGCATCAGTATTGTTGATCTTGGGCCAAAATTCCCTGTGCCAGCTTTGTAGCAGCCACTCCTTCAGCACTGTTGGATGGGACAATACGGAGATGCGGTCGACCAAATAAGCCAATGGGTTTTTGGTCATGGAGGGGCAAAAGATTAATAGAAAAGACAAAAATAATCCTAGAAGGTGTTAGTTCATTTGTTCCCTTCCTCTTAGAAAATGAAGGATGTAGTCCACCTTCCCCCTGTCATCAAAGGAAGTTCAACAAGACCAAGTGCAAGGTGTTGCACACAGGTCGGGGAAATCCCAAGCACATATACAGGCTGGGTGGAGAACGGATTGAGACAAGCTCCGAGGAGAAGGACTTGGGGGTATTGGTGGATGAGAAGCTCAACATGAGCCAGCAATGTGCGCTTGCAACCCAGAAAGCCAACCACATCCTGAGCTGCATCAAAAGAAGGGTGGCCAGCCAGTCGAGGGAGGTGATTCTGCCCCTCTGCTCTGGTGAGACCCCACCTGGAGTACTGTGTCCAGCTCTGGAGCCCCCAACATAAGAAGGACATGGACCTGTTGGAGCATGAAGATGATCAGAGGGCTGGAGCACCTCTCCTATGAAGACAGGCTGAGAGAGTTGGGGTTCTTCACCCTGGAGAAGAAGGCGGCTCCAGGGAGATCTTGTAGTGGCATTCCAGTACTTAAAGGAGCCTATGGGAAAGATGGGGAGGGACTCTTTATCAGGGAGTGTAGTGATAGGACGAGGGGTAATAGTTTTATACTGAAAGAGGGTAGATTTAGATTAGATCTTGGGAAGAAATTTTTCACTATGAGAGTGGTAAGGCACTGGAACCGGTTGCCCAGGGAAGCTGTGGAGGCCCCATCCCTGGGGCCAGGTTGGATGGGGCTTTGAGCAACTGGTCCAGTGGGAGGTGTCCTTGCCCATGGCAGGGAGTTGGAAATAGATGATCTTTAAGATGCCTTCTAACTCTAACCATTCTATGATTCAAAGTACTTCCAATAACTTTGAGCATTTAATATATAGATTTAAGGCCTGGTTTAATTTCAAGGATAACAAAAATTTGTACTGGGTGTTCTGTAGGTTTTTACCAAAAGTCCTAAAGTAGACAGCCAAATGAACTCAGGAGATGAGTAGTTTATACCTGAGAGGGAATTTTGAGTGGCAAAAATCAGCAAGCTCAACTCTTGCAGAAGCTATGGGCAGCACTGTAAGCTGCAGAGAGCTAAAATGAACATTATTAACCTGACTAAAGTCAGAGCTTTGTAAATGCATGGAGACTGTCTGAGGATCTTGGACAGATGTTTTGGATGTTAAAACAGGATCGGCTTTGCCGATTCTGACAATCTGTCACTGTGCGTGTGTTCAATAGGCAAATAAGAGGCAACGCCAGCTTTTTTTTTCATGTAAATCTCCAGGGATTTTCCTCTAGGGTTCAGAGCTCTGGCAAAAAGCTGTCTGCAGGAATAATTAAAAAGGAAAAAAAATACCCTAAAAAATAAGAAAAATATCCAGTGAACAAGCATAGTGTATATGCATCTTTGAATTCAACTTACCAGTGTTTACAGTTAGAAAAAAATCTAGCCCCTAAAAAATACCTTATAAAATTAGGTATTTTGAGGCAGTCTAAAGGAGCACATGGTTTTGTGCTGGGAATTGGTCTCTATCCAGTATGCTTTACATGTATTTGTTGAAGGATACAATGCACTTGTATTATTGCACCGATTTAATTCTTGGATGATTTCCCCTTTGGCATACTAGTGACAGTTTTTCATTGGTTATTCATTTATATTATTGATTAACACCTACTGGACCAATTTATTAGTCCTTCTGAATTCATTTTAAGTATCAGGATTTTCTAATGGAGAAATATCCCTCACAGAATACTAACATCATGCTTATAAAACATTCATTGTCTTAATTTATTGTACTGTGTACAACATAAACCAGAGCTCAACAAATAGATCTTTTCTTGCAAGCCTCCAGGTTTTTTTGATATGGAAATGTTACCTGCAGCACAAGTGAAACCTATTCTCTGGCAAGACTCATGGGACTCTTCCTGCCTGTCATGTAATCATGCTGGCATTCCTTCAAGGAAAGAGCTTTTTCCCCTGTTCAGGTCTGTCTGCAGAAATAAGCGCACATAGTCTTGTTTGTTGCATTTGGAGAGAGTGTGGAGATTGCCTCTTCTTTTTGTGTCTTGGGGAGTAAGGAGTGAACCAGGAAAAATGAGGCAGTTCTACCTCTTTCTCCTGGAATGAGTTAATCAGAGAATGGTGCAAATACATGGCACAATGAGAGATTTCTTCAGGAAAGCTCTTCTGGGTCAAGGCATCGTAGCTCTGGGACATAAATGTCCAAACTGTATCTTCAGAAACCCCATATGGCCTGACAATATTAAATACTCTGGTTCAGGAGCATATGTTTCCCTATTGTTCTCGGGGAAATCTCTTTGCACATCACTAGGTACATATACATATAAGTGTACGAGTTCTCAAAAATCTTGTGTGCGCATGTCAACATTACTGATTAAAGGCTCAAATCCTGAATGGTGGTGAAATTTTGCAGGCCTACAAAGCTTAGAAGATATTGTTCACTACATCTATTAGCTCCCTTGGCCCATGTTTTCCAGTAATTAGCCATCTAGTCTGTTTTCCACATTAGCAGATAAAACTTGTTTTACTCATGACTTTCTACCTTTGCTATAGCTAGTAATTGACATAGTCTTGATGACTGACAGATGTTTACTTACAAGATTTTGGCATGATGCCTGGGGCAGGCCTAGGTATATGGGGGAGAAAGCCAGGGCGCAAAAAAATAAGGTATGAGTAAGACCAGTGTCCTAAACTTCAGCTGTTTCCCTCTAGAACGGAGTAATACCAGAAACTCTCTTTCTCTGCATTAAAACAAAGCACTGTTCTTGGACCTTTCTGACCTGAAGTGCCTAAAACAACAAAATAGTTAAATTTAGCAAATTAAAAGAAATACTATAATTAGAGAAATAGCAATTAAAACAAGAAAAAATAATGGAATTTTTATACTGTAATCCTCCAGTAGTTCCTAGATCTCCACCTAGTAGACCGTGTTGGAACCGGACTTGTACTTTATCTGGGGAATATAACTGGAGAGAGTTCACAGTAAGGCTACGATTTAAGATACAAACAGATGTTGGCCAGGGATGTGGCTGCAGCAGATGAATAGGTGATGAATCAGGAGAGCTTTGCATAGTACAAAGGATAAATGTTGTCAGTGCAAGTTGTCCTGTTTCTTTTCTTTAAAGACACCTCATTTGGGATGTGCTCTTCTTACTGAATGAAATGTAATGACTGTTCTCTGACTTGGTAACTACTTTGAAACTGGGTAAAGCATAGGCTGTAATTATGAATTAGAATTTACTGAAGCTAAGCATGCATTTCATGGTGTTATATTGCTTTGAAGCCAGACATTTTATACTTAACACATTTTATGGGATCAAAAATCAATATTTAAGTAACTGTACGTGTGCCAGAAAAGACACATGAACTTCAATTTAAATTTTATTTTTCAATGTCCTCTTTAGATAATGCTATGGAATCATGTAGTTCCATGAGATTTGCAAAGCAGGAAACTCTTATGCTAGGATGTTCCCTAACCTTCATATTCAGCCTCTTCAGGAACACCATTTCTTGCTGTCTGTGGGGGTCCAAATAGAGTTTAGGGAAATCTGAGGCCCCAGACTAGGGAGGAAAAGGGCTGGATTAATAAATGTCCATAGGCTGTGGAAAGAATTTGATGCTGACTAGCATTTTCCTCATGGGCCCCCTTCTGCACTGAGAGAGTGCATTTCACGGGGTATTTGCAGAAAGCTCCAGCACAGCAGCTCCACAAAGTTACATGGTCTGGAGTGTGCTATGAGAGCAAAAAATGTTAAGCCTGGTATGGGGTGGAGGGGTTCTGTGGAGATAGTGTTGTCTGTACCTTCTAGCAATCTGTGGATTATTTCTTTATGGAGAGGTTGATGTATCCCAGTCATCTCTCCTGAGCATATAACTTAGGTTATTTTCTTCCTCTTCTGCCTTCAGCATTCCTCATTCAGTTCCTGTCATATGGGGGGGTGTGTGTGTGTGCACAGAAGAAATACAGGAAGGTTGTCTGGTGGACACAATGTACTGTTTTCTTCATGGGTTTTAGTGGAAGGCCCTAAGAAACTAAAAGGCATGTGTTCTTGTGACTGCAATGATTCATGCAGGGAGTATAAGCCCAGGCTCTTAGTAAGCAAATTAATTTTTATTTGCTAGTGACTATATAATTATTTGGATGTACTAACGCCTTAGAGCTTGTACAAATAACCTCCTAGTTTCTTCTTGCTCAATTTTCTCTCTGCTTGTAGGAAAGAGTGCTCAGAATGAACGTACAGTTCGGTGAATGAGTTTTCATTTGATTTAATTATTTGATCTATATATTCTAATGCATGTTGTGGGACCCCTAACAGACTGGAATTTCCCCTGTGTAGATTACAGGATGTCTATCTGTAAGTGCCATTGAAACTGGCTTAAGGCATGCCTTTATTGGGAATGACTTGCTCTTGGGCTGTCACTGAGCGCTTTTCAGGTTCCTGTCTAGATTTCTGAAGCAACCCAGGCTGTAAAACATGCACACAGCATAGAATGGTTTAGGTTGGAAGGGATCTTAAAGATCATGTAGTTCCAACCCCCCTGCCATGGGCAACGACACACCTTCCACTAGACTAGCTTGCTCAAAGCCCCATCCAACCTGGCCTTGAACACTTCCAGGGACAGGGCATCTCCAGCTTCCCTGGGCAATCTGTTCCAGTGCTTCACCACCTTCAGAGTGAAAAATTTCTTCCTGACATCTATATCTAAATCTACCCTCTTCCAGTTTGAAGCTGTTACCCCTCATCCTATCACTACATGCCCTTTTATAAAGTTCCTCTCCAGCTTTCTTGTGGAAGGCTGCTATAAGGTCTCCCTGGAGCCTTCTCTTCTCCAGGATGGACAACCCCAACTCTCTCAGCCTGTCTTCATAGGAGAGGTGCTCTAATCCTCTGATCATCTTTGTGGCCCTCCTCTGGACCCACTCAAACCAGCGTCCCTTCAAAAATCTGGTTTGGAGTCCAGCCTCATCAGCAGGTGGCTTGACACAATGGAGAGGATGGCAACTTCCAGAGACCAGGTAGCTCTGACTGGACAGGGCTAAAGTTGGAAGAGAACTGCTTAAAGCCTGTTTACCTGTAAAAGAGCAACTTGGAGCTACAAATTTAGTCTGTGATTCAACAATCCTTCCTGCCAGATCTCTGCTAATACTAATTAGGTCTGGATCAGTGTGTGCACTCAGTTGTGCTGTGTTGAGCCAGGCGCAGCACATGCTGTGCTGTTGCTACCAGCCCAATGCCAGCTGCAGTAGCAGAGATGATACCTGATCCAGCATAAAGTTAAGAGTGGTGTAGACAGATGACACCTGATCTCGCCTAGTCTGCTGGGGCAGCTACTCCTTGAACATTTTTAACAAATCTGAAATGACAAAGCAAGTTTTTACTGGCTTTGCAGTCTGTCATGGCTTCAGTATTCCTGATGCAACAGTAAGCATTGTAAAGCATTATTTGTCATCCCAAAAACCCATACCTGTGCTACCTCAGTAAACATCTGCCTGTGAGATAGGGTGTTTAGTAAGTATAGCTTGTAGATAGGAGATTAAAAAAAAAAAGGCAAATTCTAGTCTGTTTGGATATTATTATTGCTTAGTTGACAGGAAGTTTTGTGCCAAATGCCTGGTTCTGTAAATGCTTAAGAGAGTACAATTTTGTTGCCTTCTGTGAGCACTTTAGTTATCAGGCTAACACTTGTTAGCTGTTGGCATGATTTGGGTCCTAAGCCAAAGAAAGTTTTCCATGGTTGGAAGGTAAACTCCATAGACACAAGTTAGTTTAATTTAATTGGGATTCAGTTTGAGTCTAATTATAAGTAATATCCTCTTAAGGCCTATCCACAAATTCCACTGAAAGTTGGATTGAGATCTAAAGCAGTAAGAGGGCATTTTTGACATATATATTACTCCAATATCTTGTTTTTGTGTCTGTCATCTAACGGAGAGTTTGTTATGTTTAATAAACAGCAGTCTGTGTGTGTGTCTGTTTGGAAGCAGATTCAGGGACTCTTGTGTCTTTTTTTTTTTTTTGAGGTGCAGTTCTGTGTTAATAACATAGAAGTGTGGCTTGTCTTCTCATAGTGCTAAAAGTGAGATAATCCCTGTGTAAGGAATCAGTAAGTATGGTCTGCTTAATCTAGTCCCAGTGTGAAACTGTTGACATTTGTTCTTTTTTTCTATCATTATGTGACTGGGCCTGTTTTGTGCTGGATTAGGCACAAATCTCCTATGCAGCACATTTGGCATGTTACTAGTAGTTTAACTTCATTAATAATGTATGAAGGAAATGTAATCCATGACAAGGAAGGAAAGAGAAGTATTTTTACAGCTACCAAATCCTCTGGAATGGATAATTATTCAAGATTTGATGTTTGATGTTATAGTTTACAATTGAGCTTCTTTCACAGAATAAAAAAAAGAAAAATATACGTACATATACATTAAAAAAAAAATAGTGACACTGTAAGAAACATGCTCCTTGCTGTTTGAGGTTGCATGTACTGATTTAGAATGCATCAAGTGCAGAGAGAAACATAGATTGTAAAGAGAATGTGCTTTATCTTAGATGTTGTAAGCAGCACTGTGTTTTTGTCTCAATGAAAACAAACTCAAACAATAAAGCAGACTTTTTAAAGAAAAAAAAACCCAAACAAACCAAACAACAAGCTACTTGCTGAATTACGTTGACCTTGCATGAGAAAGAGGATTAATAGTTTGTGTGCATCAGCTAAATAACATGGATACTGGTTTACGGGCTGTTTTAAACTAATTTCTTATTCAGAAATTCAATAGTATACTTGGTATTCCCTCTCACCTGCAAGTCAGTCCTAAACAGCCTCAATATTTGTGGTGGCTGGAAAGTCACAATGTGCCACAGGGAATGTAAACCAGCCCCAAAGCAGTGGTCACTTGCAACTACTTTTGTGCTCTGCACTCCTGTCACATTTGTGCTATCAGAGCAACAGCTGGGGAGACTTTTTCAACAAAGATGAGTGTCAGATAATCCTGATGAGATTCCACATCCAACATCTTTTGTAATTATGTCACATTCAGCTGTAATGGAATAATTCAAGCTGAAAGGACAAGCTTTGATCCTTTCTTAAACCTTTCCCTGTAGACTGGCTATCTAAAAGATTTAAAGATATTTCTGTTACAAGATCTAGTGTTTCCTCAGAGAAGTCATGTTTCTGAAGCAATGAGATCTGTAAAAGCAATATTATTTGCCCAATACATCTCTCAAAGCATTTTTGCTAAATAAAGCTGTCAATAAAATCATGCCCTTCCATAACCAATGAGGAAGTTAGAATTCACTGTAATATTCTTTAACTCAACTGGGGGCACAGAAAATGGACTTTATTTGTTAATGAATCACAGTGGTGTGATCTATAAATATTGGTGTATAGATGTGTTTGCATTGAAGCAAATACAAATTTGTTTTAGCAAAGATCATACATATTAGGAATACCTATTTCATGAAGTAAATGTTTCTGAAGATCCACTCTTCACAAATAATTTATTTACATTAGGATTTTTGAAATAAGATTTAGTGGCTAGTCTCCTATTGAATTTCAGTACTTTATGCCCCTAGGTTATTTTGGAAAACTTAATTAAGTTGGAAAGGCCTTTAGGCCTACATAAAAAGAAATTACATTTTTCAGAGGAATCTTTTTCTTATTTCAGGACAGTATTTTGTATTCATTAGTGTTACAGAATATGGCACTGGCTATTTTACATTTCTGAACAGAATGATGTGGCTATGGATACGGAAACTGCTGTAGAAGATCTTTGGCCTCGGTTTGGAGGACAGAGTTTGGATCCCTAATTTTTCTGTATGTCAGATTTATGCCAATGTAAATCCCTTGACTTCAGCGGACGTTTTTCATTCACTTCCTGGCCTCCACTGGAAAGAGAACTGTTTCTTAAGGTTTTCACACATGGACTACATTAAGGGGTCACATTCAGATGATACTCTTCTGGCATTTCCATCAGCCAGGGGTCAATAAAGTGCTATCTGGACTAAGAATATCAGATTGGGCATGTGTTTAGTCAGCCCCAAATTTCCCATCTGTCAGACATGAGAAATTCAGTGTCTTTTTGTGCATGCCTCTTTGTTTAAGGTCTGAGAATCAGTGTGGCAGGGGTCGTTTCTGAGGGCTGTGCTGGTGGAGGCCTTTGGTATGCCTCCCACATACCCCCGTGCGTGCCTTGCTCCTGTCTCCTGGTGTTTAATGCTCACTGATCTTTATGGTCCTGAACTTGTGAGGCCTACGATAGAAGCTGACCTCTTCACAGATATACAAATGGGAGAGACCTGCTTTCATGCAGTGTTATGAAGCTTCTCCCTCTCCTCCAACTTTCTGCTACACGTGTAGAAAGTTATTAATTTTGCCTTAGCTTAAGTTTGGTTAATAAATAAAATTAATAACCAAGGTCCTAGGAGAATGTTTTTCTCTCTTTCCCAGGATCTATTTCAGTTTATCTGCAAGCTAATAAATGGTAGTGACTAATGATTGGTATGAGCAAACCTCAAGAGCATCAATTCAGAAAGCAACCTTAAGTTTGGACATTTATCCGAGTTAGCTGTGTCTCCTGAGTGATTAATCTGGTCTGAAAGCTTGAAGGATTTCTTCCTCCATTTTGCTAGTTGAGAGGAACTGTTCTGCCTCTGTTTCAGGAGAGTAAAATTCTGGGATGTAATACACAGTTGGCCTGTGCCTCTGAGGATGGATGCTGAGAAGGCCGAAGCTTTTAACTGTTTTGTATCCATTGTCACTGACTGGGGCAATTGCATGCTGCTGGCCAGTGCAGTTAATATCCCTGAAAAAGGGGTGATGTTTCTGCATGGATAGGAAGGTAAGCCTTGGATTTTTCATGTGTCATCTGGACTTGTCCTTGATCATAAAGTGATTTATTCAGTTGTTTAATAAGCATCCTTTTAAAACTCGTGGAGGGTAGATGAGGTACTAAAAAGTTGAGGAAAAGGACAATGCTTGCTTATCTTTTAAAACAGAGAGGGGTTGGTGAAAGGAAAGGAACGGGGGACCTTGTAGACTAGTCGGACTGATTTTAATCTCTGGCAAAATTCTGGAACAAATTAATGTACAGTTTGGAAATATCTAGGAAATAGAGGATGAAGAGCAGCCAAAAATATCTCAAGAACAAATCATGTTTAACTAAGGTAACCCCCTTCTATGGCAGGGCAACATATCTGTGGATAGAGGCAAAGCAATAAATCCCTCTGTATCCTGGCTTCAGGAAAGCTTTTAAAAGAGTCTTACACAACACTTTTGTAATGAATTCAAGACGTGAGCTAGGTGAAACTATTGTAAGGTAGGCTCAAAATCAGTTGGGCAGTTGTACCACAGAAGAGTTATCAGTTATTTGTGGCCAAAATGAAACGCTCTACCAAACAGACTTTCTCTGGGGTCTGTTTGGAGCCTGATTCTGTCTGAAGACTTCATTGATGACTTGGCTATTTTATTAAAGGCTGTAAAGAACCAAAGATGGGGTTAGCTGCAATTGTGTTTGAGGGTGGGATTAGAATTCAAAGTATTTTGGTAAACTAGAAATGGCATGATCTGAAAAGTATAGGATGAAATTCAACGGGCTTGAGTGGTTATTTGGTGGTAGTAATTACTTGTATAAATATGGATTGGGAGCAATGGGGTAAGCAGAGATTCTGCAGAGAAAGACTCAGTGCCGAGTCAGTCACAAGAGAAATGTGATTTGGCTGTATTGCTCTATTGCTAAAGATTTGAACAGGATTGTAACAGGAAGGACACAATTTTTTTCTTTTTTTCTCCCCTCTTGTCACTGTAAGACTTCAGCTGGAATGCTGTATCCAGTTTCAAGCATTACATTTCAAGAAAGACTTGGAGTGGTTGCAGAGAGACAAAAGAAAAGCACCAGGAGGATGAGGACAGACTTGAACGGCCTGGGTTCTTTAACCTGATGAAGAGAGTACCAGAGAGGGTGACACAACAGGCTTCAAGCCTACTCTAAAAACGAAATAACAGTTTAATCTCTGTGGTGAGTAGGACAAGTAGTATTGGACTTGAACTGCAGAAAGATGGATTAGAAGTAGGTTTTTGATAACTTAATCTGTTAAAAAAAGAGATGAAACACTGAAATATCTTATTGGGAGACAGTACAGTCTGTACTTGGAGAACATTGAGAAGAAGTTGGTTAAGTATCTGTCAAGAATGATCAAAGCATGGTTGATACTATGCTGGGAGCAAGGTACAGAAGATGACCTCTTGGTGTCCCTTATGACAATATTTAAAAAGCTGTGGTCCATTCTCTGTGATAAAACACTATATATATGTGTAACACTAAAAGTATAGCTGGAACTTGGGTATTGATATACAAGGACACAAATTTTGCAGCCTTTTCTGGAGTATATCTGTGTATGATCACTGAAGAGTCAGTTCTTCAGCCATTGGAATGAAAGGCTGCTGGGGTGGATTTACAGGGATTTGGTCTTGTAACTTTTGAGTGTATTGGCCAACACAAAAATTACTCTTAGGTTTAGTAAAAGCTTTCATTAAAGCTTAGGTGTTGGTGTAATCACAAGGGAAATCCAGATTTGGATACAGTGGATAAAGTTTCACTGAAGATGGGAGATGTAATTGCAGTTGGGCAATATCAAAACAAATGTAACCAGTTCAATGCACTGAAGTGTCATTTCAGCAGTAAGCTGACAGTTGTGTGTGTGGATAGCATGGGGGAGCTGCCTCTGCATGTTACTATTTCCTGTGCTAAATCACTTTATACATTTATAGGTAATGTACTGCCTAGTGGGAAACTAGCTTGGATCATTTTGACCTTTTTTCAGAAGGTACAATTTTAATAAAATCCAGTTATTCTAAAGGGGTGGGGGATGACTGTGATCTGTCAGCTAACTGCAGATTACTTCAGGTTAGTGGGCAAAGCCTGTAGGACATGTGTGATGTTACAAAATGCTGGTGAGAGACAGGAGACTATTCAGAGGAAAGCAGGCAAGAAGGCCACTGTACTCATTGACAGGCTACAATGGTAGCTGTAAGGCTTAAAGACTTCTGATCTAATTCCTATTTCTGAATCCTATCTACCTGCTGGTGTTTTTGTAACAGCAATAAATCTGTTACTCTAGTGTTTAAACTCGGTCTAGCTGGGAAGGTTTTTGGAAATATTTGTGACTGGCAATGGAATTGTCCAAATAAGTGGAGATACAGGGCTGAGAAATATTCTGGTCAATTTATTTTATTATATAATGTGTTGTATATTTTAATGAGAGATAATGTAAGGTGTCTCAAATACTTAATCCTCTTAGTGAAGTAGGGCATAAATTTAAGTCTCTCAAAGCTCAATCAGATTTAGCTATCATTAGGCAAAAATGTTACTAGTGTGCATGTTCTGTTGCAAACTGACAGGTAAGATGTGATGACCAGTGGTGCAAATGAACTTCCCGTTTGTCCTCCTGTCCTCCCTTGTGCGCTAATATTGTGTGTGCATGGTCAGTTGTTATTGCTGTGGCGAAAAGAAGAGAAAGATCATGACTTCGGGGGGTGGGGGAGGGAATGTATCTTTTGTGAAAGTGTACAAAGTAACTGTATCATGGGATTCTGAAAAGTGATCCTTTATTTGTTTACTGCAAAAGTGTTTTAAAACCTATTGGTTAAAATAAGAACATAAGAAGCAACTCTATCTTCAGGTAGGTTACCAGAGTCATCTCTTTACTAAAGAGATGTCTTTAGATTTTTTTTTTTTTAATGGACCTAAAGCTCAGAGCTTTTGAAAAATGTAACCATTAGACTTGATCAGCTTTTTATATTTTGTGCATTTGGCTCAAACATTCATGTTCATGCTTGACCGCTTGGATAAATAAATCCCACAATACACTCCAGCACGTGAGTTATAGTGCAGTTTTAAGGGCAGCCTCTCTCTAATAGAGATCATGTTATTTTTACTCTTCAGCATGGAGTCTGGGATTTCTTGTGAATTAAATGCATCTTAGCAGTAATTTAGATACAGTAAAACTCTGTGATTTCAAGGCACTTGTGAAAGTCAATATGCTACCAGCACTAGACTGAGTTTAGAAGTAATGAGAACAAGCAATGTTGGAACACTTAATGAGACACTATGTTTGCATCTTTAGATGCACACAAAATCAACAATCATAAGAATATAAAGTTCTGTGAATCCTTTAAAAAAAAAAAAAAAAAGAAAGAAAGAAAGAAAAAGTGGTGATTCTAGACATCTACCCTGTGTGCAGTAAAGCCTCTGAACCAGGAGTGGGATATAACGCAATGTGAAAAAAATTTATTTGCAAAACGGGAACTAACCTCAGTGATCTCAAAGGCATTATAGGGTAGATGTGAAACTGGCATGTCATATTAATATTAACTTTAAATTTATTGGGGAATTCTCCTGGAAATTAATACCTACTGATATTTTTTTTAACTGCTTTACAATTGACATCAGCAGAGAATGGCTTATCTTATCAATAAATATTAATAAAATACAAAATCTATGTTTCAGAAATCTGAAAGGACAAGAAGAATGTCAATCCTGTTTTATTCATGAGCTTTGAACTACTGGTCCTGACCTTGAAGTGATATAAACTGTATTTTTTTTCTTTTTGCTTAGTCCAATTTCTCAAATTCTGTAACTACAATTAGTGGAACTTCACTGTCCTCTAACTCCTCTTCTGAGCAAATGGTTAACAAAAAAACATTTCATCATAAAGACATGTGATTAAAAAATAAAAAAAAGAAACTAATTGCTTAAGAGCTATGGGTATAACTGACTAAATATGGAGAAAGATATCTTAATCAAGGTGTGCCGTATTTATGCTTGCTTTTGACCTGAGAAAAACAGTCCTCTTTTTAGAGTGAACACTTTTTGCCCAAGGTGTGCTTATATTTTCAATTTCATCTGAGTCCAGGAAGAGCAGCAGCTTATTGCTGTTTAAATCAGCTAAGAATTAACAGTCATTCCAGAAGTCACAAATTTACATCACTGCTGTAGCTGTTGATAACTTATGTCAAGTCTCTATATACCATTGCATGGTTCCTAAATAGGCTGTTTGCTGTGAAGCTTAGCTAACCAGTCTGTGACCTTTTGTTCATACTTGTGTGTGCATAATAGAAGAAAGTTCCTCTGTTGCTCTTAAAGTCTACATTTGCATAATTTCACATTTCTCAGTGAGAGCTCCATCAGCTTAGTGGGTACAAAATCTCCCTTTTCACTTCTTTCAGTTGAAGTATTTCATGGGTATCAAAAATAATGGTGTTAGCCATCAATTTCATTCCTATGGATCATCCTAGATAAAAAACATAAATTACATTTTAGGTTTGTAAAATCTATGTTACATTAAAGTTTTAGGTGATTACCACAGAATATGCACATAAAAGGTAGTCTTAGAGCAAGAATCAGCCTATTGACTGAGAAAAGATCTGATTTCAACTCGTTTCCCTCCCCTTCCCCACGCTCCCCCCC
>VYXH01007184.1:324170-337328 GCA_013397275.1 Burhinus bistriatus | reverse complement strand
CCGATATAAGCCACTTCTCCCCATATGTTAGAAAGCTGAATCCTTTCTTCAAGAAATGTAACTGATCGTATCCCTTCCAGCTCCACTGTATCTTCCTAAAGGCTATCCGTCTTTAGTTTCTCCTGGCTCCTCTTCTGTCCTTCCCAGAGCTGAATGCTTTCTGGAGTGTAGGAATGTCTTTCCAACTTGTCCAGACACTCTTATTTTCCTCCAAGAGTGCTTCAGACAGATGCAGAAATGAATTTATTGTAGGGAATAATAAACAAATACTTGGTGTTTCTATGCATGTTTTTAGTTTTAGACTATGCTAAATATACTTCATGCTTTCCTCAGTTTCTCACAACACTTAGCCAATTAGCATAGATAACTGAGAGGTTCCTGTGGCTGAAATAAAAATGAATTAATTTTCCATAACTCTAGGTTGTCTTCAAGTTTACCTGCCTATTTTCTTTAGCAGTAAAACTATTAATGTGATTGGTGTTTTTGAAGTGCCTTCATTAGCACCAGTTATCACCTGCTCATTGCAGACTGTGATTTCGGAGCCTCTTTAGGCTTGCTTCAGTTTACGGTGACTTCACTGTACTGCTGAGTTCTCCTCTGAAGTAGGAACTGAACTGAACTCTGCATATCGCTTTGGAAGGGACCAGAGGTAAAAGCCAGGAGAACAAGACTTTCTCCTTGCCAGCTAACAGAAAATAAGACACACAGGCAAAACTGTATGAAATATTTTTGGTCACTGAATAGGTAGAGAGAAAATGGGGAAAAATAGCTGTTAATCAAGTGAGAGAAAACAATATGTTTCAGTAATTCTGTGGGTATTATACCTATTAAGACAATTCTTGTATAACAGCATTTCAAAGTCCCTTGTTACCCTGTCGTGGTTTGAGCTGGGCTGGCCACTGAAACAAACAACAGATGCTCACCTTCAAAGAACTTTCTAAGGGTGGTTAAGTATCATTTGCCTGGCCTGGGGACTGAAGACATAGAAGTGAAGTCACTCTTTCAGGGCTCTCATTGCGGAGTCCCATTCTCTAGGCTCTGATTAGAGGATGTAGAAGATGAAAGGCTGTATCTCTCTCACTTTTTCTTTCTGTTTGCTTCTTACTGGTTGAAATTTTAAAGTATCTTTACAAACGTGTTTTCTTGCATGACTTCCCCTGTTCAAACACAAGAGACTTTTTCCACATTGTAGATACTAAGCTGTACGGTTTAAGTAAGTAACGTATTTCATCTGGTTGAAAAATAGTGTCTTCCCATTGTTCCTCCTACCATTACTTTTTTCATGGTTTAGCACGTTCTAGGGAAGAAGGAGCTAGAAAGCGCTCTGCACTGGTGAGACCCCAACTCGAGTACTGTGTTCAGTTTTGGACCCCTCACTACAGGAAAGACATTGAGGTGCTGGAGCGTGTCCAGAGAAGGGCAACAAAACTGGTGAGGGGTCTGAGGGACAAGTCTTATGAGGAATGACTGAGGGAACTGGGGCTGTTTAGCCTGGAGAAGAGGAGGCTGAGGGGAGACCTTATCACTCTCTACAACTACCTGAAAGGAGGTTGGAGAGAGATGGGGACTGACCTCTTCTCCCTAGTGACAAGTGATAGGACAAGAGGAAATCGGTTCAAGTAAAGCCAGGCGAGGTTTAGGTTGGATATTAGGAAAAATTTTTTCACTGAAAGGGTTATCCAACATTGGAATAGGCTGTCCAGGGAGGTGGTGGATTCGCCATCCCTGGAGGTCTTTTAAAAAAAGGGTAGACGTGGTACTTGGGGATATGGTTTAGAAATGGTTTTGTCAGGTTAGGTTAGTGGTTGGACTTGATGATCTTAAAGGTCCCTTCCAACCTTAACAATTCTATGATTCTAATGGCTTCTTGTCTGAGACAGCTGATAGGATTTTCACCCCATTCTTTCTTTTTCCGGTGTAAATGATTTCACTTCCATCTCTAAGTACAGTGGCAGGAATGAAATAACATTGGGTATGTTTAGAGGCTGCTTTTTTAAACTTAGTTTGTAAAATTGGTTTATTGCTACTGTTGTGCTGGAACATTCGTTAGCACATGATGCTCATTTCACCTGTCAAAGTGCTTGAGACCAGATCCATCACTGACGTTGTGGGTCTGCTGTGATTGGGATACTTATGTCTCTGCTTTTAAGAAAGAATTTGCTTAGGGTTGATCCAGGATGCTGGGCTACGTTTCTTCGGGGTCCAAGCATGAATTTAAAAGTCAGTTCCAAGGACAATGTACTTGGCCTGTATTGTATTTTTGATAAATTATAGAAAAATGCCAGAATGGGTAATAAAATATGTAATCCCTACACAGTCGTGCTGGGAAGAAGAGAACTTAAACAGGTTATGTGACAAGTATTTGTCACTTTTTTAGGGTATTACTAGAAAGTTATTGTTTTGGAGAAAGCAATGAGTAGCAATGATAAATTTTTCCCCTTTCCCTTTTTTATATTTGGCTAAAGGAGAGTTTTAAGTATAATATATTTCCAGTAAATTTAAGATTTAAATATTCCTTGTTCCCCCTTTCATTTGACTCTGAGAGACAATTGCTGTACTGCCTGCTCCACAAAGAACAGAAAAGAGATTTAGAAGAAAATCATCTGCTTGTTTCTTTGCCCTTTCTCAGTGAGCAGCAAAATCCTACTGGAATGCCCACACTGATCTGAAACATATAGTGAACTCTGCCTTTTCCTAACCCAACTGTATAGCCCAGTGACAATGCCTGTTCTCACTGCAATCTAAAGAAGTATTTTGCATAGTAACTTCTCAAAAAAGAACACCCAAAGGGATTGGTGGGATAGACAGTGGTCTGGGTAGGTAATCTTGCATTTCCTGAATTGAATGTTAATTGTTGCTGCTAGTGAGCATATTCAGTTGTTCTGTTGTCCATACACAAATGTTTATTTGGTGCTTTGTTCCAAGATTGCATTTTGATGGCAGCATCATTTGGACTGTTTAACTTTTTATCAAGCAGAAGAAAACATGTAGTAATTGCCATATTGGATTGTGTTTGTAGTCTTTCTAGTGTACTACCATTTCTCTGATGACCATACCAGATGCTTGAGATGAGGATGGTAGGCCCCATAGGAATTAGAGGCTTCTATGAAAATTTCATTCTAATCCCTTCTAATGAGAAATTGAACTAAAACTGAAGCAGGAGCTTTTATCCTTTCCAGCAGTCGTCTTAGGTTGGTGACTCTAACTTCTCTAAATATTCTTATCTGTGTCTAGATTTGATCTGCCTTTGGATAGCAGTGTGTGTGGTTTTTTGTGTGGTTTTTGCTTTTTTTTTTTTTCCTATTCGTAGCAATGAATTTCAGAGCCTACTGCATGAATTGTGATAAATTAAAAGTAAATTCCCCTTTCCTCGAACCAGTCTTCTCAAGTGTATTGCAAATGTGATGACTTCAGAGTTAAATAAAAATGTAAAGAACAGCTACTGCCTCCATGTTTTCTCACTGAGGATAGTCTAATAACTATGGTTGGTGATCATTTTTTGTATATACAATCTGAGAGGTTTAGCACCTCCCCCACACCTAACTTCTCAAAATTGTACTACTTGAGGCAAGTTGGGCAACCCAAATCACTGACTTGAAAACCTCCACTGATTTTGTTGACTTCCGGAGTCAGTATTGGTTTAGTCAGGGGCTCAGGTTACTTTAGACTTAGATGCTATATTAAAGCTAAAAGAGTTATTTTTTCACTACTTGTTTGGCTAAGGCATTGATTGATAAGCGCACCATATCTGATGATGTATCCAGTTGCTTCAGTGTCTGTGGCATGTGATTAGATGCTCTTATTCCCAGATGAAATCTGAGATGTAGCTGTCAGTAAGGAAGATCTTCCATAATGCAGGCTTGTGTGCTGTCTCTAACCCATTTTTCCTAGCAGGGGATGACCCGCTTTTGCATACCTGTAACGTATACAATTGTGTCATATAAACCCCCTAGTGACTTGGACTGGGAGGCTGGAACTTCCTTGGAGAGAGCAGTAGTCTGATTTCAGTTACACCTGTGTAAGTCTGGATTTTCTCTCCTCTGTTTTCAAAGAAATTACTTGTATTAACCTAGATGTAGTTGGGACTGTAACTGGAGTGGTTGGCTGTGTAATACTTGAGCGAGTATCTGGTGGATTGGAGCTTGCTGGAGTTTGCCTCCTCCCCTGAGACTGGAAGTGCCCTCATGTCTCTGGAGAAGTCAGATGCTAGAAAATATCTCTATTTGCAAGAACCATTTGACTTGCGTAGGTCTTTGAATGACACCAGTATCATCAGCATGCATATGCTGGTTGGGAACCTAATGAGCAGAAGATAGTGACTACAGAGGATTGGAGGGAGTTTATTCAAGAGACTGCAAATCTCTGCCAGATCACTTGTCTCTAAAGAAAGAGATCTGTAAATTCCTTAATTACAGTAATCATCTCTTGAGTTTATCCTAGAGCTCTACACAAAGAAAACTTGACCACGATTATTGAAAGTGTAAATGCTGTTAGTCACCTACCATTTCCAGTTTCTGGATTATACTTTATTTTTTGTTAAATCCAGGCTGTATCTGTACTTAATTAAAAAGCATATACTTTATCCACCAATTAAATTGAATACATTGTATTAAGTATTAAACTGGACAGAATTTATTAATTTCAAGACCAGGGGATATCTTGGTGCCATTAAAAAGCCATGCTTACTAGGATAAACCTTTCTGATGACATCAGCATTGAAATGACACTTACAAGGAAGCCTTGGTACACAAATTCGTGGAATCTTTCCAGCCTCTTGTGGAAGTATCTGACTGATTTCCACCTCCAGCCTTCCTTATTTTTCCTCTGCTTCTAAATTCTTCCCCATTGGTTTCAGTGTCATTGGTTAAATGGATTATTCATCTGAATGATGGCACTGTATGAAGCCTAGGACTCTGTTACACAAGTTTCTCCATGGACATGTGTTTAAAAAAAAAAAAAAAAAGTGAAAAGGTGTAACAGCTCTCAGTGGTTGCAAGGAAAATGTAGACAAAGATGTAAAATTCACACTTCCAATGGCCTCAAAGTTGATTTTTTTTGTTGTTGTTGATGGTTGTAGCAGAGGAGAGCTTTAAAAAAAGATTTGGAGGAGAAAATCATGGGGATCTGTGGATGGTTGAAGGTAACTTTCATTTAATAGAACACCTCAGAGGAGTAACACAGGTATTCAGCTCTGATTGTTTCTTTTATTATTTGTTCAAGATGTGCTGTGGTGGTGGTCTCCTTGTCCACAAATCAACAAGGAGAAATTAGTTTAAAAGCCTTAAACTGAGGTGTTGAAATGCTTGGGAGGCAAACACTGTGAAGGAATTTTGAAGTCTGAACAACTATTTTTTTGTGACTTTTTTTTCCTATTTGCTTGCTTCAGAAATGCATTTATATGTAGTCATTCCCTTCTGCAGTGGAATTTCCTTTGTGGCTGAATACAAAGATACTATAAAAAATTGATTCAAAGTACTACTGTAAGGCTATGTGAGTGTATATTAAAAATGAGGAGGGAAAAAACCCCCACCACCAAACCCAACCTCCACTAAAAAACAACCCCTCAAAAAAACCTTCCCAATGGTTTTTTGCCTTTTCTAATATGAATAAGGAAGTGCAAAGATAATGCAAACACTTGACAGGAACTTTACAGCCCCGGTGTTTTTCAGGAGGCTTCCTTTACTACAGCATTTGAAAATAAAAATGCTACTTACTGAAGAATGTTTAAGCTGTTGCAGAAATGTGTATATGTCTTGTCTAAACAAAAAAGCTGCCCTGTTTAAATTTAAAGTTGGTTGAGAAGCAGATTAGTTGAGGCAAGTCCTGTTTGGACATCCCATTCATAATTTCCCAACAGTTAGATTTAACTTAACTGACTTAACCTGTACTAAAATGAGGTTGTTAAAGTCAGAATTGTGTCTTGGCACTAATTTTGGCAACAACCAAAATTGTTATGGCGCCTGAGTAAGCAGTGCTGCTTTCTGTGTAGATCCTGCTGAAGAGATGGATTGATATTTGTTTTGGTCATAGAGCTGGGAGCCTAAATTTTCCTAGGTTTTGGTAGTTGCCTTCAAGAAAGATTTGTTATCTTTGATTGGAATCTACGTGCTTATATAAAGCTTTAGTATTTTTAACCTTTGCAATTACAGTCCAAAAAAAAAAAAAAAAACCTTCATCTGTTTTTCATCCTGTATTCTTCCAGTCACTGGAAGACATAAAATATTAGATCTGCTTTCAAATGTTTTATTTTTGTACCTTAAGAAATTAAAGACTCATTTTACTGAAGAAATCCTTCATTCTTAGAGAAAACTTTTCTCTGGATTTGGATCTAAACTTCTGGGAAAGCCTTGGGAACGAGTATATTTTTCTCAGTTTACAAAATAATCACATACCCCAAAACTGAGAGAAACACCTTTCCTAGAAAGACTTTTCTAATATTTTGGGTTCATGCTCACTTTCTAGTTAGACTGTTTATTTTTCAACGTGACTGCAGAACAGATTAGACAAGTACTTTAGAAAAAATGATGAAACTCCAGATCTTCCTTTAAAGGTTATATTACTCTGGGACTGTTGGGTCTCTGAGAGATGAAGCACCACAACATTGAAGCAGAGCAAGCTCACAACAAGCTTCAACTGCTGTTCTCCTTTATGCTTGGGCAGGTGCTGTGGTGCATGTCTTGACATAGCACAGATACAGCTGGAAGTAGGACAAAAAAACTGTGAGGACAGAAAACCCCAAGCTGTGGAAATGAAGATACAGGGGAAGGAGGCTGAAAGCATACTTAAGTTGTTCTTGACTGAGTCTTCAAATCCCCAAATGGTCCTACTGGTGTCAGGATCTGGACAGGGCTAATATAATCATCAGCCAGCATGAAAGAGAGGTGAGGATGTCTCTGGCTGGTACCTCGCTGGTGAAGGTCAAGGCCCTCATGCAGATGCTGAAACAACTCTTCTGATTTCTTACCAACCCCCTTCTATACATAAATACTGCAAGGTACCTCTGTTTTCAAGAACTTCTGCATGAGTTTGCCAGTGTTACTTAGAGCCAGGAGTAAATTGTAAGGGGACATAAACTGACAGATTGGGAGAACTTCCCAGTCAGGTTAAGGATCTACTGGATTATTGGTTTGAATCCTGTTTAAATGTAGACTTGCTCATGATGGCAGGCATGCTATTCCTCTCCTGTAAGCCTCTAATGCTAGTGGAACTTTGACCTACTCTGAAATTTATCCTTTTGTAACAATGGACATTTGGAGCATATCATGCCCTCTCTGCTACGTTGTTTATGGGGCAAAATTTATACCTTGTTCTAAATCCACCATGACCATGTGGCTCTTCGTGCCTGACTAAGCATCCATTGGTGTAGGGATTTCCTTTTTTCAATCAGGCATGGAGCATGCTACACACATTTTTAAGAAATGCATCTTTAATTTTTTTCAGTAAATCAGTTGCTGTGTCTGTGGAGCACCAAGAGCCATACCACGTAATTCTAGAAAACTGAAGGAGTCTGCAGATGCTTCAAAATGCCAACAGTCTCCAGCATTTGCAACCCTGCTTGAGTCAGAAACAATAGATGAGCTGTGCTCGCAGCTTTGCCCATTTCTTTTTTTTTTTTTTCTTCTTGCTGGTGGAGTGCTACAAATTTTAGTAGTAATGACTTTCATATGAAATAACATTTAAGTAATTATCAAAAATTGTTTGCAGAAACTGTCTAAAGCTGTAAAATTAAACCAACAAATGCATTTCGATAAAAACCACTTGTGTTGTATCAAAGTAACCGTCTTTTTCACAGCATACTTGCAGCTGGCAATTTCTGAATATACAGAAAAACACCTATCGAAGAAGGGATTGCCTTCAGCTTTTGCAAAGGCTAGCATAACATAAGATGTGAAGACTGGATATTTTGTGTGGGGCTTCAGAGAGACTAGTTAAACATTTTGATGAGTTTCTGGGACACCTGGCATAGGTTTTTACATGGGAGCAAGAGGCATCGACAAAGAATTCATATAAATGCCAGAAAAACCCAAACCCACCTTTTATTCGCTCGAGATCATTCACATCAAAGCAACCCATCATTTCTTCCATGCAAATGTTGTGGGGATTGCTTCACCCAGGACTGGAAAGCAGCCAGGCTGCATAGCATGACAGCTACTCAGCAGTCCACAGCAATGCTATACACCACTAAGAAGCAGGAACGGATTGCTGGTTTTAAATCTGATACACATTTGCAGCAAATGTTCAGAAAGCACTTTATTTCTGTATTTTGACCATATCTTCGCTAATGTGCAGTTTCATGAGCCTTATGGTGTGGTCTCAAATCTCAACTTTTTCTTAGGCTTAATGCTAATTAAACAGTCCTACAGAACTGTGCACCTACTCCATCTCTTAACAGCTGCAAAATGGCATCCTGCCTTTGCAACCGGTGTTGAAGAGTTGTTTCAGCTCATTTACTAGACATTGCGTTGTATCCTAATGAAGCTAAGGTTTTTCTTGTGTTTTGAGGTTTCTCACTACATCTCTAGTAGTTTTTAAAAATGGTTATTCTGCCATGCATGACTTCTCAGGTCTACACATTGAGGAAAATTACTTAATCTTCCAACCTGAAGTCTTTATCTAAGCAGCCCACTTAATTTCCAGATATTTAAAATCCAACCATGTAACTCATTGTTAATCTCAAAATCACCTTTCTTAGAAATAAAATTCTGCTGCTGAAAGTATTCTGTGGTCGTCCTCCTGTGTTTTCCAGCTGGCTTGAGGCAACGGATGTTCTGACTTTTCAAATAAAAGAATCTGCTCCAATGGGGTCCGTATTCCTCGTGCAGCATGATGTAGAAGGATTAACTGCTCTCCACAGAAGTTCTTCACACTGATCATTAGTGAGCAAAACTGAAATTAACAAGTGGGGTAGCTTCACCATTTATATTTTATATAAGAAAAAGTGAGGAGAATCTAAGGAATTAAGTGAAATGAAAATGTACACAGTCTTACAGTCACACTCTGAAAGCTCTCTTTCAGATGAGGAAAAGTCATTTAATCATGTATTTGCCTCTCCAGAACTTGAAGATTGAGCCCCTCAGTTTATTTTTGGACTTCCATTTTAAAATATCTAACATAATCTCTGCTACAGAGTTACATTTGTGCATCTTTGGAATACTTGTGTACAACAAATAAAAAGAAAAAATTCCCGAAGACAAAGCAGATGCAAAACATTCTTTTTCAAAGAATTGCCAAAATGTGAGTGACCTACCCCTGTCATGAGGGGTCTGTTTGCTCCTTGCCTTCTGAGTATCAGAGTGTTTATACAACACATGGGGAGTAATATACCTTGTTTTTTAGAGCTTTTGCAGACCATAACTGTAGTAGGAGTTGTTTCTGGGAGGGTGCTGGGGTAATGCTGTATTTAGAAATGCTGCTTTTGGGTTACAGTAGAAGCAGATGGTCAAGATTTCATTTTTACATTGCAAATAAACATGCCTGGCAGCATAATCTTAATGTGTTGAACCATGTACTTGTCATAGCAAAGAGTTTTTCCAACTGGAAATATAGAACTGTTTCAGGTATTGCATCTACTGTCTGTCATTTCATAAGGCATTTGAATTTATCTGGATTTTCCAGAACTGTACTTACGGGTGCTATGTACATGGAAAAATAACTTTTTAAATATGAAGTGTTTCCATGATTTGGAAATACAGATGTATTAAAGCAAATCTATATCTTGTATTTGCAATTACTTTTTTCCGAAAATGTACTTTAACACATAAGCCTCTGGTTTTGGCCACGAAAGCTTCACAGTGGTTACATGTAGAACTATCACACAACAGGCTGAAAAGCAAACAGGAGGGATCAGTTTTGTCAGACAGTGCATGACTTAGCTGTGGAGCCCCTTGTCATGGGACTATGCAAAGGATGTTCTGAGAGAAATTTGATGCATCAATAAAGGGTAGAGTAACTGGTAACTATTAGCTATGGTATCTGGGATAAAATGTATTTAGTACTTTGGGAAACATTGAAGGCACTGGGATATATGGTGGAAAGGTCACTCTCTTCAGCCTCTTTTTTTAGTACACCTTTTTTACCCGGTCCCGCACTTCACCGTTAGTCTTGCCAGATCTCTATTCAGTTGGAACTGGCTGCTCTTACTTTCTCAGGTTTGTGTTGGTACGTGTATAACTGGCTTGGATAGAAGACTAGTGCTGGCTCTACAGATCCCTGAAACCACAAAGATCAGGCTTTTTGCTTTTGTTTTGTTGTCGTTATAACAAGAGATTGTAAGATCTATGGTATATTTGGGGACATCAGGTAAATGTATAGCTTAACCAGCGATATGTTAGAGAATCACCCTAAAAATAAGGAGAAAAACCCAGAAGTGGAGCAAAATAGGATACACTGAAATACTTAATAGCTCTCCAAAATATGTGTCTAGAACTGTAAATCACCTGAAATCTTGATAGATTTGGGCACAACTGTATTCTGAATGTGCTTATGAAGGATGATTGTGATGCTGGTTTTTTCACTGACGGGTGCTGTCTTATCTAATCCTGAAGTGGTGAGATCAAGCATGTGGCCAGCTGGTGATCAATTACTTAGCTGGAACTCTCAATTACTTTTCTTTGAACTACATTATTCATCATTTCTTGTGGAACAATTTCTTTAGGGCTGCCTTTGCTTATGAGGCTAGAAAAAAAGAAAAAAAATGTATGTATGTTTGGATGCTTTGCCTTTTTTCTGAGAGTACAGAAGCTGTTAAAGGTGCTTCTACTCTGCAAACAAGGTTGACAGATCAAAGTTAGTTATTGCAGTTTGTCAGAGGAAGAACGAATATTCTAGAAATAGGCATGGCAACTCTACTCGAATCCTGCAAGAATGAAAAGGGATCTGGAGAACTGACTGATTTGCACTTGCTGTGGCATTGGGATTCATGGAAATGAGAAGAGAATTCCTCCCATGCCAGCAATGGAAGCACACCAGGTATTACTAGTCAGCTGTGGCTCATGGATTTTATCTGTTTTATTCTGTTCTCACTCGAACTGGTCACTCTGGTTTTGGAGGGAAGCAGAACACTGGTAACAATCACAAGAGTTGTTTAACAGCTCACTTCATATCTTTACTGTTTGCTGTCAGTAGTACCGACATTACTAAAACTAAATCAACCAGACTTCTACAAACACTATTTTCCACCCCCTGGGAATGACTGGAAGACTGAATGTTTTAGAAAGCATCAAAGTACTATTTTTTTTTTTCAAGTTGTTTTGCTTGATTGAGTCCATCCTTAATCTTATTTCTCCTTTCCTCTCATTTCCTTTGTCTCAGTCTCCTTCGTGTAGGAAGTGTGGGTTGGATGAATAGACAGTGGGGTGGATTGAAAACTGGCTGGCAGATAGAGCTCAGAGNGAAGAGAAGACTGAGGGGGGAATCCTATCAATGCCTATAAATGTTTAAAGGGGAGGGTGCCAGGAGGATGGGACCAGTCTTTTTGCAGTGGTGCCCAGTGATAGGACAAGAGGTAATGGGCACAAACTGGAACATAGGAAGTTCTATCTGAACATTAGGAGGAACTTCTTTACTTTGAGGGTGGCAGAGCACTGGAACAGGCTGCCCAGAGAGATGGTGGAGTCTCCAACTGTGGAGACATTCCAAACCCGCCTGGACACCGTCCTGTGCAACCTACCCTGGCAGGGGGGTTGGACTAGATGATCTCCAGAGGTCTCTTCCAACCCCTTTGATTCTGTGATCTTTGACAAGGAACTCATCAAGTTGTGTCCTTTACAAAGACAACTTTGCTAATGCGTAATTCAAGGCTGTGCTGTGTTTTCCTGAGGTGTTTCAGTGTTGCCTGTGCAGCTCAGGATGTGTTTCCTTGTAATACACTTGCTATCTACAGCTACTCAGTAGATCAAAGTGTCTTACAGAGGTACAGATAAAGGAAGACTATTGTGCTCCAGGCAGGCTATGCTAACTGAGCACTGCTGACTACAAATACTATTGGACTTTACAGGCCACCTCTATCGGCCTGTACCCATGGCCTGTAGGTTTAGAGAGCTGGACTGGGTTCAGAGGACCAATGATCGTTATGGATTTGTATATTTTTAGCAGTCTATGTGTCATCCTAATTGATGGGCATAGATTGGCATTATATATTGAGCTTGATTCCTGGAGTATATTTGGCTTATTTAACAATGCTATCTTTAGAATACCAGCAGCACGCTAATCCTCATTAGTGGTATGAACAGCATATCTTGGTGTCATTTAACTAGATGAATTGGTACTGCTGGCCTAGGCTACTCGAGTGATTTTTTTTTTATTTCTTTTTAAGTTGGTATGATAGGCATTTGAAGTAAAGTATAATAAAGCTAAGAATTTTTGTTTGCCTTTTTTTAAACTTGTGTTGTTATGAAAATGGTGACATTTTGATTCTTTTTTTTGGTCACAACTTTTAATCTGTTCGTTTACTATCTGCACATTTCTGAGCTCCCAACATGCAACTGTGACTTTTGTCGTAACTGAGTATTACATAGCTGTGGGACTAGCTTGATATGTTGTGCTACGAGCACTTCAAGGAAATATACTAAGTTCTGCTGCTTGTCAAAGTCAACTTTACAGTTTGCAAAATATAGCATGAAGAGTTCTGGCTAAAATACGTCAGGGAAAAGTCTTGTTCCTCTGGTGGTTGAACTCTGGGTACTTAGGTAAACCTAAGGATGGGCATTGTGGTCTAGATGAAAGATACATTTGGGACCCTGCAATGTCTCTGAGTTTGCTGAGCTGCAGATAGGCAGAGTTATAAGAAACAGTGTAAATATGAAATGATTTTTCCTGTGGTGTACCCTTCCTGCTTTCTCAACAGCTGTACCTTGAGCTCATACTATGGTCTTTTGTTTGTTTGCTAGTAATTTTCTAATAATTTGTCAAGTTCAGCTCATGCTTTTACTGTTCAGTTGATGCTGGGGGGAATGTTCTACAAGTGCTCCAAGATCTCTTTGAACCATAGTAATGAACGTAAAGTTTGCCTTGAAATAGATGTTATTTCGTCATTTTGCTATTTACTATTTTCTATATTTACTAATAGAACATGCATAATGTTTTATATAATATCTTGTAGGATTCCACAGTGAAAGCTTATTAGTAATCTACTTCCCTTTTCCCTGATTTTCTTAAAAA
>VYXH01007184.1:299828-316010 GCA_013397275.1 Burhinus bistriatus | reverse complement strand
CGGGGGGTGTGGTGGGGGCGGGGAGAAGTCAAAATCAGTTAAGTTGGAAGAAAGCAGTTGTTTGATTTTTGGGGTGAACACAACCCAATGCTGGCTGAATTACAAAGGAGAAAAGCAAGTTTTTGATTTGTCAAGGAAACAGAAAATAGTGGGACAGCTGTGTTTTGGCACTTCCCAGGGTCCATGCTGTTAGTGACATATTGAGGAATTTTGGAAATTATATCAATTTAACTTTAATTCAATCTCTGGAAGCCAGCACTATCTGTATAACACTCGTCCCCCACCCCCTTCGCTAGTTCAGAGGAAATAAACCTGCCCCTTACTACTTCTTAACTTATATTGCATAAAGATCTGATTTGCAAAGGGGTCTTATCACAGTCTGCTTGTGTGCACAGCTTTACATGTGTAAACACCTGGCAAATTCATTTTTCATGCGCTAGTCCCTAAGATTGTTATTTGTATGTGTACTTATGTACCAAGTTTATCTCAGAGAGAAAGGGATGCGCCCCAATGTACAGGCTTTGGGGTGCATCTCTGTCTGAGGTAATCTTGGCTTTGTTCATCTGGATCTGTGAGTCTGGCTCTTGTGATGATGATATGATGCAAAAGAAGAGGCAGTGCAGATTATTAGCTGCCTTAAATGTCTAAGGCTGATAGATTTTCTAAATAGCTGTTGCTTGTGTCCTGGTAGTACTTAAAACTAGTGAGTCAGAGAACTCTGCTGGGAGTGGTCCCGACATAAGCGTCTGAAGGAAATTGAGCTAAACTTCCCAAATAAATAGCTGGGGACCCTTTTGAATAACTCCCTTAAAGCACACAAGTGTGAGAGCAGGGAAATGCCTGCACTGTCTTACACCTGGGATAAGGAAGCAGATGTGGAGACAGAGTATGTTCTCAATGCTTCTGCTGTGCCCAGTCTGGAGTGAATATGGAAAGTGTGGGGCAGAGAACTGGCCTCTGGACAGGGTTTGGCTGATGATGTATTTGACCTTGGATTTCCAATATGGGAACAGGGATTCCTTTTCTTGATCACATAGGGTAACTGTTCTGACCTTAAGGTCTGATTCTCCACTTGCTGACCTGTGTTTCACACTGGCAGTAAATTCACTTAAGAGCAATTTAGTCTTGAACCTTGCTCATCCAAATAAAGAAGTTCTGGTTTTTTTTAACCATATCCATAAAGTGATACAGATTTTGCTGAGCTGAGCTTGTCTCTAGGCTGGATGCCTAGAGACTATAGAAATGGACCTGTTATTACAAGTATTTATTCCTGTACAAGAAGGGAAATACGTAAGTGTCTTCTTATCTGTTTCATTTGGGTATCCAGCAGTAAAATCACCCTCTCAACTGGTACTCTGTGGTATGCTAAAACTGAAATCTGTTCTCTCCTATCCTTTAGAAAAACTGAAATGGTACACTTTGGCAATAAAATCAGTCCTGCCTTCACTTCATGGAGGTGGATAAAAGGGTGTTGGAGCAGGGTTGGGAACACAGTTCTCCCCACCCTGCAGAATGCCACAGCTAGAGGACAATAGAGCTGTGTTCCTCTGGAGCTAGACAGACCCAGAGACATGGATGCTTTCTAGTTCCTACGCGTATTGTGTGGTGAAGGGGATGTGTGCTTGACAAGGGGCATCGCACAGACAGGGGCTCTGGCCATCGACTACAAGCGGAGAACTTGCCACTTACCAGACCTCCATGAGTATGGGGTCCTGCTTAGGTCTTGCCTCTCTCCTACTTGGTGACCTGATATACTAGGCACTCTGTGGTCTGCTGAGCAGTTTCTATTGATGCATGTGTATGCAGTGGGGAAGAAAGTAGTTATGGCAGTCAGCTGGAAATATGTAAGATTTGACACCAGTGGGAGGAAGCCCGAAGAGGGAATCGGATCAGAGAATCGCATGTTGAATGTGTGTGACTGGACAGGTTGGAAGGAGGGGCCTGTTTTGGTTATACCCCTCTGTTTTTAAGACACACTGGATGCGCACACAAATGTTCACGGAAGTGCATTCCTTTGCAAGTTGTCTGCTCAGCAGCTGGGCTTTGTCCCTGTGCTTGTCAGCCTGCGGTTCTTAGTAGTCTTTCCAGGTAAAAGTCCCGTGTTACAGTAGTGTATTACTTCGAGAGGAGAGGGCGTTTGGGGCAAGTTGCCGTGGGGGATGGATTGTCCTCAGCCTGCCCTGTGAGGCTGGTTCCCCCTGTCAGGTGACTGATCGCAGCCTCCCTCCCCCAGACATACACACGGTAGCAATATGACAGTGACTTTCTTAATCTCATATGGGACCAGGATTTTGAGCCTGGCGAGTGTCAATCCCCCATTTCAGGCAGTCTGTTGAAGTGACAAATATGGTGATACCATATGGAGGAAAAGAAGATGCCTTCTTTGTGCTTTAGGACTGCTTAGAGCTCCTTAGTGCATGCTTTGCTATGCTGCGTTGACTTGCTGAATCCTTGAATGCTTTCCACAAGCTCTAGTATGGTCAGACGGGGCCTCTCTTGTATTTTCCTAAGCCTATATACCTTTAAAGCAATGGAAGTTGGAGTGAATTGAAGCGGGTTCAGACAAACCGACAGGGAGAGCTTGGTGAGAAGGTAAACTGAGCTGGTTTTGAATGCTTGTAAGGTGGATTTCAAGGCTCCCTTATATCGCTGGTCTGGGCCAGGAGAAGTGCAGCTCCCAACATGGGGTGCTGCGGCTTGTGGGGCTCAGCTGGGGAGAGGAGGGCCCAGTGCATGATGTACAGAGGGACAGCCCCAGTTAGAAAATAAAAGTACCTCCTTCCGTACACGCTTTGGCTAACAGGATAGGAACACTTGAGCTGCACATGCACACGCAAACAATATGCTTTAGGGAAAGACCACAAATATGCTAAAAATCATAATCTGATAAACTCAGATGTTTTCAAAATACAAATGTCCTGTCATTGCTTTTCATAACAAAAATGATCGCTTAAGACTTTACTACAGCTTAACTATTCACAATGTAAACATCAACAAAACTGATGATTTTTTCAACACTTAATGTGCTTTTCACTGTGGAAGTAAATGCTTTGGCACCCAATCCTTCCTTGTGATTTTGCTAATAGGAATCTACAGTGCAGAATCACCATTTGGTTAGACAGCTGAAGAAAAGCAGATTAGATATGCAGATATGGAGATTCCTTTTCCACACCATTTTCCATTTCTGAAACTTATTTTGTTATCATCATTTTAATCTTTCCAATGCAATCAGAAATTTCCTTCCAAACTCTTGAGTCCATCTTCTCTTGAAGAATAAAATAGTTTATGGCTTCTCAATCTTTTTTCCCACCCGAGACCCAAACCAGCTGCAGGCTTTACTTTGTTTCTTTTCCTTCCCTCCCTCCCAGATTCAAATCCTAGTGTCATGGATCTTGGGAAGAAAGTGCAGCAGGTTTTTTGCTGCGTGAGTTACTCTGGGGGCTGGGTGTAGAGGAGTAAATGGGAATTCAGTCTCTGTGCCCGCCTCTACTGTGTGTGCAACAAAAAGCAGCTGTTATGGAGCGCTCATCTGGATTAATGGGGCTAATTTGGTACACGCCTGGTGAAGCATCTCTTACTCCTGCTTTGTCCTGGTGCTGGCAAGATTTGAGTTACTTTTTTAGCCAGTTCTACACAATGTAGGATCCCTCTCCTGCAGACTGTTTCTGGATACGTTTTGGTATTTAAGATGCACTGATCTTAGTAATTTATGCTATTGTTCCCATATATGTATCATTTTTCCATGGCTTCAGGTTTCTACTGCCATTCAGATTGTATTAAACATGGTTTTTACTTTTTAAATACTAACATCTAGGATTAATTTAATCCCACATTTTTTCCTGGATAACTTAAAGTTTTGGATGAATCACTCCCCAAAAAATAAGAACATGTCCAAACCTCAGCCTAAACATTGAATTGAACCAGAATTCAATAGGTTTGGATGAAAGCCTGCTCTTGGGCCCCCCTCAAAGTATACACTGACTCAATGTGGAATCTGTCTTAACAAGTCTGACAGCCTTGCTGCATTGCCTACTACCTTCAGATCTTCTATGTTTGGGAGTTTCTTCTGCATGATCTATATCTGAAGCATCTCAAACTCAGACAAGCAAAAGGCCTGAGATTTAGACAGAATTAGTTAGAGAATGGAAAAGGGATTATTACTGAAACCTGATGTTTCCAATTTGTAACTTGTTTTTCTTGCAGGTAAGACTTCTTGGTATCGTTCTTAACAAAGGGAAACATTTCCAAAGAATTTTGCACCTTACACTCCAGCTCTTTTAACTGAAAAAGAGTTGAAAGCGGTCAGAGCTTCTGAAAACCTGGAAGGCACCAGATAAAGTCAGCAACCGAGAGTGACATGTATTCAATTGCAAGACACATCCACAAAAGGAAGGAACTTTTAATTCTCCAAAGCTAAACTAGGGCATCGCGTGACCAATGCTCTTCTGATTCCCAGTTTCGTGGAAATTCCCTGAATTTTCTCTCAGCTTGAAACCTGACTACTCTCTTATGTATGTACAGCAAAGTAATCCTCAATTGCTTCTTCATTGTCCTTCTAACGATTTGTATTACCCTTTCCTCCAGTATAGAAAATGTGCTCTAGTTCACTTTTTGAAGAGAGATCTGAGGAACCAAAACCAGTGCTATGTCACATATAAAACTGTAGTACTGTAAGCAATATATGCATTATTCGGCTATAAATCAGCAGAAAATCTTACACTTTCATTACAGTAAAGCAGAAGCATCTGCAACGTCACCTAATAAGGATGAAGAGAGCACACTGGAACTCACAGGAGTTATTAAAGGTGGAAGAGAGAGAGAAGTAAGGGTTGAAAAGGTATTTGCAGTTTCAGTGAAAGGGAGATAATTCTTTTACTATAACCAGAACTTTAATTTTATAGAGAAAGGAAAATTTAATTCATCTGGGGATAGAAAGAGAAAGATAGCAAAGAAAACAAATGTTAGAGGGAGGAAGAGGAAAACCTTCAAATTGCTCAAAAGTTATCTGAGTTGAACTACATTTTGTAACCCACGACTAAGAGTGATGTTTTAGTTACCTTGTAAACATCTGACTTTTTTTTTGGTGCTCCAGTAACAGTAGAAATTCCTATACTTCCTTTTGTTGAAGTTGGAACAGGTTCATCATATGGCTCCTGTCTTTCTTCTTCTGGACTGTTTCTGTTCTCACTGAGGGTTTCTGTTTCTCCTGCTTTTCACAAACTTTGCAGTCTCTGCTTCCAAGATATGTGTATCTTTTTCACCTCACTTCTTGATGGGAATCCTCTGTCTCTGCCTTTCATGTCTGCTGCTTCCCACTATGGAAGATGTACTTTATTCCCCTTCTTCTTCCCACCCCTTAAGATGGACTGTTATTTATCACTTACCCTATCCTGACAGACAGGTTGCAACCCTTACAAAGGTCAGACCTAGGGGTGAGGTTTGTGTCCATCTCTTCGTCTATGGTGAGATCTGAGAAGCTCATGGCTGTGCTGCTTTCTGAACTTCAGTGCAGCAAGCTGACATAGTAAAACAGTGGGGCAAAGGAAGGGAGGTCTAACAGCAGTAAGTAATCTGTTCTCCTGATGCAAGGCACAAGCAGGGTAAAGTTAAGGAAGGCTGAGCCGTGATCCTTGTGTGCAATAGTGTTCTGCAGCTCATTGTCTCTCTTTTGGTTTGGTTCATGACAATTTGTATCAAATCCGTGTCTGTTTAGATATTTATGTCCCTGTGCATATGTTGTGATGAAATATACTGTTTTAATCAGGAGTTTCGGTTTGAGTTGTTGAATGCAGTGTCCTTGCCCTTAACCAAAATAAAAACCAGACTCAGTGCATACATACAGTGCAGGGAGGAAAATGAATATAACCTTATGATAATATTTCATCTAACATAGTTGAAGCCAGTGGTACTCACTAGCATTGGGCTGTGGGCCAGAATTCAGCCCCAGAGCACTTCCGGGGGTTGCACAGAGTTGTCCTCTTGGCTACCCTCCTCCTCCCTCCTCCTCTTCCCCTCTGCTCCAGTGTCTGAACTAAGCTGTTTGGCAGACAGGAGAATTAACTCTTGTAAGGGTGGGGAAGAATGTGGAGGTACCCACTTCAGCAAGGCTGGGGTCTTCCAGGCTGCATGTTATTATTGTTGGTATTAATAATAATTATTTTTAAGTTTAACATTTGGGAAAGCCTGAGTACAAGTGTAGGTTAGTGTTGCACATTGTTTTGGAAACAGGAGAAGAATGTAGTCTTTGGCAATGATAGCTCTGCAGTAAAGCAAAGGTGCAGGAACACCAGCACCTGCTCTTACGATCACTGCCTCCTTTACCACATTCAAAGCACCACCGATTTCACTCTGCCAAGGCATGAGCTCTGTTCCTGTGCAAGAAGCTGATTTTCATATAGTGTTCATAGTTTTGTAATACCTTTCATTACAAGATCTCAAATCTCTGTTCTCTGAAAAATAGAGGAGAAGCCCTCATAAGAAGTCTTGGGAAGCACTAAGGTGGCCAACAGCATCCTGGCTTGTATCAGAAACAGTGTGACCAGCAGGACTAGGGAAGTGATCATCCCCCTGTACTCAGCACTGGTGAGGCCCCACCTCGAATACTGTGTTCAATTTTGGGCCCCTCACTACAGGAAAGACATTGAGGTGCTGGAGTGTGTCCAGAGAAGGGCAATGAGGCTGGTGAGGGGTCTAGAGAACAAGTCTTATGAGGAGCAGCTGAGGGAACTGGGGTTGTTTAGTCTGGAGAAAAGAAGGCTGAGGGGAGACCTTATTATCGCTCTCTACAACCACCTGAAAGGAGGTTGCAGAGAGGTGGGGGTTGGTCTCTTCTCCCAAGGAACAAGTGATAGGATGAGAGGAAATGGCCTCAAGTTGGCCCAGGGGAGGTTTAGGTTGGATATTAGGAAAAAATTCTTCATCGAAAAGGTTGTCAAGCATTGGAATGGGCTGCCCAGGGAAGTCATTGAGTCACCATCCCTGGAGGTATTTAAAAGATGTGTGGATGTGGTGCTTAGGGATATGGTTTAGTGGTGCACTGGGCAGTGTTAGATTCACAGTTGGCTTGATGATCTTAAGGGTCCTTCCCAATCTAAATGGTTCTATGATTCTGTAAGTACCTCTGGGGAAGGAAAATGGGCATGCCTACTCCAGAATTTCTAAGCTTCCTTCAGTGCATATTTTTATTCTGGTGTCTGAATGTAATGTTGGGGCACTGGACCCTAGTTCTGCTGATCTCTTCAGGGTAAATACAATGTATTTCTTTTCTTTTTCTGTCCCCTCAATCCTTCCCATCCTCTCCCTATTTAATACCTTGTCTTTTTTTCTCCACGTTATTCTATTGTCTTTTTTCACTCTTCTTCAAGTCTGTTTTCCTTTCACCAAGTTCAAGCTCCCCCCGTTGTTATTCCAGTTCCACTTTATTTCTCTTCACCATGTAAGTTTTTTTATTGCTTACAGCATCTCCCAGCCCAGTCTGCTGTCTTTGTTTTCAGCCGGAAAGCTTTGCACTCTGCTGGGAGGATGCACCAGGCTTGCTCTATTTGACAAACTGGAAAGAGATTTATGTAGTAATTTCTAGGTGGCGGGTCACTGCCCTTCCACTGCGAGCTTTGGCTCTGTGAGAGTGCTGCGCTGCCTGCTGCATGGCATGTCTCCACTCCTCGCCAGATCACAGGGACTGTGTCTTGAAAGTGCTGGGCGGAGAGTGGAAGATGCTGGCTACAGTCCCCGAGAGCTGCAGCCAGCAGTTTGCGTAGGGGGATTGTTTTTCAGTCATTCAGTATTTTCAGAATTTCTGGATTGTGAACTGCGCTGGGAAGGAACTGTGTTTCCTTCTGCTGGCCCATCAGGGCGGGGCCAAAGCTTCAGCTGGGGCTTTGGTCCTGCTGCAAAACAGCATCTTTAGTGAGAAAGGCTCAAACAGCTGGGCTCCTGAAAATTTTAAAAAGCACCAATTTTTTTGAGGGTGGTGGTGGTCGTCTATGGGAGGAATAGTTCAACGAATGAGAAGGACACCCCTGCTGCCACTTTAGAGACCCTATATGTGTGTTTGGGGGTGTGTGGGGAAGCAAGACCTTGAAACAGGCACAAAACTGCTGGGAAGGAAAGTGTCTGCGTGACAGCTTGTGCACGATAGCAGGGTGTTTTGCGCTGCGGTGCAGCTTTAGGCTGTGAGGTGGCTTTGACTCAGCCAAGTGCTGGTTGCCCGGAGTGCGGGTGATTGGTTTGGAGGTTTTGCACTAATAAGTTACAGTCCTGCAGCCGCATCTCCATCCTCTCATTCCAGAATGGCATGCTGTTATACCGGTGGAATTACTGCGCACTCCAGACTTTAAAGCCATAAATTGCTAATGCCAGACTGTTCCGATGAGCAGCTTTTTGATATCCTTTACATGTTAAAAAGTACTCAGGCCTGTTGACAAAGCTAAGAAATGGTGTCAAAAATAATTTTAAAACCTTTTGACCTGTAAGGTTTAAGAGAATTAGGCACAGATTCTTTGCTTTAAGCCTCTTGGTGACAAGAAATATGGTCCTATGCCAGCCGGTTTGATTGACAGTGACGTTTGTAGTTTCAGCTGCTAATACAGTATGCTCCTTGTATACTCCTAGTGTGTAAATATAGAAGACTATTTGTCACCTGGGTTGATGGATTATGCATAAGTGAGACAATGTGGTTAAGAGTCTAAAGCATAAATGAAAAATCATAAACTTTACATAACTCATAAAGCAACGCTTAATACTCATAATGAAGTATCCTCATTTCAATCAAGGGAAACTGTCAGACTTTCAAATAAGCAAAGATTATGCGGCTACCATGGTGGCGTTTTTTTATAGCTACATGCTACTAACCTGCATCATTGCATTTTTGACAACCATAATAAAATGTATTGGAAAATTGATTAGTTTTAAAAGACTGCTCATAGCCAGCTGCTTTTATTTGTAAATGTCATGTATTCAGTCTTTATAGGCTGCCTCCCTTCAAGTAGAATTCTTGGCTGAATATGAACCTTTGCATAGGTACAAAAGCACTCTCATTTCACACTCTTCAATTAGTTTTCAGCATTTTCATGTGTACTTGCATAAGTTTATTTTTCCTGAAAGCTTTCCCACCACAAATAGTTAGCTATTTATTCATTTTCCACTATGCCCTAATTACAAATTATTCGTGCTCTTGAGATGTTGTAAATTTGTAATAATACAGAGATGGCTTTGTAAATGATATTTTCAGAAAATTCCAGCTTTTTTCAAGAAAAATATCATGGTTAAGTTATTGATTTTTGGATAGAGAAAAGAGAATTTGCCATGAAAAGTGCGTTATCACCTCTTGAAATATGCAGTAAAATTGGCATTTTCAGCATGCTACTCTTATCTTTATTTGCTGATAGAGAGAATACCCAGATTTTTTTTTTAGTTTAAGGGAAACAATATGGTTAGGTTGATATTACTCAGCATTTAATAAGTATGAACTACAAGGAAAAAGGGACGTAGCCTAATACTATAACATTTAACAGATTTTGTTTAAGGAGAACACTTTTCATAATCTAAATGAACCTGACTTTTAATAGCATAAAAATCTAACTCCTGAAGTAATTTTCCCGACCAAATGGTCGTGTTGACCTGTGGGTGTTCTATATGAGCAAGAGGGGCAGGATTTGCCCCTAAGGTGGAATGCTGTTTCTGAACCACTTTGAAGCAGTTTGCTTCGTGAGGCCACATCCTGCTCTTTCTCTCCATGCTGAGTCCCAGCAGATGTCAATGGCGATTTCATGCATGTTTTGAGAGGAGGTTGTAGCCCTTCAGTATTTTTTTGCTTTACAGAGATACTATGTCAGAGTGTTTGCTTTGTGATTAGATTCTACATTTTCTTTTTTTTTTCTATAATGTGATGAGCTGTGTGTGGCTGACTGCTGGTATTTAACAAAAATAGCCTAGACTCAGAAGTTGCTGAACTAGATATGATCACAGATATCGGCATGATTAAGAAGATTTTGTTTGGTTTCAACAATGAGGGATTCAATTACGTGCATTTTCTTATTTGTTCTGTTAGCTCATTTATTTGCTTTGTGAGTGTTGAATTCAACTTCTGGACCAAAATCTGCTCATAGCTGAAATGAGATATATTCTCAGATGAAATGTTTTAAAATGTTAGTTATCTTCAATGGATTATTTTAACTAGCTACAATAGCTTCTTTGATATGTTTGAGTGTCTGTTGTACTCTAGACTGGAGTGTCCGATTGCCGCATTACTTGCATGTCAGTTTGTCTATTTCTCACCTGTTCAGTGAAATGCTAGAAAGTCATTTGCAAACATGGGTTAGAAGACAAAGGTTACATTCACTGCATAGTTTCTTGATACCATGCACCTATAGTTTGAGAATATACAACATTTATTAAATACACTGACACAGAAAAAAATCTGCAGAATGTTGCTATAATAAGACTAGACCATAAATAATAATAAAAGATTTTTTGAAGTGAAGACAGCTAGCCTGTGTTTATTTTGGTGTGGATGTTACTTCTCAGTTTTTAGCGGACTTTCTTGCTTTTGTGCCCCAAGGAGTTGGGTTTATGGCTAGATGCTATAGACCAGACCTATTTATGTTCTGTGGATAAAATCACTTAAGTAAAAAGAGAAGTAAACTGCACCGTTATAGTTTTGTAGAGGAGCAACTGTCCTTAACTTTTTTGCTATTCTGTTCTTTGAACTTGATGAGGTTATTCAAAGACTTGGAGGCTGAGAAGAGGTTATTTAAATAAGGTTCCATGAGCTCCTAGCTGTTTTAGGTAATTTATTTTGCCCCTTCACTGTATGTATATCGAGCTCCATACCTTTTCAGGTTGCCTACTTTAGTTGAGGGGAAAAAAAAAATTACCTAGTCTGTGTGGGAAGATGCCGAGGGATAACTGTGCCATTGGTTGAGTACCAGTTCTATTGAAAGAAATTGTGACTTTGTTCTCACTGCAATTTTTTTGCCTTCAGCAACCAGTTGTGGATTTCTATTATACTTTTCAGTGAATTGGTTAATTTTGGATCCTTAATACCTTTCCAGAGTGGAAAAAGAAGGCTCGTGGTCACTCACTCCATTGTTTATTCTTGGGGAATCTGCACTGTTGGTGTTCTTCCCCAGTATGTACGATATTTTAAGATCAGTTTTGCCAAACTTGCAAAGGCAAGTTCACCTCCCCACACATGTAAAACAAGAACCCACTGGTTCGTGTTTCTGCAGACTGGCATTTAAGAGCGTACGTCAAGTTGCCTGTCCATTATAGCTCCCTCCAGCAACCTCAAAGACGATGAGAGCAGCAGCTGCACTTCAACACTTCTCTGTTGTTGCTTCACCCCCTCTTTTATAGTAGTTATCATCTGTTTTATTTTTTTCCTAAGCAAAAAATTCTCTGACACAGAGAAAGACCTAAACACATTTCTTTTTTCTAAAAAACATAAATAAAAAAAATGCACTATGCTTCTGCTTTTTGCACATCTGCTGGTAGAATGTAAAGATCAGTACAAGGTATCCTTTGAAACGACATTAAAATGTTATACCTAGAGCAGCTGCAAAATGTAATTGCGGTCTGCAGCGTAACTTTTTCAAGTTCAAAACCCACAGATGAGGATACAAGGCTGCTTATGAGCAAGCAATATCTCAAAATAAAGTAGCAAACTGGAATTCTTGTTTTGTGTGGCAAACGAACAGAAACCTTAATAGTTGATGTCCATGTTTGTCATCCAGTTTACAGCTTTTCATTTTTTCAATTAGAATTTAAAAATGCCAACAAACAGAAGCAGATGTGGAGTTAACCATTTAAGGCTTTCCAAGTCTTGCCAAATTCTGGGGTGATTCTGTAAGGAAGACTGCACCTTTAACTTTTGTATTTTGGGGGTTGAGATTTATACTAGGAGAAAAGCTGGGGAGGCAACTTGACTGATAAAAGTGGACTGATGTGCCAGGGCTTGATTTTTCCATTCTGTAAAAACCGATGTAATGTTGGAATCATGTTAATGTTCCAGCAACTTTTACTTTGAGGCACAATACTCTCTTTACATTGAAAGACTGAGGGATGCCGTTTTTTCCCCCACAGCTCTTGCTACTTGGGATATTTGTGATATGCTTTAGATCATGCAAATTCCTGAAATGAATTGAATAATAGGTAATAGATAGACTTGATTTGATTTCATTGTTGCTGTTGAAGTCAGTGTGGTTTGGTGAATTAGAGAAAAGTCAGGCATCTGTCTAAGGAAACAGTTTCTGAAGTGAAGGGGGAATGAATAGAAATAGGAAGTCATTAATTTCTGATGTTGCATAGTTACACCAAGACTTCAAGTTACGTCAAAACCAACATTGTGTACTAATGTATCAGAGTGCAAATGTCAGTCTGTCAAGCTGTGGGGTTTTTTTGTATTTCTTCATCACCTGGCCTCATAATAAAGTGGTTTTCTAGCTTTCAAAGGTTCAGTACTACTGATCCCAAGTACTGGATTATCCTGGGCAGAATTATTGAAATAATATACCTTTAAGAGACAATAATGAAATTCATGGAGAAATGAACTAACTCTCATGCTACAGGTGGGTTGAATGTTGTAATTCATGTTTAGTAACTGAAAACAAAAGCATCCCTTGTTTCCGATGTGCAAAATCTGTCCTAAGTCTATTATAATGTAGGGAATCTGTCCACGCGCTCATTAGCAATCCCTGCTGACAACTATGATACTGCAGTATCATCAGTATAATCCCTTGATATTTGGCAGAATAGGGTTAAATATCTCCTGTAAATCGTCGTGTGTGTGTCTCCCATTTGGATGGGACCAACTTGGAACTGAACTCTGAGGAAATCAGCCACATCTGAAGGAAGGACAGGAAATCTCCAAAGAGAACACACAGAAATAGGTGTGAATTAGGTGTATGTTCCCACCCAGCTGAGCAGGAAAGTGAGTGGATCATGATTCACCGAGGACGAGGAAAACTGGCTGCACAAAAGGGAGAGAAGGTACAATTCAAAGAGAAGGTGGGCTGCAGGAACAGAAATCTGGCTGCCCATCTATGTTCTGCTTTTGTGATGGGTAAAGTAACAAGTTACTTTTTTAAATGTCAAACTTTGCTTGCAATGTACCGTTCTGTGTCCTTAATAATCATATATCTAGGGAACAAGTAGGGTTGAAAATCTGTGAAAAGGTATGCTTATACAAATTCATAATCAAATATACATGAGTATAAGAGTACTAGTCCCATTTTGCCAAGAACCCCACTGGCAAGTTTTGCAGGCAAAGTCTTTCTATAGGGCCAGTGGGAGAAAAGCTGCTGAGGCCTAAACCATCTAAGGGACTTGTGAACACACACACCCAGGAGAGCAACTCTCCAACACAACAACCTGTGTGCTGTCCTGAGTAGGAAAACTCTGCATGGGCTGTGAATTGACACGTTATTCTACGGAAACCCTGATTTTAAGCTGGCTGCAGATAGCAAAGTAAGTGACATCATCATACCACAAAGAAAAGAAATGCTTGTTACTTATTTCTGTTATATGGTAAGTGCATTTCTTTCCCTCACTTCTGCACAGAGTTTATTATATAATTGCATTCTTCAAGGAAGTAAAAATAATTAGCAAGCATTGGGGAAGAAAAAAAAAAATTACTGTTCTTGTTTCTGATAGGAAAAAAATAAATGCAGAATACATTCATTGTTGATCATTAATATTTTCTTGCTAAGAGCTCTTTTACCAGTTAGCTTTTATCTGGGCAATGTTTAGAAAACCTAATGCAGTAACTTGTTAAAATATATCAAATTTAAAAAAAAAAGTCCTTCCTCCTGCTGTGTTTAAAACCCTACTCTGTCTAGGACAACTGTGAGCAGTGTGCCACATGGAGGACATGGCACTTTTGAAAGGAAGATATTTCCTCATTATGTTAATAATTTTTCCATTTAGAACATCTAGCTACTCTTAAGCTTCTAACAGCAAAGTAAAAGAATACCTTGCACCCGCCAACTAATTTTAGCTAACACAAACCAAACATTTCCTTCTTCAACCAAATGACCTTGTGGCTGCCTAGAAGTGGTTACATGAAATAGCACAGAGGCTGCTCAGAGGTGTTGATCCTGGCGGGCGGTGATTTCACAGGCCTCTGCTGATGTCCGGAGGCAGGTGATGTGGCTCGCAGACCCAGAAGCCAGGCAGTCAAGGAGATCATCTAGGCCATGAACTTGAACTATTCTGATGGAAACAGAGGGAGCTCCCCAAAGCAAGAGGTGGTTTGAAATGAACTTTTGGCTGTAAAGCTGTCCCCAATCTAGATCAACCTGTTTACTTTGTTCATAATGTTGAAGTGGGGGATGATTATAAATTATGCAGATTTTAGAGCAGGATGGGGAAGGTGTGCTTCACAGCCTGGGAAACACCATCAATGCAGACTAGTGAGCTTTAAATTTAAAATTACCCACCCTTGCTCACTGCTGAATTTACTGAGCTCTTTTCCAGTGCAAGGAAGAGAGAGAGCAGTGTTAGACGAGCAGCTCCTCAGTGCTCCTGTGGCTGCTGAGCCATGTGTGCAGAGCTGTGTGGAGCTCTAGCAGCTGCTGGTGGTCCTTCCACTATGCAGTGGCAATGCAGAGCTGCCTTTGGGGTGCCCCAGCTGAGGGGAGCAAATACTTGACAGCCAATTTCAGCTGGTTTGAACCTATTCTGCAGTGGGAGAGTGGGAGGGAGGAAGGACATGGCTTTTCCCCATGAAATTGCTTGACATAAATGTTTTGTGTGTATCCTGTTTTAATGATCAGTGAACAACACCTTCATATTCCTACCATTGACTTGGCTGCAATTCTTTTAAAGTAGCAGTGCTCCCTCTCTCAAAAAAACCAACCAAATGAAAAACCCCGCCTAAACCAAAAACCAACAGCAAAACAAAACTGCCTATTAGTATTGATAATCTTACATACATGTCTTAATGCAGAACAAGTTTCTGGATAATTTGTTTATTACTGAGATTCTGAAATTTATAATTCTGGAGGGCAGAAGGGACTGTTAATTACCTATGCTGCATAAGACAAGACAGTGCATTTCCCTGATGGTTCTTGCAGCTGATTCAGTAACTTGTGACTGAATTATCTGAGCGTCATTTTTGAATGCATGAAAGGAATCTCCTTTCATTGATCAGAGGAGGAATGACTACTGTAGTTGTATGTTCTAGTGCAAAGCAGCACCTGATGGGGAATAACGGCCAGCTAAATAGTAAATGGATGCAAGGAAGAGAGGAAGATCTCTCGGACCTTGAACTTCTGCCAAAGCTAGTCTTGCAATGGGGATGAACAGCACATATGTGGGCAGCGGAAAACCCCTGCTATAAACCTTTTCCTCGGCATATATTGAGAAACGGAATATTTTACGCCTTCCTGGAGCTGGGGTAGTGTAACTGAGGGTATGATAGAAGATTTAGAAGTCCAGGGCAAAGTTGCTTTGGCAGAGCTGTTGTAGGAAAATGTGCAAATATCTATTGTTAATCCTGTTACTGAAGGATGCCATTGCATTGGCTGGAAGAAGCATCAAACATATTCCTTGCACAGCTCTGCCAGTGGATCTCCTTCCCACTCTGTAAAAACTTCAGAATATTATGATCTCATTCTTCTGCTTGTATTTATGTGTGATGGACAGGGCTGCTAACGCTACCTATGCTTAAGGTTGCTTAACGCTTTCAGCCAGAAGGTCATGTTTTTAACTGTCTGTATTAACTCTGCCAAAGCTTAAATAGTTTAGGCTGAGATTTTCCAGATGGGTGTCTTCATTCAGGAGAGGTGGTGGGGGGAAAATTTCAGCCAAGCTTAAACCAGTGTACTTCTCAGAACGAGCTGACAGAAAGTGACATTGGTTTGTTCACGTTAGAAAGGGAAAATGTCCTGCATCTTGCTTCACTGGGGGGAAAAAAAAAAGCAACCTCACAGTCTATGCTTTTCCACTTGAAATTTGGCAGGCAGCATTTGATCTTACTTGAGGGGGAGGAGAGAGGAGAAGTAAATGATAAAGTAAAGAAAGACTGCACCTTAGAACAGAGATAAGGTTTGTAATGCCTATGTCTGATAAGACTAATTAATTTATGCAGAAAACTTTAACTCTGGTGTTTTCCTACATCTTTGGTTCTTGACTTTGTAAGCTTAGCATCATTTAATTGTGTTTAAAATGCGATCTTTTTTTTTT
>VYXH01007184.1:273419-299779 GCA_013397275.1 Burhinus bistriatus | reverse complement strand
AACAAAGTGATCTAAGCAAAGCTCCATCAAGGGATATCATTTTGGTACCTGTGTTTTCCACCTGCTCTGCCAAAGTCTTCAGATCCCCTACTCTTCCACTGAAGTAAATGAAGCAATGGATAGCGGGTGTCATTGTGCACGGGCATCTCGGCAGAGCCAGATCAGGTACACTTTGCAAGTGGGTATTATAGCGCCTCCTTAAAACAACAGGGCTGCTGAGACACAGATCTCTTAGGCTTTAACACAAGGTCTGGCTGGATTGTTGACTTAGGTACAAGCCTTTTTCCTCGATTCCTTCCTTTTCTGAACTACCATGCTTCAATAAGTCTTCAGTCTATTATCTTTCCAAAAGAACTTCTGGGTAAAAACCACCATAGAAGGAAGCTTCAAGAAAGCCTGGGGTCAGGAAGTAAGTTTTATTCCTTCCTCGCTCACAGCATGTTAATTTGACTAACCTTCATGTTTTTGGGCCTCCTTTTCTTCATATATATAAGGAAAAACCTAATGATGGTTGAGCAAAATGATTACTTTTGCAATGTTTGAGCTCTGGTAGAGGAGATGAAGCAGAAGGTTGGGTGTATGTGTAAGAGGACCTATCAGGGAAACCAAAGGAGGGTCACAGGTGAAGGTCTCTGTGTTCCTAGAGAAAAGGATTACTTAACCTAGCAAGGGAATTTCTCAGCTGAACTACAACTCATATTGCTGCACTGTTCTTTGCACTAGTGAATATCTGAGGATAGCTACTCCCCCATGTCAAGAAATACTGTTTTGTCTTCTATAATAGTGATAATTTTAAGATCTTTATTCTCCAGTAACAGAGGCTTTATACCTGGTAAGGTGACAAGAAAAGCATAGTGAGAAGACAAGGCAGCAGTTTTCACTTTTGACTAAACGATCAGGAGTCTTATAAAAATGGGTTGTTATCTTGGGTCTTATTTTCTGAATATTATTTTTGGAAGTACAGTCTGGTTGTTTCACTTCTTAAAGACTGATGGAGAATGCACAGCAGTCTGCAGGCTTATCAGTTTAATCTAGAGTTTTTGCCAAAGAGTATGCTGGAAGTATTCTTGATTTCTGTCCCCTCTTTTTTCTTCTTCTCCCCCCTCCCCAAGTGTCTGGACTGTAGAGACTGGAAAGTAAGTAGAATTGCAAGAGGAATGAATTTATCCCATTAATTTTTTAAATACAGCTATGCAGAACAGTTTTTGAACAAATCACTCAACAATAGTTCGCTATTTTTACTGGAAGATATTTAGCTGGAAAATACAGTGAGGTGAGGAAAAGTGCTTTATTCCTCATGTACATGTGTGTGTATGTATGTATTTTTAAACTCTGATTCTGGCTGTCTTAATTGATCTCTTAAAAAGAAATTAAGTCTGCTTCAGAGCTTTTCAACTACTTAATCTAACTTTTACCTAAGTCCAAACTGTAAGCAATTTGCGGCAAAGACTATATTGCTGCTGCTTGTCCATGCAACGTCTGGTAAAGGATAAATGAGAAAGAGGTAAATTTCTCATTTAATCCTGGATATCAAAGGGTTGTAGCTTCAGTGTATATTTGAATTTCCTTTCATTTTTCATGAATTCTATCTGGCTGGCCATGTCTGGAGTGGGAAGTTGGACCAGATGACCTCCAGAGGCGCCTTCCAGCCTGATTTATTCTATGGTTCTTTACTTCCATCTACTAACAACACAAACTCAGGCTTCAAACCTTTAGCTTAAGAATTCCTTATTTAGTATAATCGCATATAGGTCAGCATCTCTTCCTTTTGGGTTTCTAATGACTTTAATTGATGTGACTGTATCAACTGCAGACATAAAAATATATAGGTAACATAGTGAAAGAGTTTCTTGTCGTTCCCAACATTTGACTGTACTATTAATCTCCTCCTTGACACTACAGAGGAAAGAGTGCTGCATTGTTCAAAGGACCCTGGCTTTCTCTACTCGGACCTCTGGAAAACTCCACAGAAAACTGGGAAAGCTATAGCTCTAGAGGCTGTAGGAGGGTCCTCAAGACTTTTTTTGCAAATATGGGGCAAAGCTGTTTAACTAAACCTGTCATTTTGCAGTCCAAGGTGAATTCACAGCTGTCATCCAGGGCAAGTTATGGGCTGCGAATGATTACTTGCTGCTCCTGTCAAACAATTTTCTACTGAGATTCTTGGCCTTGCTGGCTATGATTGCAGCCTTAGTAGAATGGGAAGCAAATCAAACAGAGAGATCAAGTTTGGCTAGTCTATTTTCATCAAGATATTTGATACAAAGTGCTAGAATGAAGATTATTAATATTTAAAAGAAAAATAAATTGGGTAATTTACATATATTAATAGTACCTATTACAAGGGTATTTGATATTTTTTTTATATATGGTAGATTAACTCCATATCCTGGTATGACTCAAGTAGAGAGGTAGGAAGATATTTCCAGGGTCATGCTGGGGGCTGATCTGTGACCTAGAAGGCTAAGACAAGGAGAACAGTCTGGGGCTGGAGCATCCCAGGCTTATCCTNCGAAGCCTCTCCCCTCCACCCCTTGAATAAACTAGCTCTCTGTTAGCTGCTTTTAATTTTACAGAAAGAGCATTAAAAATAGCTGAATTGTGATAATAGCTGTTACCACTGGGTAACTGGGTTCAGTGAGACTTTCTGTGGGATTCTCTGAGCATGAGAAGACTATCATTGTTTGTCCTGATCCCACTCAAATGTTTTGTAATAAAATATGTGGGTTTTGGCCTTCATTCAACAAAGCACTTATGCATTTGCTTAACCTGAAGTAAGCTAACATCACCTGGAATCAATTGCATTGCTTATATGTGTGAAATAAAGCACACCTTGTTGAGTCATGACAGGCTCTGTTCTTACTGAGGAAATATTGTAGAGCAGAATTGACAGTCGATTTCTTCCCCTCCTCCTGCTAAAACTGTTACTTGCCAAAAGAAGAGCTGGTAGAAGGTCATGTTGTTTATCTTGTATGTCCATCTGTCTGATAGCTGTCATTTGGGAAGTGGTTTGGGGGCATTGTTGACTTCTCTGTACCTGTTTGCTACTGTCTTTCAGTTTTAAGCTCTTCGGGGGCAGTACAGTCTTTGGGGGCATGTCTGTGCATACAGTGGCAATCTCCAGGGGCATACCGCCTTGATTTGGGCTCATTGATGCAATTTTATTATTCTAGGAATAAGATAAGAGCGTGTTCTGCGCACAAGGTTGCTTTCAGGCTGCATCTTCTTTCTGCCTCCATCTTTTGCATGTATGTAGCCTTCTCCTGTGTCTTGAAGGGAGTACTGGGGGTAGATAAGCACTTGGGAAGGAGTTTGTTCTCTGGCTGCAAAGGGGTCAGTTCTCATTAGCTCTGGTTCAGCATGCTCAGAGCGGGGCATAGAAGGGCACTTTCACGTATGAACATACCTCCAAACACCTATGCAAGAGCCATTCATAGTCTACCCTTGCTACAGCCTGAGGCGGGTGAGAAATTTCTAAAACACAGAGGTTGTTCCTGCCAAATTGTGCAATATTTCTGTGTGCATTCTGGCGCAAGTGCTAACAATAGATTAAATCTTTTTTTATTGTTATTCCTGCAATTTGATTGCAAGTACATTTGTAGAGCCAGTTGGTGTATGTCACAAAATCTGATTGATTGAATAGTTAATCCTTGAAAGCTTTCCTTTGAAATATTGCCAAGGTCAACAAGGGATAGTGCCCATGTATACATCTCATGGAAATTACCTATTTTGCCATTTTTATCTCCCCCCATATAGCTGCAAATGTGCATAACATTCTGATCTTCTCATGCAACGCCTTCTTTCCCCAAAATACTGGTTTTAGTGACCCATGTTCTGCTCTGTGCTGGTGGAGTAGAAAAAATGCTTAACTTCAAAGGGGATTATCAGTAAATTAGAGTATTCCTTGTAAATTATTTTTTTTTCAATTCAGAACTGTTTGTGGACCAGGTTATTTTATGGGAAAGAAATACTGTGAACATTTTGGGGAAATTGGTTCTTTCCACATTTCCTGTGAGGTTTTTTATTGTTTCTTGAACATAAGTTGTCATTTACGTAAATGTGCTACGTCAGAGGTTTTACTTGGTGCCACAAGTGGTGCCTTCTGAATGCCATGCTAGTGACGTGAAATGAGTTGGTTTTGATCAGGGGAATAAAAGCCGCATGTCACTGATGTACTGGAAGGTAAAAGGAAGAGTTTCTATTTTTCTGTGTGCTTGGACAATAACTAAGATTATTTTATCTCTGTTTGGCCTGAGACACCACCCTCATGAATTTACTTACTTTTTATTGGTCGATAATTCAGTTGCTCACCACTGCTATGTATTTGCTTTATGCCAAACTTTGCAGAAAAAACAGGCAATTCTTGGGAAAGCCTATTCAATGCTTTCTTCTAAGGATGTTGGAAACTATTTAAAATGCCTTTACAGTGGTTCCTAAGCATTGATGTCCTATTATGCTTCTCTGAAACAGGATGAGTGACCTCCCGAGACCTTGTCATAGTACGCAAGTTTTCCTAGGTGACTCTGGTGAATAGATAACCTGTTGTGTCAGCTCTCATGTCTGAACTGAGCCAAGGTCTATGTACCCTTCCTGGCTATGTGAAGAGATGATCCTTGTGCTGTGGATGGCATTCTGTGCTGCATTCCAGGAACACGGCCCTTCTTGACAGCTGTCCCATATCACAGATATCCACTGAGCTGTTCGCGTGAAGCAGTAGGGGAAACAAGAAGTATACAAGAACATTTCAGTAACTCACTTACAATAACCCAATCTAATTGAAAGGTGCAGTTTCATAAGATGTAAGCGTGGGGGGGAGGGGAGCTGTGATCATCACAGAATTTTGTCAGTGAGCATGATATTTAATGTTAAAAAATCACTGAAATGGGCCAGAATGAAAATCCTCATCCTTTGCAGAACTTTCTGTCATAGATTCATCCCCTGTTGTTCTGAGGTGGTTTGCTTTGGGAAATTGGTGTGTCTTGGTCTTATTGCCATTCTTTCTAAGGAAAATATATAAAAATCAGCAATTGGTCCTTTACAGTATTGGTGCACTAGGAATCAAAATATGCCAGGAAGATTGCAATGCAATACTGATTGTTGCACCCAAATGTATTCTTGTGGGACTACTTTGCAGTGTTTCCTGTACTGATCTTGTTTTGCTGGTTTTAGAAATGGAGTTTTTCAAGCTTTGGCAAAACATAATTCTTGCCCTTTAGGTAACTAAGAAGTTAGGAAAAAACCCCAAACTCATTTTAATTACATAGGAAATTCTGTACTCCCCCCTTTTTTATTCATTTGCTTTTAGCAGATATGGCATACTGCTTGAGGGAAATAGTCTTTGAATTACTTCTACCACAAGACAAAATCATGCATGATTTAGAGGGAGCAATAGCTGAACAGCAGTCTGCATTGTAATGGTAAAGGAAAAGACATAAAATGCAGTCAAAGCTATCAGTAAAGGCACTGCTGCCAACTCTGAAGAGCACCTGGCTAGGTATTAAAGGACACAAATATGATCCCCTTACTGAGCAGTATTTTATAGACTGTAGTTCACAGCCAAAGAAAACAGCTTTTGGAGCTTTTAGGTGTCCATAAACAGCTAGATAAATATGAGGGAGTCAGACCAAGGGATAAACAAGGTAGCTAAGTATCAGCTTGCCACATTGCCTTTTGGACCTCCCCAAATACCCAACTGCACTTGGAGTACATTACCTCCTCAGCATTCCCATTGCTTTCCATGATTGCTGGAGGTGGTGTCCCTAACATCGAAGAGAGGGTCCCATGGAGCAATGTCACGATATAAACTCAAGCTGTGTCCTGTCATCTGCATAACTGCTGGGATTGCATAGTTGACCATATTTCATGTGAGTTGGCAGTGACCACTAGTCTGTAGTCAGGATGGGGATTTGGAAGAAGAGCTGTACCTATGGTCTCTGATCTCCCTCTTGTAGCTGCTGCCAGCATTCAAAGCATTGCAAACGGGTTTCATAAACAAATCTCATTAAATGTTTTTAGACAGAGGAAGGCACATAGCCATAAATAGAAAATTGATAAGTGGGCAACTGTTAAAAATAGCTCATTAAGAAATGGTAAGTGGAGAAATAATATGGATATGATAGCATAAGGAATATTCTACACACATACTTGAAGCCTTCAGCGGTTGCCAAAACTCTGATGAAGTGAATGAAGAGCAAATGGGTTGTATTTCAAACACATACCATTACACTGAGCAACAGTAACATTTTATTGCTTCAGTCACATTTTTTGACTGAAGTAATAAAATTTGTAAAATATAAAGAAAAATACAGGATTTATTTCTCCCTCCTGTCCTATTCCCTCCCCCCACCTTTTCTTATTTCAAATTCAAAACAGATCTCATAGTTAATAGTATGGCACTCAGGTTATGGAGTTGTTTAAAAAAATCACTTGACAGATTCAAAGAAACATGCAGTTCTGTACACAACTAGAGTAATAAGAAATACTTTCCTTCATATGAATTTTATGGTCATAGCTTATGTCTGTGAAGCTAGAGAAGAAACTACTAGAGAGCTAGTTTTAGCCACAGTCCCACAAAGACTTAAGCATATGTTAGGTTTCGTCCTAGCCCCTTGTAGGAGTACTCAAAGGCAGGTAAATCTCGTGGTGTACAAAGCTGGTCACGTGTTAAAACTTTTTGGTCTGTATTTTAATTTTGGTCTGTATTTTACCCAGGTTTGGTCCAAATGACTACATTATTTAGTCCAAATGAGTCCAAATTGAGCTCCTTTGCAGGTGTTGCTGTATGCTATTGCCTTGTAAAATGGGATTCACTTTTCCACATGTAGGCATGCATTACCCATAAACAATTATGTAGTATTTTGTTTTTAAAATCTGTGGGTTTTTTTAAATGGCAGAGAATCTGCAATGTTTTCCAAACCTGAAGACAAGCCTCAGAGTATTAGGGCTTCTGAATGCTTAGTTTATTTCATGTTAAGTAATACTGTCCCATCACTGATGAACATTGAAATAACAACTGATCTCATAGTGCACACAATTTCTTATAATTTGAGTTATGTGAATTTTATTTCTATTGTCCAGAGCCATAACTTAAAATACAGTCATGTGCATCCATCAACCTTTCTCTGCTGTCGCTGTTCTCATGGAAATCTCAGTGTGAAAAAAAAATTGTTTACACTATTTAGTTTTTCCTAAAGTATCTTTACACAGGGATAAGCATGGAGAGCCTAATATGGAGTGGATGATCTGAGGTGCAGAGTGCTCCCTTAATATGAAAAGTGTACCTACTATTTCTTCTCTCACTCTCCTTCTCATTATTGCTGTGGACTGAAAAGAAGCATACATTATAACTAAGATCCTTTGTTCTGTAGGTTCTTCCTCCAGATCTTTTCCCAGAGGGTGGTCAATAGCCTGCTTCAGCATCCCTGCTGGCTGTGATGGCTGCACGCGCCCTGTCCTCTGCTGGGTGGGTTATGAAGCTCTTAGCCTTGTGGCAGAGGTTTATGCACTTAACGGCTGGACGTTGTCTATAGTTTAGGTGCCAGGTACACATGTTGCAAGAGGAGGTTTCAAGAACCTATTTGTGGCCACAAATTTGTTTAAAATACTTTGCATTTACAGAGTGCCTTACAACCTAGAGAACAGCAAATTGCAGTGGATTAGTGACACGTCATCCTGATTTTAGTCTGAGATATATGGTAACTTACTCAATCCCAAACTAGGATTTTGCATGAGGGCTGAGACACTGCAGTGTCATTCTCTTTCTCCTTAACCACAGCTTTCTTACGGAAGTGTTTAACAGTGTAATGTGTATTGATACAGTGGTCTAATATACAGTCTAGGTTAATGAAGGATCTGTATAAATAGAGTATTGTAACCATTGCCTATAAGCGGGAACAAATGATCTCCTGTGGAACTACCTGTACATATATATCTGTCTCTTAATTTCCACTAAAATGCTTTGAGTAGCAGCACTAAATACTCGAGCCAGCTTTAACTGTGCAATTCAGTTTTACTCTTTCATACCTATGCAGGTATTTTCACTTGTTCCATTGATGATTCTTTGTTGTTCTCTGTGCAAACTCAGAAAGTACTTGGTGTTTTGTTTGCATCCTAAAACGTCATTTACTACTTTTTACTCAGTAGAAGAGTCAAATCAGCAGTGATCTTCAAATGTGTATGTTAGTGTGTGTGACTGCACATGCAGCCAAAAAAGAGTATGTGAAAATTCTTTGCAGATGCCCTGTGACTTCATTCACGCTTCAGTGATTAATTGAAATGGATAATTCTTTTAGAAAGGTAGTATATGTTTTCCTTGTTAATCTATGTGCTAATCTGTGTTCCTCTGACAATTTAATAAGCAAAGGGGTTATGTTATGGTTGTAAACCAGACAAACCATAAACAGACTGCTACCTAATGAAATGTTACATTTATTCAGGTTTTTTTTTTTTTTTCTTTCAGAACAGACTAGTTTGCATCGTGTTCTTGCTTTGAAGTGTAGCATTTGTTGCACATCTGACAGTACTTCTCTCCAACTGGGAGGAGTACTTCATAACTTCAGTTCATTCTGAAGCTGCAAATATTGGGGCTTATGAAAGGAATTTGTATTTGGGGAATCTAGAGTACTATATGCAAGATATTCTCTTTTTTTTTTTTTTTTTTTTGTGGTATGGGGTTGTTTCTATGTTAGTGCTTGGCTCATTAGGGTTTTACAAAGGGGATTGCTGCCTCCTTGGCTTGCACAACCTCCTTTCAAAGAAAGGAGTTGATCCCTGCCTGCCTGGTTTTCAAAAGAAAGTGTAGTTATACTGCAGAAAACATTTTGGTCTTTGGATCCTGAGCTGCCTTGATAAAAGACCTCAGCCCAGGATATCTCCCGCTGTGTTTGCTACTCCATCCACAATGTCCTGGTGCTAGACAGACTCAATTTTTTTTTTTCCCTTCTGAGATGCTGCACTGAGTAGAGCTGGAGATCTGATTTAGTGGCCTTAAGCCCACTGCAAGAGCTGTAAACCGGTAGTTAAAACTGTGGGGTCTCAGCCTGAAGATGTCTCAGCCATCTTCTTTCCTTAAAGAGCTGTTGCAATGCAGAACAGTTGCATATGATGCAGCTTGTGTGTTCTATATAAAGCAATATGTTGGTTGTTCTTCCTTTGTCCACTAATTAATAATTTAAGATATTTTTCCTCAAGCACTCTGAATTTGCATGCTTACAGAGAGCCCTGTTTTGATACTACCCCAATGAGTGGTAAATCAGCATGACTCAAGTCAGTCTCTTAAATCCTTTGAAAGAGAAGCAAATTATGACCAACAAAAGACCAAATTGTCTCATGTCAAATTTTGAATGAGGTGAACTTTGAATGAAACCTGTACTGAGTATAAAAAAGACAACAGTCAAATTAATAAAGTAGGAGTATCCACACTCACAAAAGGAAGATTAATTTATAGTACCTACAGTAGAAGCATCTGCAGGAAGATTTATTTTTCAACAGGGAAGGCTATTTATACGCATTTTCAAAGATGTACTTCTGCATCAGTGATGCCTCTGTTTTTGAGCTTCACTTCTTATTTTCCGTATATTTTAGCAACTCATTTATTTTGGTCATGACCAGGGAAATCTCAGTCATGCCTATTTACAATGTGTTGTTAGGTGACATCATTTGTGTTGGGATAATTCTTATTTTCTACAATACCTAACACTTCTGTCTGTACCACAAATGGCAGGTGCTTTCATACTTCTTTTAAATACAAAAATACTCTGTCCAGCTGTACCTACTCGTATAAAGTTAACTTCTGCAAGTGCCCCTTCCACTTTCTTGAATTGCTTTTATATTTCCAGATTTCTGAGGAACAGTAAGCATCTTTTGGGTGCTTCTGGTTTTGACCCATACTTTTGGGATTTGCTTTCTTTAATTTCCAAGTGCAGATTTATATTGTATGACAGAGTTGGCCAGAGGGATCTACATTGTCTGTTTTGGAGGGCCCAGGGGCCCCTTGCTGGGGTATGTGGACAGGGTCTTGAGCGGGATGTTTGTCTCCTTGCTTGTACAGTCTGGCGTCCCCCTGTCCTCTTTTCTCCTTGTCAAGAGGTTGGAGGATGGGGTTGGGACCCCATCTTCCTGCCTTTGGTTGCAGAGATGCTGCTATTCTCCTGCACCTCTTTGGGGTTAACGACTGTCATGGTCTGGTTGTGCTTTTCCTGCCGCTTTTTCTGGCACCAGGATCAATTTGGTCAGTAATCTGGCAAGGTTCAGAGTTACCTGCGCATCAGCTGGAGGAGTTGTCTCATTACTTCTGTGTCAGTTAAACCAGGCTGTTCCTGAGATGTACTGCTAACAGAAGGATGATTGTAGTGTTAAGTGTACGGAACTGTGTGGTTTTATACATATATATGCATTTAGGACCAGGACCTGCAATGCAGCTCATGTAGCTGAATCCTTAGGCTGAAGTATTCTCCATGACTTACAAGAAAAACATGTTCCGCTAGAATAAACACTTGCTGTGACAATTGCTGCTATAGATAAGTAGTCCTCCGTTCATAACAGCAGTATCTTTCCCTCTTACAGCATCAAATTAAGTAGCAGTAAAGCGATCCCTCTGTTACCGAGTCGTAACCTGATGAACTAAATGGTAGTGTCATGTCTATTTTCAGAAGCTTTGTTGCTAAAAACAGATCTTCGCTCTATAGACTGCTTTAGCCTTTCCCAAAGTGACAGCATTTCATTAGAAATAGCTTGCTGGGCCTTCTTGCCCAGCTCCCCATTGTAGTGCCCTGGTCCGTGAGAGCAGACAGCTGGGGGAGTTCGGCGTTTTGAAGGTTACGATCACAGCAGTTTCGTAAGTGCTTTATTTCAGTTCTCTTCTGGCTGTGCTGGGGACAGGTGCGGTCTGGTTCTGATTTCATTGGTCTTAATTTCTTATCTGACCTGGTAGTCAATCAAGGGCATGAGAGAGGAGCAAGAGAAAGCGGGAGAGGAACGGCCCGAGACGGACAGACAGCGAGAGTGCAATGCTGAGCATCTGACTTTTCTCATCCAGGAACTGGCAGATCTGCCTGTCATTCAGTGCTGCTCTGTGTACTGACGCTGCCCTGTGCAAAATGGATTTCTGAGTGTTAACCATCATGTTCTTCTTTTCCAAAGGGTCTTCTGTAGGATTTCATTTGCAGAGCACAGAGGGCAATATCTAGGGTAATTCCAGGGCTTAGTGGCTGTGATCTTTTGTCAACTCTACTTGTGAGTGAAATTAAACTTGGTATGAGCACCCACAATCTGAGCTTGTGCAACACAATTCCTGGCCAATGAGTGAAAAATCATAAACCTGGCAAGTATTTATGGGAGGGAAAAATGAGATGTCATATTATAACAGGAATATATTCATTAAATATATCAATTTCGCAGAAACCAAGAATTCCCTCTTCGGTAAAAGGCTTTGAGTAGGTTTATAAAGTCAGATATTCTGTTATGAGATGTAACTTTTTTATGCTAAAACACAGTATGTTTAAATTCAGGTCAGTATTTTCTAAGGGAGCAAGGTACAAAAAGGGTTGAGTTAACATGATGTTACCGTAGCCACTCTGTTTTTGAGAGGGTATTGGCCAATATTTGTGCATCAGCTTATTGCAGCTGGAGTCATACCTAGAAAAACCTTCTTACAAAAGCAATAACCCTGGCAGGGGTAAACCGTCAATGTCGGTAGCCTTATGCCACTTCCCATCTCCAGAGGGTTTGATGCAGCAGGAATATAGCAGACTTCAAAGAACAGTTTCCAGTCATCTTTCCCACATGCGGGAGGTTGTTCCTGGAAGAACCCAAGGTGTGAACCTCACAGAGTCTTCCCTGCCTGCCTGCAAGAGGAGAAAGGTCTCTTGCCTGTCAGAAAGGAGAGAGACCCCAAAGCTGAAAATCTGGACAACTTCAGGTTCTTGAGGGCACTCACTTAAGTGGTTAGATTTTCAGTTCAAAGGAGTAGTCAGTGTGGTGGTGATGTGAGTGACTGAGTGTTATGTGTACACAATGCAATTAAACTCAATATCAGTTCATACCATAAAATTAATTCCACCACTACTAGCAGTGAAGCTGTGTCAGTGTTAAGTTTCCAGCACAAAATTTGCTAAGGGAAATCAAAACACTAGTGAGACACAGGAGTTACAGCAGCACATGATGGAGCTGGCCAGCTTGCTCGCTGGGAAGGAGTCCTGGTTTCTTGTTCCAGGGCCCTGGCTTGCTGCAGCTTCAGAATTCAGCTCATCATGTTGTCATGTGGTCACAGCCTCATGAGTAAACCTTTATAACTGGTGACATTCAGACCAATTTGGCAAAAGAGATGCAGCGCAAGAGGCGGCTACACTGACTCTGTGGTCTAGTCTGGCAACACAGATGGACAGGTAAGATATGGTTAAGGGGGAAAAAAAAAAAAGACCAGAGTGGAGACAAAGTTCAGCCCTCTTTGTACCAGATGACTGTCATGAACCACTATCTAAGTATAACTGGGCTGGTGTTAGCAGGTTACATTGGCACCTGCTGCTGACGGAGATGAGCACCGTGCCATTCCCAGCCCGGCGGGTGGTATAGCTGTCTTGCACAGTTTTCCAGCCACTTGCGTCTTTCCTTCTGATGGCGGCATGCTGTGGAGACACTGCTTGTCTGGTTTCCATTGCCCTGGTTCCACCTGCTACTGATGGTTACCAAAACAGGAGGTTTGTTTTTTTTTTTTTCCTTGTGTTTGCATTTTGGTTTTTTGTTTTGTTTTGTTAGAAAGCATTAAAATGCCTTTTTATATGAGTTAAGTAAAGATTGTAATCCCTGTGCTAAGGCAGTTTGTAGGGAGTTGCTGCTTATTTTTGCCACAACCATGTTTCCAGATGCTACACAGATGCCCAATTCTTTGGTATGCTGGCACTCGTTCTTGGGTAACCTTAAACTGTCCTGTGTGTGGTCTGAGAGTGTGAAGGGTGGAAAAAGCATGGATAGCGACTGACGAAAGATGAAGGTTTTTACTGCCTAAATTGCCCTACTGCCTAGTTTCCTTTAGTAGATAGCAAACGAGCACTATTCAGAGAAGCATGGTTTGGAAAGGTGCGTGTACTCCTGTGTAGTAACACATCATGGATGCTAACGTGTAAGAACCTGTAAAACATACAAAAAATGACCTGTGCGTGGTTGTGGGTGTGGGATTCATGTTAGACTTTGAGCCTAGAAAGTCAAGAGACACCTATAATATTTTAAAAGACTACAGGTTTTAAATATATTTCATTGTTTGAATGAAACACAACTTACCTATTATACCTAGGAACATTAGCTCCTAAATGTATCTGTCTACAAATGCAGCCTCAACTTTAAACTAAGCTTTAGGACTAGATGTCCTTTCAGTATAATAAATTCACCAGGATCATGAAGAAATATGATGTCTAAAAAAAGTACAATTAAACATGATTGAGTAATTGTAGATAAAGCCTTAAAACCCTATTTTTCAAAGTGGAATTTAAAATCTATTGTCCAAATACATCAGTTTTCTGCTTAAAAATAATGAAAACCTTTAGCTATAGCCCAAATGTAAAGCTCTTGAGAGAAGAAAATTTGTATTGTGTGAAAGCTGACTTTAATAAATGTAAACCCTCACTAAATGGTATCAGTTTTGTTTATTTGCCCATGGGCCACATTTGGATTGATCTGTGGGAACTTTTGTATTTCTTATCACTCAGTTGCACAAAAAATATGAGCGTGTGTCTTCAAAAGAGAACTGGACCTCATCCTCTGTAAGGTTACTTGAAGTATTAATCAGTCATCATCCTTATGGCGTGTAGAGATCAAAATACAAAAATCTTTAACTGTTCCCCCATTTCTGGACTTTTTGAACATTTGCAGTAATACAGCTTAATGTTCAACAAGGTTGTTGCTGGATAGTCAGGGTAGCGGTGACAAACTCTATCACCACTTACAAATGTAATGATTAAGTTCAAAGCCTTCGGACAGGGTTGTTTGTTAGCAAAGAGAGCTCGAAAACTGAGACAAAGTATTAGCAATCAGGGAGCAAAGGGTGATGTGTTGTGACAGCTAGAGGTATTGTGCTAACAGCCTGGTAACCAGGCCAGGAGACCCTCTGTTTGTGTGTTTCTCTGTTATACAGATTATTTCCTCTTGCGGTAAATGGGGGCTTACTTTGCGTTCTTCCTGTTGTGCCTGCATCAATGAAGAAAATCAGTAAATAAATGCTGCGTATAAGCAAGATGCTTTCAGAAAGCTGCCTGGATTTTTTGCCTGGAGAGAATGACCTGCTTGGTCTAATTTTTCAGGTAAATTTTAGCTTTTAGTGAAACTTTGGGAGTTTGACTTTTTTTGTTTAGCTGGCTGTGGTGGCTGACCAGCAGCTCCTCTTGACCCACCCAACACTGCATCCACGGCTGTGCAGGCAGGGACATCCCGGGGAGGGAGGAGACGTGTGCCCCAGCCCACCACAGGCCAGGTGGTGAGGAGTACGGGGCGATCCCTGCTCTGGGGACATGCTCAGCAAGGGTTGAATTACCTGTTGGGGTCTCGAGGGCACGTGTGGCAGAGGGCACTTTGCTGGTGCCCTGGAAAGGAACAGCACGCTCCTTTTTGTTGCATGCTGTTGACAGCAGGACACTGGATACCCCCCAGGAAAATGGATGGCCTCTTAGCTAGCACGTTGCCGCTCCAAGTGCTGGTGTGCCACGTTCCCCTTTTCCCTCCCTCCTCCCTTTCTCCATCAGCCTTCCAAGGGCTGAGCTCCAGTGCTGTGCAGGAGGCACTGCAAGAGGACCCGTGGGTGGCTCAGGCACTGATGTTCCCCCCAGCCACAGTGTCCCAGGTGCAGCAAGCTGGAGTGAGGTGCCCCACAAGGGAGCACTGTCTTCTGAAATGCTGGGGTACTTGGGGGGCCTGGAGTGGGAATGCTGGCAGCCTAGCAGGGACTTGCTGCAAACCTCCTCCTGGCCAGGCTGTGCATGCTGAAAGCTGCCTCCTGCAGAGCTCTGCTGCCCTGCCTGGTCCTCATGCCTGGGACGGGTATGGATGGCAGGCCTCCTTCCAGTTCACGAAGGTGGAAATGTTCCTCCCCAACAGCTTTCTGCTACCTAAGGGCTATTTCTGTCCTTTCCTCTTGGGATACCTTGGGCAAACATGTAGGAAAAAACACACCAAGGTATTCTTAGAAGTTGCTACTAATGAGCAGAGGGCTAGGGAGTAAAGAATTTAATTTCCTTTCATGCTAAGACCTTGAAACAACCTGTTGGGGTGGGCTTGTGCTGCAGCCATTCTCTTTGCTCATCAGAAAGAAGTCTAAAGCACTCTAGCAGCTCCTATCACAGCAAGATGGCTCTAGAAAAGCTATAATTTACAAATATCTGTATTTTTAAAGCAGTTCCTAGAAGACAAGCTCTGCCTGCCTCCTGGGCTCATCAGGAGCTGAAGGGTCTCTCTGTGTGCCAGACCCACTTTGGGAGACAAGTGTGACATCAGTGAGTTTGGGAAATGTGTAATAACCCAATTGGCTATCACCAAAAGGTGGCAGCGTCTACATCTGCTTTTCGTTATAGCCCATGCTGCTAGTTAAGCCAAATATCCTAGATTTAGGTGCAGTGGGAACAGGGCAGTAGCAATTGGTGCTGGACGAGTAACAACAGCAGAGCTATGTTTGCTTTGTCTTGATGTTTTGTTGGTTAACCCAAGTGAGGATAAATAGGCAGACAAACAGATTAATGCTACTGATGGGCTCTGAGAAGGTGTCCACGTCTATATTTCACCTCTTCGTGATGGCCCCAAGCTAATCCCTGGGTCAGGACACTTCCACGCCTGGGGATTCAAAGTCCTGGTCTGAGTATGAGATTGCCCAGAAACAAGGGTGCTGGGAAGTATCGGCACTGGGGTTTCTATAGCAGGAAATGAGCAACACCGGGCTCGGCAGTGCTGTGTCATGACATACAAAGCAAAACTCTGAAGTTAGACCGTAAAAGAAAATACAGCTTATGTGTATCCCAATGGAAATATATCTTCCTATCTCTCCTTGAATGAGCCTCTACATAGCAAAAATAAATGCATCCGTATGTTTTGGTTTTGTTTTTTTTTTTTTTTTTAAACTTTGCTGGTAAACCATTCTCCATGTGGTAAAATGACTGATTGTCTTCAGATTTTGCCTCATTTTTAGTTATCATATGAAATAAAAAAATATTTAGCCAGCTTGAATGAATTCTTTTATCTCTCCTTAAAGGATAAACTTTTGTCAGAGTCCCTTAATGTTTTTCCTTTAGAGAAATACTCAGTAAGATTGCTCTGTTGCCCTTTTAATTTCCTTCTACCTTTTTCTGAACTGCTCTGTTGCCCCAAGGTAACACGTTAATTAAATTAGGATAAAAACTTTATGTTTCAGTGCAGAAAAAGAATTGGGCATGTTTGTTTGTTCTATGAAGGAATTTTTCTTTTTTGCTTTTTATCCTGTAAGGCCCTTCTGAAGTGCAACACTGAGTGAAATCTTTGCAAACAACACTTCATGTGCTGGGGCCCGAGGTTTTAGTTCTGTTAAAATCAATAGCTTCAGCTGTAGAAGATGGAAGCCAGAATTTGCTTTCAAAGTCTCTTCTACAGTAGTTTACCTGCAGAGAAGTCCTAGTACCAGGGGGTTAAAATGTTTCTTTGTGTCTCGCTCTCAGCATCAGCCAAAGTCCCTGTTAATTGTGTACGTACTCACGTACTCCAGAGGCTGGTCTTTAGACTTTTATACATACTGTCAAAGATTATTTTCAGTTTCTGAATATTTTTTCATATGTCATGTGACAGCCTCTTGCAGTTCCCTGTTGCTACGGAAAAGGCTATGCCCATGCCTCATAGACAAGAAGAGTCAAAGGTGGGGGCAAGCAGCCTTAGAAATTAACAGCACACTCATATGTCATTGCTTTTGTCACATGCCTACAGGATCGGTGTAAAATTTTCCAAATGATGACTATTATATGTGGAATCCCAATGATGAATATTATAGATTTTGTCTTTGTATCACAGCAGTACTAAGGTAAATAATTGAAAATAATACTGTTTGTTGGGAAGGGTCTTGTCCTGGCCTTAGAGGTTCCCTGGGTTTCCTCAAATGGTATCAAATCCATCCCTGGAACAATATCGTTCACTAGTGGTTTTTGCATAGCACTTCTTGTTTAGTATTAAACAATTTAGACAGGAATTTGGAGCAATGTTGAGTGATGGTAGTATTGATCAAATGAATTACTGGACCCGCAAAAAAACTTTTTAATAGTTTATAATTAAAGTGAGGCTCAAAAACATCTGTGCAATATAACCCATTTGTGGACCCTTGTTCCTTGAGGAAAATGGTTACTTGGACTAAAACCTCATGTCGTACTTTCAGTTTTTGCTCCTTTTAAATAGCTATTGTATTTTTAATGCATAATTTAAATAAGTGACTTTACTGTTTTATTGACTATGTTTATCAGAACATGCCAGGTTTATGGCACAATATGTAATGGCAAAAGCAAAATGTGTAAAAACACATTTTCTTGCTAAGCTTGTATCATCATTTTGACTCTTGAAAAAACAATGTTTCTAGTACTATGGTACTGCAATAAATACTAGAATTTGAGACAATATTGTCTATCTAAAAAACAGCTGTTCAAATCTAAATATCTTATCAGAACTTGTCCTTTGTGACAAAATTTGATGGAAAATGTTTTTTTGACACCTTTGAAATATTTTACCTCCTGTTTCAACATCTCCTATGCATCACAGTTTAAACCATTGAGTGTGTAATATTTGTATGCCTTGTAATTTTTTCATATAAACAGGAATGAAGTGGTTGAATCAAGATGATAATAGGATCTGGACAATTCAATATTAATATAAAAAGTGTAAGATTTCATGTAAAATCTTGGAACAAGGTTAGAATTTTTGTTCTGTTATTTCAATTTCTCATCCTTATTTTAAACCATTTTTAAAAATAACAATGGAAAAGAGGAATGCTCATTGCAGTTGTCTAATTTATTGGATCAAGGTCTGCAAGACTGCCAAAATTCCTGACGTTTCTTATTAATGACTTTGAAATTGTATCCCTGACTTAGTTCTTGAAAGCTTTAAGAAACGTACCCAGAAGTTTCCCTTTTCCTGAAGAAAATTAGTGCCTTTAACTGTGCCATGCCGATAAAGCCTGCAGTAACTGAACTTGCTAAATTCTTCTGGCAAGGATGGAAGGCTACCATTCCCATTGCCTCCCCTTTTCAGGGGGAAACCCCCCAGACACCAAGCCCCCTAGTATCAGCTATTTATATTCAGGTGAAGGGTAGGAGAATACTTTGCAACTCCTTTGTTATCAACCTCATTCCATCTCAGTCCACTATTTAGTTAAAATACCCTTAATAATGTATACCTGTTGCTTAGGCCCAGAACCCCCACATTTCATTCATAACCTCTTCATAAAGTGAAACCACTCCATTAAGCTCCAAGCTTGTTTCAGTCCATCAGGCTTAGAGTGATCTCTGCTCTTCACCCACAAGTAAATCCTGAAAGATCAAGGGGTGAAAAAAAATGCCTTCTTACTTTCAGGCTCTGAGCTCCACTTCCTCCAACTCGATAACCCAGTGATCACAGAAAATCTCTTGCCTACAACTATGGATGTAGCCGTGCTTTGGGAGGAAGCACAGAGATGCAGCAACTGCACCTTTGTGGAGTATTTACAGGAATTAATATGACTCGGCCCACCACCCTGATGCGCGTCTCCTCCACTTGGTCTCTTTGCGTGCTGCGTACAGTACCCTTGTTGCTGGGCTGGTGGAAACTAAGAGCTCTGCAGCTCCTGGAGATCCATCCAGCACCTGCTGGGTTCTCGCATGTCTCTATAGGTCTATACAGATGGTATCGGGAACGCTATGGTGTTTACTTCCTATATTGATACCGGGTGTGTCTGAGCTGCAATCAGAGGCGTCAGTGAGAGTGCTTTAAATCTGGATGGGTACCTGACAGCATGGTGATCAGCACTGTGGGTATGGTACAGGCTACACCAGCCCACCCAGGATGCTGGGTCTTTCTTTCAAGGATTCATTTGGCTTGGTCTGTACGTTCTGCAGGTCACAGTCTTTATTAATGTGGCTAGTGGGTCCAGTCAAGTTGTCTTAATCTTCACATACTTTGCAAAATGCCATTCTAACTACATGGACACTTGGCTTTATACAAGTATGCCTGGTGAATCATAGGGTGTGCTATGAATTTTTTTTTGGAAGAACTGTCTGTTTGCCAGGAATGAGACTCTTCTCTGTACACAGTCTTTTAGGGGAGGAAAAGAGCAAACAGGTAGGCAATGCATCCAGGGTGGTATATAAAGTTTGAGTACTTCTGTTTATTACAGTGAAAGCACCTCAGGCACATACTTTCTTTTTTGGAATCAGAACTTGATTCTGAGTTACCAAACTTTGGAAAACCTGTCCCGAGTGCTCTGAAACTGTATTCTGTACTTTGGAAAATACACAGAGCAATTAGGGAATATCCCAGGAGCAACAGGCTAACATTCTCCAAAACATCACAATTTTAATTCTTTCCATGATTTTTAGCAGCCTCTAAGACTTTATTTTTAAAGACCTTAAGACAAAAATCTCATCTTGCATAATACTGATGTTGATTACATCATGAGAGCAGAAAGCAATCTGACCTGTGATAAATACTTTCCATTTCTGCTATAAATATAACTTTCCCTGTACAAATCAATTTACAGTTGATATATTAAGTCTGCAGAAAGTTGCTCCTGCACAGAGTCCGCGGGCATGAATGCAAGCATCCTGCCTCCAGAGAACGGCTGAAAACCCCACCTGTTTGGACGAGCACTGAAACAGGATGATGGATGTCAATGTGACCGGTTTGTGCCGATGCCCTCACGTATTTACCCATTCATAGCCTACGCTCCATCTTTTCCTGCCACGCAGCCAGGATCGGAGGGAGGTTGAGCCTTTTCTGCCCTATTAACTTTGGCATGTTTGCTTTGCTTTTATCTCCCAGTCTCCTCTCCCCAGTAGCAACCGCCTTGCCCTCAGTCCAGAGGATGGCCCCATGACTCCTTTGTTTAACTGCTGTTATAAGCTGCCGCACAAATTGCTTGGCAGAGGGTGATTTGTAGTGACAAGGCTTGAACCTTATCCCCGGAGATTCACCAGATACCTCTGCAATGCTCCGCATCTCTCAGGACGGGGAATAGGAAGCCCAGCTCCCACTTTCAAGCCTGATCTTGCATCATCCCGGCCATTGCGTAACAGTTTAGCTGAGATGCAACGGCATGCCCTCCTCCTCTCTGCTGCATTAACGTGGCTCTGCTGGCTCGCAGGAGGTGAGCCGATCCCTTTTCCCCGTTATTTATGGATCAGTACGCATGCAGTGATTTACACACATCCTTTAAGAATTATAGCGATATATCAGATCAACAAAAAAGATGCGCTTCTAAAATCTTTTGAGGAGAAATGGGTAATTTGCTTAAGAAGAATGTATGGGATGAAAATTAATCTTGTGCCTTGAACTCTCACAGTCTGACTCACATAATTTAAAAATACTAAGAAAATGGCAGAGGACTAGTTTGGAAGACCTTTTTACTTATATCTTCTTTTTTTTTAAGATTTCTTTGCTTTCAAATTTCAGGTTTTGCTTCTATTTCTCATTTTTCACTGAATCTGTAGTATGTGTTAATTTTCTGTTGTAGATTTGTTGCTCTTCCTTAACTTTGCCTGATTTCCACCTCACATTTTGACTTCTCATGAAGATTGCATCATCTGTTTTAGTTCTTTAACACTTGAAAGTTTTCTTTTGGTGATCCATCTTGCTTTTATATTTTAAAATTGTATCTGATTCCTATTCTCCCTGCTAGAACTATAACAACCCCCTTCTCTTTCCCACCATTTCTTAGGGCCCCGTAATCCTGTAGCTGATGGCTCCTTATCCTCTCAAGCCTTCAAACAATAACAAAACAAAACTGTAGACCTTCTCTCCTCATTCAGCTTTCTGCTGTGGAAACACCTAAGCTCCAAGCAGAGGTGTGCGAGTGTGTGGACTTGCATGGCAGACGTGGTTTTGTTTGGCCAACTGGCTGTAGAGTTACCAAGCATCATTTCTGCTGCTCTGAGGGTCATTTTGTGGTGCTTAATGGTGGCTGTGGGAAGAAAGTGATGGAAGTTCTGCAGCTGGATTAGGGATAAGGAGCCACCCCGTGCAATCTCCCATTATTGTCTGTGACTAAATCCCAGAGATTGGTTGACCCTGTCCTAGTCCTAGTCCTTATTTTCAGGTAAAAAAGTAAATTAATGTAATTTCTCTTCCAGCCCTGGAATAACCTCCCCATACTTTGCCGCTCTGAATAGTTTGGTGCCAGGATCCTGTGGATGGGTTCAGAAAAGAAAGGTTGAGGGTGTTGGTAATTTTTGTATCTTGTGATCTTGAAGTATGGGCAGAACTATCTTGGTGATGATAAAGTGGGGGACAAAAAGGGTCTCTGCCTATTTTCTATCTGTCTCCTTCATTCCATCCTTCAGGAAAAGAGTTTTGGTTTTGACTGATCCAGGGAAAAATTCGTAGGTTCACAAGTCAGCTTGATGTTGTTAGAGCTCGTGGCAGGCTTTTGGCCTCAGGACTAAAAGTCCAAGAGAGATAAAAGGCTAATGACTTTGAATTAAGAGGCTCGCTTATAGACTTGCATGCACAGTTCTTTATACTTGTAAGAATACGTGCAGATTGTAAGAATTCTGTGTGGGCTTTGAGACAAAAGTAATTCAATTTACTTTGAAAAACATAGCTAGGGTTCCTGTACATTACTACTGTCCTTCATTCTGTACCTCTCCCCCACACTGTATTTTCAACACATGCAGCATAGCCTTAAAGTGGGAGCACTGAATCAGTGTTCTCAGTGCACTTGTCTTCACTGGGGAAAATGAGCATCCAACCAAGTGACCAAACTAATTGATGTATGTCTGGAGAAAGAGAGTCTGGCCTTGGATGTGACTGGTATTTTACATGCACTGTATCAGTGTATCGATTATTTATATTGCAGGAGTGCTTAGAAGACCCAAAAAAGATCATTGCTTTAAAATATTAAACACCACACACAAAAGTGGAACAGTTACTGCCTCAAAAAAAAAAAAAAATTTTTTTTGTGCAACTTCTGATTCTCTGCTAAATTGGGAATATTGAAAAATTGTTTGTATAATGGATATACTGTCTCATTACATGTTGTGCGCAGATTTCCTCTTGCACCAGGGACATTTAAGATGTCTCATTCACTATATTTGTAAGATGCATTTAAAATATCTTTGCCAAAAAAGTTGGAAGAAGTTTTTGTGTATTAATAGTGTCAGAAAATCACCAGCACAAAAGCACAGATGTTCTGTGGCTGACACGCAGGCTTGGAAGTGCTTGTTTCTGCATCAAGATATTGTCTAAATAGATAAAATAGTTAAACATTTTTTTTCTGTCAGAGATCTAAAGAGATGAATGACAGGTCTTATAATAATGGTAAATATGCTTGGGGCAATGCAGAGGCCAAAGACCATGACCCTGCGTTGGTAGAACACTGTTTTCTGGGAGAATCTTAAGAATTTTGAGTAGACTCAAACATGCATGGGAACATTTGGGATGGTTTCAGCTTTTTTCTTTTTTTATCTCTTTGGAATAACTTATAAATATTTCAGAATGCCCCTGCGACATGTCTGGTCCTGTGTGAAAAAATTTAAGGGAATATATTTTACGATTGTATCCCAAGTGTATATAAGGACTATTGTAAGGTTAGAAATTCCCCCCAAAACACTCATGTATAACTGTGCTCGATACCTTTCATGCGACTAACAAGGAAAATCCTGCTCTAGAGGTATGAACTAACCTGCATGTCACAGAGGATCAAACAGGTGGGATAAAATAACTGACACAAAATGGTTGGAGCTGCCTTCCAGGGCAGACTGAACTTTCTGCGTCCAACTTAGTGGCGCTGTAGGAAAAGGACACCAAAACACATGTGTGAGGAAGAAAGTAAATATAAATGAGACGATACCGACTCGTGTCTCTGAAGGTTTGTTAATATTTAAATGGCACCTGCAGTTTGGAGCAGAACAGAGTCTACACCAGAAGACTCAAAGCTGAGCTGAGGCTGAAACTGCAGTCCGTTTAACACAAGCAAGCTGTCAGCAACTCGATCACATCATCAAAGCTGATATAAATACACCAAGACGACTGAGTCGTTCAGTGTCTGACAAGTGTCACGTAAGGGGATTTATCAGTCACGGGGAGAGAGCCCACAGCGATCTGATTGTTTGATGTCTTTCTGAATGGAGGTATAATTTGGTAACTGAAAAGGGGAATCGCCAATAAAGAAATTGTGTTCACACATGAACCGGAGTGAATTCAAGTGCATGCAATGTAGGGAAAACCACCATGAACGCATCAGAATGTTGATTTTTATTTTTAATCAGGTCAATCTTTTAGCTTAACTATGAATTTCTAGAGAACATCTAGAGCTTCTCTTTGAAAAATGATCACTGTTTTTTTTTTTTTACTAGTTAACCTTTACTTCCAGCTATTTAATTACCATAATTATAGCACTGCTGACTCCACTTCATAACAGATTGTGTCCTCTGAAACCAAAGTAATCCTTTCTAGCAGTGTGCAAGTTTTTTAGAGGTTCATTTTATCAATATATTAATACATACGGATATCCCCATACTATCTCAGGGGTCACTGAAGTCGGTGGAAGTCCTTCCGCTGATGTCACTGACCATCAATTGGAAGGTTAAAATAGTATTGAGGGCCAGATTCTGTCATTGTAGTGCAGGAATCTAACAAAATGTAGGCTAAGTGCAGAAGTGTGAAGAAAGGTACCAATTTCCCAAACTTGTGACTGAAATCAATAAATTACTGTTTTGGGTTTTTTTGTACTGTGTCACATTTTTTCATTTTGATGTTGCTGAAAAAAATATTCAAATGCTTTTGGAAAGAAATAAAAAAACCCATGTTCTTTTATACCTTTAGATGAATCTTTTGTTTAAACGTATATATCTCGTCAAATGCTTTAGCTTCTGAGGGAATGCACTCTTTCATCTACTTGTATTAATATAATGCTTGAACATTTTGCTAGTCATAATATCATGATGCCTAGTGTCCCTTTTTGTACTTTATTTCTCAGCAATGCAGTGTTGTAATGGAGAAACGTGTTAAGATAATTTTAGGTCTGTCTTGTTTTAGTCACATCCGTAAGCGAGCCCTACAGCAGAGGTGGTTGGCCAATGTGCCTGGCAACTACCCTCTTCAAAGACTTCAGCGCTTGGTTGTTTCCTTGTTTGTAAGGAGTAACAAGCCATAAAAAGCAGGGAAAGCAGAAGGAAACTCTTGTTGTTTATGCGGCTTCCTTTACTTGGAGCTTTTATAATCCACCTTGAAAGCCACAAGCCCTCGATTGCTCCATCCTGTATCAAGGGAACAAGGGGACTTCAGTGGGCTCCTCTGTCTGTCATGCAATGGGGACGTGGTTGTTTGGTAAGGGAAGGTGAGGTCAGTCCGGAGGGGGACAGGTGGCTCTGACTGTCTTGTCAAGGAGTAGGGCATCCACAATGACAAAGTGATGGTTTGCAACACCTGAGGACAAACCAGCTGGGTGCTGGACCTGGTGGCAAGTATTGTGTCTGCTCCCTTTCACCATGATGCTTGCAGGCTGGGGGCTAGGGCAGCACTTGCCAAAAGCCCAAATGCTGGCTATATTTCACTTCAATAGATTATATACATGTTTTGCAGTCTTGCATAAGAATATTGCTACTTCTCAACTTCTTTCAGGTAGCTTGGTGTGAATTGCATGTTGGGTAAGTTGAGCAGTTATTCACACGTGCTGGTGTCAAATTCATTTTGATCTCTCAATAGCAGAAACAGGGAAGGTGGGGACTATTTGCAGGACTTGGCGATGGTGGCAGCGTTTGTCTTCAGTTGGCACCAGAAGTACAATTGCTGAACGGGTTTCCAGACTTTAAGCCGACTTTAATCACCACTGAAACTTTCTGGGTAAACAATGGACTGGAATCACTTGCTTGACACTAATATTTCCATTATATTTTCTTACTCGGAGTACTGTCAGATTGGACTGGACTCAGCCATGTTTGCTGTTGCGAGTTTTCAGTGTTTGTTTAAAAAAGGAATATTCTGAGAGCGCAAGAGGTCTGTTATCATTTTCATCTGCATACATAACTTCCAATGACTGTAATGGGAAATATGGAGAGGGAACAGATTGCCTAAGAATGCCTGTCTTTAAAGCAATTAGTTTGATAAATGACCTGACTGAGACTGGTCAGAAAGACAACAGAAGAGAGACTTATCTGTGAAGAAGTACCAAATTGCAGTGACCATTCAGGACTTCTTTGCACTAGAAAAGGCGTGCAGCTTTTTGTCTCTGCAGTGCTTTATTTTTTCTGGTACTAATTTATGCGTTTGAAGCCTTTGGAGAAGTTGCTGTTATCCTCTGCATTTAAGGCGAGGGGAGATGGAGGCAGGAAGCTTCAGGGGTTCTCCAGATAGAGAAGTGGTAGGTTCTTATCTGAGGAATTTCTGGTTGTTCTTCCATTCATTGACTGCTGGAGTATCGGTTACTGGGCTGCATGGGGCGAGTGGCATCCCAAGCCACATATAGGTTCTGCAGATGCAATAAATCTTGAGAGGATTCAACCCAGACGTCCTTCAGCTACCGTGACCATTTCCAAAGCCCACGGTATGATGCAGATCTCACGTCAGATGTCTCATGTCACTATGAACTGTCATTTCCGTAGGAAACTATTGAAAATTAGTGAGATTTTGCACAAATAGGTCTGTGTTATCTCCTGCAGCAAACTTAAAGAATGCTGGGAATGAAGTCCTGTTTTCTGGTTTTCCCCCATTGGTTTCTCAAGAGGTCTTCAGATGCTCAGGAAAGACAAGTACTGTAAACAGTTCAGCATATAAATGACAACACATACTTTGGTTTCTAACATCAATAAATAATTAAAAAGATATTTTAGTTTACATTTTCATATTTTCAAGGTTTCTAGCAACAAAGCTCGTCTTTTAGTGTGTGGGTTGTTTTTTTTTTCCTGTCTGTGAAAGAACAGCTGGTTGGGGTAGATTGGTGCAATTCTATGGTGGAATGTTTTTCCATTGATGCATGCTGTTTAATAAAGAGTTGTTTTCCAACAAAAAATATGTGCTCATCCTCTTAGAATTTTTCTGGGAAAAAACACCAAACAGAAAAATCTGTAACCATGGTTATTAAAATGGAAAGCTCAGTTTTTTAATTTCAGCATTTTGATGTTATAACCTCAGATTTCAAAATGAAAACGTAGGAAGAAACCCAGATTTTTAATTTTTTTTTTTTTTTT
>VYXH01007184.1:50957-273386 GCA_013397275.1 Burhinus bistriatus | reverse complement strand
TTTTTTTTTTTTAACTTTTAAGTTGCTGGAAACTGCTTTTAAATATGTTTTCCTTTAAATCTGGGGCAAATTCCAAGATGTTCAGTTTTCCTGTAAAGGATAAATCCTGAACCTAAGCTGGTAAAGGACTCGGTTTTATCTCAAACACTTAAGTTCTTATTCAAGAAAATGCTTGAACTACACAAGATTATTGAGGAAATGTAACAAGTCTCTGTGCCAGCTTTTACTCTTATGAGCCTTTAAGAATCCTTTCACTCCAATTTGTGTCAGTGATAGTTTAAAAGTATGCCATTTGTCATTTAGCAACACAGGGAAACTAGAGGGGAAGAGAGGTGTAGTTTCCCACGAAGCGTGGGAGGACCTTTAGCTGGGTGGGAGGCTGAAATGTTACACTTTTTAAAAGCCAGGTTTTCAATTCTTATCCTTATTCTTTTTCTACCCATTCCTCTTTGCTGTGGCACTGCTTAGAGGAGGCTTTCAAGCAGCTCCAGCAGCAAAAGCAAGTTATAATAACGCATTGAAAGATAAGATTTTTCTAGAGGGGTCTTGGTTCCCAACTTCCTCAGTTTTCTCTTGAATACATCATATCCATGGGTTCTTCCTCCTAGGTTTTGCCTCTTCTAAGTTTAGCTCGTGCAGTTCCTTACAATAAGAGAAAACCTGAGTGGTAAGTAGTGGGGTCCTAGGAGGTTGCAGAAATCTGTTCATCAGGATCCCTTGGCATAATGCAGCTCTTACAGTATAAGGAGTTTAGGTGCAAAATCTTTGTCAGCCAAATGGACATGGACTTGTGTATTTGTCAAAAACATGTAAATGAACACAAATCTCTCTCAAAGAGTCATGGCTCACCCAAGGCTGAATATTCTCTCTACATTTCTTACTGAATCAACACACTGTCATGGTGTTTCCTTCTTAGATTTGCATTTGCGAGCTGAAACATGATTTAAGACTGAAAACCATGTTGATATGACCAGTGGTTTTGCTTGTGCCTGTGATACCATAGATCAAGACCTGGGTTTTTTTGTGAAAGGGGGAAAAAGTGCTCATCACTAGAGATTCAGCAGAGCTTTGTGCCTGGCAATCCAAGTTTTTTTTCTCTTCTCCTCTCGGTGGTACTCGTCCTTCTGTGGACAGTCTAATTATTTGTGTTAAAGTAGTTTGGGCCTTATCTCCTTTTGGCTTGCTGCTTGTTTTTTCTTCACCTTCCCAGCAGGACTGTTCATTAAATTGTAGCTAAAATTGTGAAATGCATGTCTAGATCCAAAATCTCTTTACATCTGGAGCGTATTCAGCATTTTTTTTTTTTTTTAAATAACCTTATCTCCGGTCATTGACATGATGCCTATTTATGGATACAGGCGTATAAGGCTGGCTCCATTCTGAGTCGATATGAGTTTTTCTATTGTCTCTAGTGGAAGTTAGGGTTATGCACTTGGACATAAAAAGTTTGATGGAGACTTTAATTAAGTTTGTGAAAGTCATTAGAGGATGATAACCTCTTGTCCCTCCTGACCTCAGCTGGATTTTGAACTGGCTACCTAAAGGTTAAAGATTCTATATCCCTTTTACAACGCTTTGATCCAGGAAGCCCATTTTATTTTCAAATCCTTTAAATTTCCCGTTTTCTGGGTTAATTTTAGATGGTGGGTAGTTCTTTTGCTTTAATTTCCTGCTCATCATTCTTCCCCATGCATCCCCTCTAAATGAGGTTGCTTGTGGGATCCAGCCCAGTTGTTAGGCAGCCTTGCTGAAGCGCTGCCTTTGAGCTTTGTCTTCTCTTGAGCGGACAAGAGATGGTCTTCATATAGAGAAGGTCTTGGATAAGACAGTTTTATATGTTGAGAAACACATGAATGAATTCCGTACCTTGGGCTTTAGCATAGCTTTTTTCTGGAGTTTGGAATCTGGTAAAAATGTCCAGTCAGAAATTAGGAAAATGGAGGCTAAAGTGACTTGAGGAGAAGGCTAGGAAATGCAAGCCAAGCATTTCTGCTGCTTAAAAAAATTCTCCAAGACCTTGTGAATGAAAGATTTTTGTTGTTGATACTTCAGCATCTCTCAGTCCTGCCATGCAGTCTATAACCTGATACCAAAGAGTTTACCTGTGTTTCCCACATCAGAGCTTTGGACTGAAGGGGCAAGTCAGGTGCCTCTGAAATAAGGGGCAAATTTCTCATTGTTTTCCACAGAGCCAGGGAAAGAGGCTTTCGGATCTGCACAGCTGAGCTGCCAGTTCTGGGATAAAAGCTTTCTTGTTAGATTGCAAGAGTTTAAAAAAAACCCAACCCTCTGTGCTTTCAGTCCTAGCTGCAAATATTTTTGGGATCAGACTTGCTTTGTTCACTTTTCATTCCAGATCAAGATGGAAAGCAGCAGTGACATGTACTCAGTCTCTCCAGGATTCCTACCTGCCTTTAGTCTGGGTTAAAATTTGGGTAAATTATTGACTTTCCTGCATTGGCTTGCTTACCCTGTTGTAGAACAAGAGCAACTTAGTGTTGGATCTGCAGATTATGACTGATTTCTAGACTTACGGTACCTTGAACTCAAATCCCAGATGTTAACATCACCAAAGTCTCAAAAGGTGGAATATGTGTTTGGATTCAAACCCAAATGTTGTGACTTATGTTAATTTAATATTTTTTAAATGTACCAACTGACCCTATCCTGCCCTCTCCAACACTCTCTAATTTCACTAGGAAAAACACTCACTTGCTCTTGTTGATGAAATAATTCAAATAAATTAAAAGTTATGATCTTTTTGTCCATCTTCTCTGCTCCAGCTGTTACAAATTCACCCCCTTGTCCAGTTAGTGTCTTGATTTACTGAAAATAAAATGCTGTCTTTCTAGTATTCTGTCCTCACAACTGCAAAATGCCATCCAATCTCCTTTTAAGCTTCGAGTTTGAATCTTGGTGTCTGAGTAGATCTCAGAAACCAGTGGACATGCTGGTAATTCCCTGAGACTCCATTTATCTATCATTGAACTTTTTACACGTGCAATCACTGTTACACTGGGAAATACATGGGAATGGGGTAACCATCAGTAAGCCACCAGTTTTATCCTTATTCTAGTCATGAAAGATACCTATACCTTTTTAAAATTTCTTATTGCTAGTACAATGCTGATCTTTTTAACCTCTCCTCACCAATTATGTTTCTAAAATTTTGGAGGTTGTTGTTCACATAAATTGTTTTTCCTTGGATTCAAGACAGCTTTCTTGCGGTGATTACAGCAGTTTGGTTGGTTTCTTGGATATGGATTGAGCAGTTCAATGGTAATGATTCTGCAGCTTGGGAAACTGAAAATTCTGGTAAACAATTTTCCCCTTAATTTTTTTACTAAAAAGAAAACAAAATGATGAACAATTAAAAAAAAATTAAACATAAAGAAATGCTTGTTCTTTGTACAGTGATTTTTGCAAACTGCCAACCTGAATCAGCCATTTGCAATGTTAAACTACGAAGCTAAAGAGAAGATGTAAATAGTCCAGGTATTATTTACTCTTCAACAGGAAGCATTAGAGGGGTTTAGATTTGTTGGGTTCATGTTGTTTTTTTTTTTCCTTCTTTTGCATTTTCTTTTAGTAGCCAACCAAACCTAATGTGGTTTTGCATTGTCTGAAGTCACTGAACTTTTGCTTGTGGAAGTAAATAGCCTAATTCAGTGCAACAGGAAATCCTTAGCCTAGTTTCACTCCTGAATCATACTTAAATAAGATACCAAAGGGAGTGACATCATCTTACATCCCAGAAAAGACAGAACGGGATAGGGTGGGATTTCTTTGAAGTATCACAGTGTCTACCTCAGTTAGTTGCATTCCCATTAAGCATTTTACTTGAACAAAACCAAGACCAGGTGATTTATATAGTGGGATACTCCTTAGCCTGTCTGCAGGTTTGGTAAGTTTTTCACGGCACAGTAAAGTTACTGTGGCAGTAACTTGTAGTGCTTTTTTAAGTACAGATCTGCATGCTGCTACTATGTGAAGGTAAGGTACTTCTTACTGTTAATAAAGATGAGAGAACTGACATGGGAAAATCCTCCTTAAATTATTCACCTAAACTGCACTTTGGTTTAATTCCCTTTTGATAGTTGTTACTTAAATTAAAGCCTGTTTTAATGGTAGCACCTCCAAAAGTGTTTCATGTCAAAAGATGGTTTTGGGGATTTGAAATTTGCATTTATTGTTTTTTTGTAGATCTAATCTATGAAGGACAAATTGCCAAGAGGCAAAGGAGCTGTCTTCAGCTTATACCTTACAAACGGAGACAAGATCTTAAAAATTCTGGCCACGAGCATGACAGTTTCAGAGCTTGCATAAGCAAGAAAAAATGATTAGGAGAAATAAGAAGCATTTGCATCTTTTTGTTTAGCAGATTAATTCCTTCATGTTTGTCTGCACCCCATCTCATTTCTGAAGGGTTTGCAGGCTGTGACTGGGTATTTTCATCAATCCTGTTCAGAGCTGCTAATGTTTTCTTAACTGAATTTAACTCTCCTAGTCAGTCAATGGCTCTGCCTCAGACAAACCCTCTCAAGTTTGGACTTCTTGCTATTTAAAGGTGCAATACAGATAACTTCAAAAACCTAGAGATTTCTTTTGTTTGGCTGTCTCCGCAATATTGGAGAACAGTCCACAGAAAATCCCCTTTATATAATATCAGACATAATTCATGGAAGAATCAAGCCAATAAACCTGCCATAGCAAGAGAGGCAGTTTCCCAGCTGTGCTCCATTCCCTTCTGCCTTGAGCTGGGAGAACACAGGTGATTAGTTTTGTGAACATAAACTTACACAGTTGATAACATTTTGGGACATAAGTCATTGCTGGTACACAAGCCCTTTGTTTTGAGGCAAATAAAAATGAGACATCAAAAAAATACAAGTTAGAGGATTTACACAATTCCTATGCCTTTGGACCTAATGCTTTACAGGAAAGGATAGGGCTCAACCCAAATTGTGCTTCAGTTTCTCCTGCATATATGTCAAGTGTCCGCTGATGTCTGCTGAAGGCTGATTCATTCCTCATTTTTCATAAGTACCTCTCCTACGCCAGAAATGCAGGACTTCTCAAGCATGTTGCTAACTGGGGACTTACTGTGGCCTCTCCCTGTGGACCCGAGATTTTAAGGTCTTGAAATTTCTAGGGAGAAAAAGAAAATTGTGCACCTTTTTGTCATATTACATGAAATAGAACTATTTTTAAGCCAACAAATTGAAGATAGGTATAACAAGATTGTGCCTTGTAAAATTAAGGGGATAGGTCTGGCTCCTGTCCAGCTAAAGTCTTCAAAGTTTCTCACTGTTTTGACGTATCTAACAAAATCCTACGTACTGCATAAAGCTTGAAAAGTGTAACAGGAAACAGTGATGTTAACAACATAAGCCAATAATAACTGAAGTGCAAATTTAAACAGGTGACGAAGCTAATATTTTCCCTCTATAAAGTACTTCCACGGTGTACCGCTTCTCTGCTCATTAATTTAGAGGGAGAAGAATTATAGCTATCTATGCTTTTAAAAGCCAGGTAAACGGGATCTCTCGGCATGATAACTTCATGGTCAGAAAAGAAGAACGTAATAGTAGTGCACTTTGAGTTCAAGTCCTACCAAATGGCACTTGGGTTAAACTTTGGGTATACTGCCCAGTGTTTAAATATGAACTACTCAAAAGAAAGATACAGAAGTTTAAAATAACAGCATGCAGATTTCTTTATAGAATTTAAAGAATGAAAAACACTTGAAAAAATATCAGCAGGCAGGGGCAGGAAGAACAAACGGTAACCAAATTGGTTCCTGTGACAAACCATAACATTTACTTTAAAGCATCAGCGTGCTAGTCAGTAAAAGTCAAGCTACTACTCTTTTAATAGATCCCAGGCCTTCCTAAACTCACTGGTCTGCAAGTATTACCCAGGTCAAGAGCAGGTCAAAAAGTGAAAACCCATGTGAAAGTAAACTTTAAATATCTGCTTTTGAAGAGCTGTAGCAGACTGTCTCCTCTATAGTAAATATAGTTCCTCTGTTTGTATGGCATTATACAGGACACTGTACTTAAAACATCGATACTTTCTGCATCATTTGTTCAGTTAAGAATTGAAAAGCTCCCTCATTACATTTTTACATAAGCGCACTTTATTTTACTCTTAAGGTTTTGAGGGATTTTATTTTAATTGTCATGGGATTTAACTAGAGTTTTTTACGGAGCATATCACAAATATTTATTGTAATTTCCATTCCGTTTAATAGACCAAGTCTCTCAGTTAAAGATCTCCTTTTTTAACTATGTGTGTACAAATGCACATATGCAAGTTGGCTTTCTAGCCTTGCTGCCTGAAGATAATACAAGACCAAGATCCTGGGAGCTGAAAATAAAATCCTGGACTTGATTCCAAAATTGCAGACCATGCTACAGTGATACAAAATACATTTTAAAAATCCCTTTTTCCTTTTTGACAGCACTGGGATCCTATTTGTTTGGGGTTTTACTGTTTGTTTGTTTGGGTTTTTTTAAAGATTTAAAAATATCAGTGTTGTGTATTGGCATTTTGAATTCCTGGTCTGACTCTTATTCAGAATTGATGTCTTCTTTGAGCTGAAACTCTTTTTTCCCCACACACTGAGAAGAATCTGACTGACTCCCTGTTTTGAATTTATTTGCCTAGTAGAATGGGTATTAATTTGGCCTGCAGTACACTTGCTCCAGCTTTTGCTGGAGTGAAAGGTCATACTCTAGAGCTGTTTTTCATTTTGTTTTATATGTGTTAATGTAATACCTTATGAATTACCCTGGCGTTTTGTTCTGACAGCTAAAAAGCATAATCATTTTTCCTTCCAGGAGGACTGAAAGAAAAGCAATCATTCCTATTTGGAAGATGATTTATTTAAGATCTTTTCCCTCATCTTTTGCTCCTACATATATAAGCAGTGAGTGAGATTCTGGCTCTGTTTAAGTCAGTGGCAAGGCTCCCATTGATTTCCATTGGGCCAGGCTATTACTAAGTGTTATTTTAGTTCTCAGGGCTACCCTTGCACGTGAAATCTTCGCCAGCTCAATAAAATATCACAAGTCTGAAACAAGCTGAGCTGTTGTTTTGCTGTTCCACAAGGGCCCATTTCTGCTGTTGTTATGGAGGCAGAAATCCCATTAAAGCCAAACTTTGAAGGATGATGAGGCCTAAGAGGAGGAAAAATAACGTAAACTCTGTCTTTTGTGCAGTTGTCTTTAAGTTTGGTACAAATTAGTGCTAAGCGTATGCCTGAGATGGGACAACACAATGTGAAATTATAAGTGATGGGGCTGCTGCAGCCTGCGTTCAAGATTTCTGTCTTCTCTACCTTCTACTGTATTAGTATTCAATGAATGCTCAGTGTTTTGCTTATTAGTTTGGGAGGAGAGGATTGGATGGCTACCTACGGAAGTGGGTGTTATGCCAGAAAATGTACAATTTTGACTTCTGCTTGTTGCCATTTTTGAAAGCCGTGATGCTTCAGATGTTTCAAATAAGCATGTGTGCAGTTGCAGATTAAATTTCCAGAAACCAGGGAGGGAGCTGAAACTCCGACAGAAATTTGGGTCAGTGTAAAAGAGCTTTGCTCCTTGCTCAGAGGCAGAGAACAAAAAACCAGAACCAGCCACAAGTGGATGAATCAGGACTGCTGCACAAGATGCTTCTAATAGAGGTCACACTTGCCTGCCTTTAGTGCATTTTGGGAAAAAAACCCCACCATTAATTTTGTTTCAAATGCATGAGTGCAGAATGGAAGTTCCCATGTAAGTGATGGGAACCTGGTGAGGAAGAATTTCTTTCTTGGGAGGCAAGTATAATCTGTATAACAAAGCCAATTTGTTCATTAGTTTTGCAGCTTTTCACTAGTCACCCTAACTCCCCTTTAGTGTTTTATCTTTATTTTTTTCCCAGTGAAGCTAAATTTTATTTTTAATGTCTGTATTACATTGCTGTTTCATTATAGAGAATGAATTTGAAAAATATGACTAAGATCCATATCGATGTGTAGGTGCTGCATGTGGGCATTCATGAAGGGAAGGGCTTGTAAAGTGCCAGCTGGGACTCAGGATATTGTTTCACCTCTTTGTTCCATCATAGATATTTAAGCGCATTTAGATACTGGTCAGGTCAGCATTGCAGAACTGAAGTGAAGTAGGAACCAAAATATCTCGGGAGAAAAGATCGGCAATATCTAAAGCGGGACTTGGAATTTGAGCGCTCGGGGCAAGCCTCATGCCTCTGCAACTCCCGCGCTGTGGCTGCTGAGCTCTGCATGCTTACAGACCCTCCTGGCAACACCATGGGCAACCTGGAATTGCCCAAGCGTTTGCACCTATTCAGAAATGCACTCTCACGGATAAGCTCAGTAGTACAAGCTGTGCTTGGGTGGGGTTAGAAAAGTCCCAGGGCTTCAGCTGGGCTGGGATGCTCGGTGGGCTCCGGCACAAGCAGGGTCTACCCACACGGCAAGGGCAACACCGTCTTTCCCTCAAGTCACAGGGAGGAGGAGGCAGAGCTGCTGGCAGCAGCGTGCAGAGGGGCTCCTCGCACCCTGCATGGCTGGTCAGAGCCCTTTCCTCCCTCTGTAGCCATGCTTCTTCTCAAACTTATAGAAAAGTTGTGAAGCCAAATAAAGCAAAGGGCTAGTTATTGCAGCACCGAGGGTCATACCCGTCACACAGCATTTCAGTAGTGCCCAACATCTAGGTGCCTTTGGATATCTCATCAGAGTAACCTTTAGAAATTACCTGATTTCAGAGAACGCATCAATCAGGCTTGGATGGCAACACAAAAATGAGAACAGAAGGAGTCATTAATTGCCTCTGAAAGCCGGTAATTGGCAAGTCTCAGTATACACGTATGTGTGCGTGCGCCTAACCACCTGTACTACCCACGTTACACTGAGGAGTCCCAAAGCAGGCAGCCAAATAGAGCACAAGTCCTTACAAAAAGCGTCACTCAGTGATAATGTAGGGTTTTTTAAAGTTTTTGTTTTCTTTTGGTTTTTTTTGTGGGGTGCTGGTGCTATTTTTTTTTTTTAATTATTTTTTTTATTCTGGGCTTGCTTACACTTCACTGGGGCAGCAACATGAGTTATAGCACACTAATTAAGCAATAGGGGTGTGCATGTAGGGGGGCTTTTCTGGCAATATGATGGTCCCTATTGCTCTGTATCCCAGCCACCAACTGAATCAGATACACCAGTCAAATTGCACTTGGTCAGTAGTGCTGTGTCTGCAATAAGGTTTCGTGCTGGCATGGATCAGCTGGCCACAGGTTAGACTTCTTCAAATTCTTTATGCCAGTCTTCCTCTCTACCTGTTTATATGCATAGCATGGTGTATGTATCAGTACTGATTTGGAAACAACATGCTCACAGGAATCCGTGCAGGTATTTTTAATTTTTTTTTTCTGTAAAGCTACACTTAAAATGACCTCTATATGTTATCTTTTCAGAATTTTGCCAGTGACTGCAGCTTTAAAAATAGAAATGTTTAAGTAAAAGTACATATTTTAAAGCTGTTTTTGTCCAGATTTCCCACAGCGGCTGTTGGAAATCAAGGTTAGTTTCTCTGAAACATCCCTGTTGCCCATGAAGCTTAAAATTCAAATGCTCTCTTTATTTTTTCTTTTTCCCATTTTCCTTTGTCCTCTCTCTTCTTCTTCTACCTGTTTTTCATTCTTACTGGACTAAAACCAGTGCAAAATCAGGCACTGAAGAGTGAATTGTGTACCGTTTTGCCTATCACCCTGCTTCTGTGATCATCTAGTTCATACATGTTTTCAATTACTCTGCTGTTTGTTTTGCCTTATGGTCTTGCCCAGTCAGTATTTAGACAGTGATGCAATGTATGTACGATCCCTTCAGGTATTTAACAATACCTCTTTACACTTTGCCAAGCCTCTTCCCCCAAATATGCCTTGAGCACCCTTGTAGCACAGAAGGCAGATTAACTTCAAGAAACTATAACAATAAATTTAAGAAATCCGTACTTTCAGGTTCACAGTTAAAAAAAACACAAAACAAACCAAATGGATCAAGCGAAAAAACCCCAAGCCAACAGATCTACTTTGTAAGTTATTAGTGTGTTTTACCCAGCCTTGCTGACAGTTTTTGTGTTGAAAATTGGAGTATGGGCTGTTTATTTACAGGGATCTAAACATGTGTATTTTTATAACTTCTCTGCTGTCATAATGAATTACCAGCCATAAGCTGTCCTTTGTTGGTTTTGGTGAAAATCAAATGAAACCCAGCAGGAGCTCCCAGAGTGCATTGTCCAAGAGTGTAAAAATGCTGTGTTGATGACAGATCATACTGTTTTTATTAACGCTAAGAACACTGACTTTACTTTGCTTTTTGACCCTAGTGCTTTACTGTCAAGGTGATTTTATTTCTACAAATTTTCCTTCTGCAGGCCTCATCAATGATTCACCATAAAACATTAGACAAATTCCCATCATCTGTATATGATTAGAGCAGGTTCTGTTGTGCTGCTCGGCACAACTAAAGCGATGTTTTTCAGCTTTGTCTGAAAAGGAGTCAGTTTACCAGCCTTCATTCATAACACAATGTCTCCTTGTTTTTGTACCAGTTTTCTTTGGTTCTTTTTAAGCTGATAAGGACGTAATTGAAGGAATTTTAATGCATTATTTGCTAAAGACTGCAACCAATTTTTCAATTCTACTGTCTAAAAAATGTTGCCTCAAAAAAATGTTTTCATACAAATGCTCTGACACGTGAACAAGGATGCACATGTGACAGTCTGCTGTGAGAAAAGCATAAGTTTATTGAAATACTGTTGAGAAAAATCTTCCTGAAATTTCCCAAATTAAGCACATGAGGAAAAAGTGCAAGCTTTTGTGTAGCCCCTTTCAGGTTCTTTTCCCTGTAAGAATTTCATAAGCTACTAATAATCAAATCACATACTAAAACCAATCCCATGCTGAAATCAGAACATGTAATTATTCTGCTGTAAATTTTTCACATCTCTCTTTACCAAAACAAACAATTCAATACAACCTATGTGTATTAAAATAATATTTTTATTATTTTCAAATACAAGTATTTTAAGAATGGAAAAAAGTTTTCCACAAAGCCCTTTTTATTGAGTAGTTTTTCAGCAACAAGTTATTAGAAAAAATTTCCTGGAGCATAGCTATGATATAGAAAAGGAAGAGCAGAAAGTCTTGATTTTATTTTTTTAAATCAATGCCCACGATCTAGCTTTGTATGTTACAGAAATGAACTTAAAGATTTATATACAATTCTCACTGATGTCTGTCCACGGTTTAGAATTAAACCATCCTTTTCTTAGAAGAGAGAGAAAGACTGGCACAGTGAAGCTTTTATGGTGACCTGGACTTTCCTAAAATATAGGCTTCTTGGATTAGAGATTTCTTTTCTGATCTGCAAAGAACCCAAAAAATTCAGACTCACAATTCTGGACCAGGTATTTCTCTTGTCACTCTTGATGCCTTCTCATTTAAGCACCTCATGGCCAAAGCAGCACGCAGGTGCTCTTTTGCATCTCCTCACATGCACCTCAATTTGGCATCTAGTACAAGTTTTGAATTAATATAATTTTCCTCTTTCTGAGTATTACTGTGGTCATGTACTGCTTCGGAGTGGTATCTATCTGCTTACTGATTTCTTTACGAAAATAATTTATTTTCTTGAATGGATATTTTGTATAGTACTATAGATTTCAGATTTTTAGTGAAAGTTTTTCTCTCCATATTGCTAATTGTGGTACAAGAGAAGATACTAGTCATTTGTTTTAGGAGACTTCAAGGTACCCTAGGGCACCTGTGATTTATGCATAGCTTTTTTCAGATGTGACATTACTGATGCTGGCTTTTCTCTGGCAGCCTCCTCTGCCGTATCTCTCCTCATTGCACAACGTCTTTTCACCGTGATGAAGGAGGCCAAATCTTAAAACCCAGGGATGAACCAGGTTTAGGAAGAACCTCTTCTAAGAGTTATTTTATTTGTAAAATTGAGCAAATAAATACATGTGAAAGCAGACTTGATAAACACAGCGATACAATTTTACAGAGATGATTCGGCACTGAAATCCCCAGAAATGCTTCATGACAAACTTTGCAGAGCAGCCGTATGCAGTAAATTAACGTGTGGTATGATCTCATTTTTACAGTCCTAACTCGAGATCTATTGGCTTCCCCCAGCCTGGAAGACTGTCACTGGTAAACATAGTTAAATAGACACTAATATGGTGAAGATCTTCAGCAAATTTGCATTTTGGCAACTAAAATGAAAATGCCGACGTCCTGAGGTAAATGTATAATACGAGGTTGATTGCACAATGGCAGGCTGAATCTTTGCCTGCATTAGGAAAAACTGCGCGTGTCAAAAATCAATGCAAGTTTCAGATGCCAAATAACTTGTGGACTGAGGCCATTTTCCTCTGTGTTAGTCAGCCTGTGAGTTATGTCAACAGAAAAGCCAAGCATTTTACACATTTTAAATTGCTGGCAAAATCACAGGTTATTCAGCAGGAAATACACTGAGACAAACCATGTACTCAAAGAATATGCAGAAGCACTTTTTAGACTGGAAAAACAATTTTTCTAGATTGTTTCGAGAAGTGCTAGATCTTTTGTTTGGCTTATTCTCAAGGCAGGCTGGTGCCTTGGACCCCCTGGATTCGAACAGAAGCACTTACGCTGCAGACGGCATCTAAAGCTACAATTTTTGGAATGGGAAAAACATTTTCCTTGCTCAACGGTGACAAATACATTTCAGGTCAGCATAGGCAGGAAGTGTTTTGCCACATGTGGCCTCCGTTGTTCAACCTCACAAAGTTCACCTATGGTTTTGAGGATCTGCCTATGCAAAAGAGATCGACCAAAACTGGAATCGGAATTAAGCTAGCCCCAGGAAAGCTGGGGGGTAGGAGGTTTTTTAAGCATTTCCATTTTGATACCCTTTATGCTGTGGGGTCAGCTGGGAAAGTGTTATGGACTTGAGGTCCGGAGGCAAGGATGAACAAGGGAGAGGGGCTGGATTTTGGGTGGTCAGGCTGGGCAGCCTGTGGCCTCACCGCATTTTTCTTCTGGTGCTGGAGGCCCTTCATCTGGATGTGGCGTTTCTTTGTCTGAAGTCCCACATACAGAAGAGCATCCAGTGCCCACTTCCTTCTGCTCTCAGTCTGAGTTGTCTATGGTTTAGAGCAAGGCAAGGGGGGAGGAGTTGTACTATGTGGTTCTAGCTCTGGATGAGCAGCTGAACCAAAGGCTCAAAGCCTCCCCTCCTTTCTAAAAACCCACCCGCTGGAGACCCATAGTAATTCTGTTATTAACCTTTTAATCTGGCTTTCTCCCTGGGAGGAACGAATCTGCCTTGGAACAGATGTACCGATTTGTTTTTTTCCTCTGGTTTCATTTACCTTACATTTTTTTATTAACTAGAAAATCTGTGATATAATAATTCATTGTGCAAATGAGGGTGCTGCCACGCTGCATTTCTTCTTTCCTTAGTTGGATGCTGAAGCCCATCCACCAAAACCCAGCGGTGGCCAGGAGTCACTGCTTCCCAAGATTATTGACAGCATCTTGCCTCTTGAACCAGTGCTGTCTTGTCTCAGGTATGAGGTACGAGCTCCTGGCTCCTGCCACGTCTGTGACTCAGTGGGACATTGGAGTATTTTCCCATCGGTAATTCCCACTGAGCTGCTTGGCTGCTCCAGGGGCATCTGTGCCCTGGTTTGGCCCCTGTGCTGCCTGCTGCTCCAGCCTCTTGCCAAAGATGTATTTTAACAGCATTTCCATGGAAATCTGTGCTCTGTACAACCCTTAGGCTGTTTAAAGACAACCCTTAGGCTAGTCATCGTTTTTTCTGAGAATTGAATTCTGAGGTGATAAGAGTTATTGACGTTCTTGTTTCAGTAATATAAAAATGGAAGTCCTTTGTCTTTCTTATGAAATTTAAATTTAAATTCATATTTATTATGGTAAAATATTTTATTTGTGTTGTACTTTGGCAGAAAAGAGTAGACCTTCTGAAGAACGCTACATTGTAATTAAATCAACCACTTAAAAAAGCAATGATGTAATTGAGTTTAATTTGTCTGCCAGTAAGAAGTTGGTAACAAAAATTCATACTGTCTGCTTATATTTTCAATGTGAGATTTTCGAGGCTCTTTAAAGACTGGCTGCCTAATCTTATTATGGTGTGCTTGTAAATATATAAATATGGAAATACAGAACCTGACCTGCAAATTTGCACATGCCGAATATTAAATACGAAACTAGTCATGTAAATTTGAGGTGAACCTGTTAAACAGCAGAAGTGTGTCAAGCGGTCACATGGGCCCACCATGCTGTGTTTAGGCAACCCACCAGCCACTCCCGCAGTACCTGAGTTTTGTGCTGCAGAGTGCAGGAGAACGGCTCTGTATCTCCTATTCCTGCTTTGGCTTTCTGTGATGGACTGATAAAATTAGCAAGCAATGCAGAGGATTATAACTGTAAGTAGATATTTTCTAGGATATTTTTCATTGCTCACCACAACTGTGAGGCTGAACTGGGCGCTGGGATCCACAGACATGGAACAACTTGTACGAGTGAGTCCATGGTAATGCGACTCCCTCAAAATATGTATTTGGAAAATACCAAATCCTTTGATTTAGTATCCTCATTCCTGCAATTAGGGCTGCCAAATTGGTTTTCTGCAAAAGCACCTCATCTCAGTAATCTCATAATCCCATACATCTGTGTGTTAACATAGATGCATTACAGGAGAACTAGGGAGGATGTGCATATGTATATCACAGTGGCAGTTACACCTTTCAATATAGCATAATACAGTGTTGGCCATATCTGTGCCTCTCTGTGAAATGAGCAGCTTCTAAAATTAGCTTAAAAATAATCTTTGGGGGAAAGAAGGTCTGAGGTTAACATATAACTAGAAATTTGCTTTTTTTTTTTTTTTTTAATTCATGTGGTTTTAGTCCCCAGTTTTGTCTTTGTGGTTCTTTGATAATCTGTGTTTTGTAAATAAAAGAAATAATTTGCAAAATGAGGGATCATTTTCCTTCATAAAAAACCCTCTTATAGCCCTGAAAGATGTAACAGTAACTAGAACAGAAGGCATTTTATTGTGCTCTTTGACATTAATGCAATATGTACATTGTATAGGCTATGTATATACATATGTTTATGTATGTATGAATTACTCCTTTCATCTCACTTAAAGAAAAAAAAGATCATTCTGACCAAAGTGGACCAGCTTGACACTTTGGGATCTCAGGCTCTGTGGTAGGCTGACCTTGGCTGGCTGCCAGATGCCCACCCAGCCGCTCTGTCAGTCTCCTTTCTCAACAGGACAGGGTAGAAAATAAGATGGAAAAGCTCATGGGTTGAGATGAGACAGGGAGGTCACTTAGCAATTACCATTGTGTGCAAAACAGACTTGGTGTGGGGAAAATTAATTTATTGCCAGTTAAAATGAAGTTGGACAGTTGGACAGACACATCCCCTCTGCACTGGAACTGGCTGTGTCCAGCAAAGGGCAGTCCCTGGCTTCTTCCCACAGAGGTCACGGGACTACTGGGCAGCCTCGTTTCCCCCGGGACTTCCCGGTCCTCTGTGGGTTCTCTCCTGGTGAGGGCAGGGACCAGGCAGAGGTGGGCAGGGACAGGGACAGGAGAAAGGGGAGTTGTGGGCAGACTCCAGCTTCCATGATGGATCGACCTCTCCCTGGCCTGACTTTGAAGAGCAGCAGGCAATGTGGCAGCAGAAGCTTGCACAGGGAAAGCAGCAAGCTGGAGGTGGATGCAGAGGCACCTATTCGCCCGGCCTTGGCTAATCTGCTGTGTTTTTGTGTAGCCTCACTGTACGGCATCTGTATGCATCTTTGTTGCAGTGTGAAAAGTAGAAGGTATAATCTCCTCCTGCCATGGGTCTATCCACCCCAAATGGCTCAGATCCTCTCATTTTACTTGTCTCACCCTGTGAACCATACACAACATGCACAGGGTCCAGTAAGCAATTTGGCTTAGAGATTTTACCACTCACGCAGTCATGGTGTCTCCTGGCCAGGTTCAGCAAAGCATGTAAGTACATATTTAATTTTAAGCACATGTTTAAGGTCTATTAGTACTAATGGGAGTAAAACAAGGGCTTATATTTAGGTACATGCTTAAAAATGATTTATTGAGGAGAGATAAAATTAAGCCTATGCTTAAGAGCTTTGCTCATTCAGAGAGTGGAATATTTACATTTGCTCCAAACACATGTTCAAGTCATTAGGACTTGTGATATATACTTGTGATTCGCTACTTTTTTGTTGTCTTGCAGTTGGCTAAGGAGAGACCAAGGTATACAAATGTGATACTCTATTGGTGGATTCTATTTAACGATAGTCCATTAAAAAGTAAAAAGAAGTGGTTTGTTGTACAACAACCTGGATAAAAGCCGGTGGGTTTTAGTTTTATTCCTCTGTCTCTTTAAATCTGGATATTGGGGCCAGGTCCACAGCTGGGCCATGGAGAGCAGGGCACTGGGCTGCAGGGCTCTCTGCCTCAGGGAAACCTCCACTGCGAGTGCTGCCTTGGAACTTGCAGGTACTGTAACCAGTTTTAAGGTTTCATGGCTTGATCCTTCTTCCGCCCCCCTGCCCCCCTCGCTGTTGCCACTGAAATTGTGTGTTAGTGATAAGTTATGGCTGTGAGAATGTGTGTGGGAAAAGCTGTGGCACACAGTTGCCTAATGGGAAACAGTCGGGTTCGCTCTGCTGCGTTGCAGAATACTTACTGGAGGAGGTAAATACTTAGGAAATTAAGGATAGTGTTTGTATTCTTGCTTGTTGGGAGAACTGGAGTTTCTTAACATGTTTTGACTAGCTGGAGAGAAGATTTTATTGCAGGTTTCAGAAGAGTGTGCTGTGGATGGCTGCTGGTATAACTTTTCTGCTGCTAGTTCATGATCTTGTAAAATATTTGAGCCATTTTGTGTGTTTTTCCGTAAAAGCTAAGCTCTTGGAGGCAAGTGGCAAGGGTTGAGTGACAGCTTTCATTATGTAAAAAGGCATGTGCTAAAGCTTAGTGTTTCAGACAAAAGGGTTAAAATGGGAGTTAATTAATCTTTTCAAAACTGGGCTTTGAAAAGTTACTGTAAAAGAGACCAAGTTTTTCTCCTACCTTGTGATTTCTTTAAAGGTCTCTTTCATGAACTGAAGTTCCCACTCATGATTTATCCTGAATGCTTGGGGTTTGGCAGTACCCTTGCTGCATGGGACTAAAGGCATTTGATATAGTATTTGCTTGTGTTGATTCTGAGTAGGTCAAAATATATGTTTAGTTTAATGGTGCAAAGCAGCGATTGGCTTTCTGGAAGGCTTCCATAGCAAACTGCGTCTCTGAATGTGTGCATGTGCCTCCGAAGCCTGCTCACACAGCCCTGATCTGTAAGTGTAATGCATGCGGGAGCACTGAGCTGCCAGAAAAGCAGACATTCATGAGCATTACCATAAACCATATTTGCATATCAATCATTCATACTTGAAAGCAGAGGTTAGTAACCCTTTCCTTTTGAGCTGGCGGGCTCCACTGTGCGTTCTGCCATTGTGGCTTTGATCTGTAGAAAAGCATGTTTACTTTTTCAACCACAAAACAGTAGTTCTCTTTTAATCAGGATGTGTAACTCTGCTATAGTAAAACAAAACAAGTGAGAAACATTTGAGATGAAGACCTAATATTTTCAAATAAGGGCTGTCTTTCATTACCCCCAAAAATATGCTCTTCGAAGATGCAGGCTGGTTAACGGGTCCACTTCATCTCGTGTGTGATTTCTTTCGCTTAGTCCAGCAGGTGATGAAAATCTGAGCTCATTGCTTGGAGCCCTTAGGACCACACAGAGCAGAGCTGATAAACGTATGCACATCTGCCTCGTTTTGTCTAAGGAAGCACCTTCGGCAAAGACAACAGTGCTTCCTGAAAAGTGACTCGTATACCAGATTTATTTCGCTTGTGGCCTCTGTTTATAAAAGCATTACAAGGCTTTGCAGGCCTGTCAAAGTAACCTACCCTTGCTCAGGAAACTTGTAGCTGCTGAAGCTGAGGACACCATAAGCATGTAGTGTTCACAGTGTAAAGGCTTGTGAGCCAGAGGGATGCCGGGTACTCCAAACCCTGCTCAGCTGTTAGCTCTGTGTGGCCTTGGGCGAGTGTCCTGACCTCTGCTCACCCAGCTGTAAAATTGGGTAAAACAGGACCTCTTTGAAGACCAGACGATGTATGCGAGCTGAGCTTTCCTGGTACAAAAATGAACGCTGAAGTTGTTCTTCTTAGCCTGTGCGTTTGGTGTGCAAGTGTATTTCGGCAGTTTCTCCTGTTCATTCAAGGCTGAGGGTAGAGCAGAAGAACGGCGTCATCGCATGAAAATCAGCCAGCAGAACCTCTACGCAAGTGCACAAAAGAGAAGTTGGAGAAGGCCTGAGTTAGTGTGGTGGGTCAAATCCTCCTCAGGGGTAACGGATGGCTATTTCTTTTTAGTAAAGAAAACTCTGAGAGAATCAAAGAGAGGAATCCAGCACAAGCCCATAGTGAGCTGGTCTGAAATTTTAGTGAACGTGCCTGGGTTATGCTTGCATCCCATTTTTTTTTTTTTTTAAACATAGCTTGTGGGCATGAATGGTTGCATAAACAGGAAACCCTGTGTGTCTCTTGGAGACAGGCGTCAGGAAGGGAATTTTCAAGTCTCTTGCAGGGGGCCACATCGCATCAGCTTAGAGTTTCCTTTAAGATTTGGATCTGAAATTGTTTGCGTGTGTGTTTCTATAATAAAGAATGGGATTAAAGAAAAGTTTAATCAAGGTTCACAAATGTCATCACCATCACAGCTTGAATGTGGTTAGCTAGGCATAGGGACAGATGTTACCATCTCTTGGTATGCTGTTGCCACTGGAAGCAATGAATTGTGTTGTAAGTCTAGGACCCGGTAACTGAAAAAATTGCTTAGCAAACAGCTCTGCAAATAGCCCTCACTGCTGGGCACACCCCAACAAGAATGTTTGTCACAGCTGTGAAATGCACAGAGCAACTCCATTTAAATTTCTCAGCTCGTTTGGTTTGACATCAGCAGCTTCTGTGTTGCTGGGATGAGTATGGGATATCTTTTCTGATACATCACTGCACCGTTCTTTTTCCTTTGGTTTCAGTGTATCTTAATGTAATGAAATACATGGTCAGAATGGCCATTTCTGGTTTTGCATTAGTGTAGGAATAAAGCTGAAAAGATCATTAACTAGTGACCAAGTGTTCAGCAATGAGCTTTGGAATTAGTACTGATCGTACTAATGTACTAAAGTAACACAACACTGTAAGCGAAAATGTGTATTTCTGGACAAGGGTGAAAAGGCTCTGTCCAAAAAGAATAAATAAATAAACCCCAGAAAGATCCCAAACACCCACAGTAGACACCCCCCCCCCCAAAAAAAAAAAAAAAAAAAAGAACTCTGAACCTCAAGGCTTTTATAATCCAACTCATACAGTAGGGCTTCTATTCTACACAATGGGCTTGTTTTAACTTTTATCTATTTAATTTCACATATTGCAGGTTAGTTAAATCTCTTAATTTGGCACCAGCTTTCTGCTTTAAGGGCAATTAATGCCCTGCAGCTGGACATGCTGGCTACATAACTGTAGGACCATCATGTTCAATGATGGTTACCTCCAAACGAAATCTGCTTCCTTACACATATTGCCTTTAAGACTCTGATGTTTTTCTTTTTTGAACGGCCCCAAAGGTGTGCCAGTCCCCTGTACTGGAGCCACAGGCTCCCTTCCCAGCTCTCCTTTCCTGAGTCTAAGCAGGGAAGTTCTGTAAGGGCACGGGGCGGGGATGGGTCCACCCTGTGCTGAGCTTGAGCTGGGATGCACCAGGAATTTGAGCTGGGTTACGATCAGCGTCCTGCACCATGGCTCCTCTTTTGAAGACCACAGAGATGTTGCTGGTTTTGGAGAGCTAGAAATCATCATTTAAACTGACTTTGAAGTAAAGAGGAAACCTCCCACCGCCTAGGTCTCTTAAACTATGTTGTTACATGTAATTTAAAATCATCTTCCAGCATCTTTAAACGTATTACTATAGATACACTTTCTATAGTTACAGAACAGACAGATATAGTCATATTTTTCAATACTATATATGCCTGTGCCTATATATATATTAATATATCTGGACATCTATGTGTACTTTTACTATCTTTTTTTGTTATACAGCATGAATATATTCTGCCAGAAAATCCCTATTATTTTTATGAATCCTTGATGATGAACAAAAGTATGTATTTTAAGCACCTTTTCTCTGTAAGACAGGAAATTGTATTTGCTTTTGTTCATTGCTAGCACCAATCTATTCTGATGGATCTGTGACACGGATAGAAAGCAGAAGCGTCTCGAGTACTGACTTCTACATTTATTTTCTCAAAGCAGAGGGCAAAGAAGCTAAACATTTAAAATGCATGGATTCTTCTGAAAGCTTTAAACCTATTAGGGCAGACACACAGCAACTTTGCACACAGATTGCCCCCAAAGTAAGTCTTGATTTTAGGAGTAAGCCAAGCTGGCATGCAAGAGCAGTTGCTGTTGATCTTTTATACTAATTTTGGATTAATTGTGATCTACAGCACTGCGTAAACATGCTAACCTAGTGCTTCAGCTTCACCACAGCTAAACATTAATCCTTCTTAATGCTCTAAGTCAACTTTTAGTCCTTAGCAGAATTTACCTTAATCTCTGGCTAGGAAGCTAACTGATTTACAAAACATAATCTAAGAGCTCCAGAATCTTAAGGAAAATGTGCAGAGAAGCAATTCACCTATGCAGAATAATATGCTTCTCTGGTATCCTTACTAAGGCAGTACTCGGAGTAATTCATTAAAGATATCGAGAGCTGTGGTATAAAGGTTTCTTTTCCTTCTTAAAATATAAAATACATAGATAAATTCAATTCACCACATTGCTTTTCTTACCTTTCTCATGTCTTTTTAGCTACATTACTGATTGCTATAAGAAATAGACAAACGTAGTCTTGTTAATTTGGTGAAACATTGTAATGCATTTTTATAATTGCAAATATGTTACTCAATATGGATAAACAAGGCTATGGTGCTGAAGTATTTGAATGTTGTTATCAGCAGACATTTTTTTTCCCTGTTTCTTGTCAAACCAAATACAATTTCCGACAGCCATAGCTGTTATCTTCTAGAATTGAGGAAACAAGCCCGAGCAAGTGGAAAGGGGACTGTAGTAGACAGAAGACAGATGATGCATCTTTACCTTGATTTTGTGTAGTATTTTAGTGACACTCTAAAAATGAGCTCACCTGAGAGTGCCTTGGTGGTATTTTGGAGAGTGGTGGTTTCCTTGTGTTGCTTTGTTCTTGCAGAGAGGTGTTCGATAGCTGGGGAAACCGGCTCATGGCAGGGACTATCTGAGGAAACCACATGTTAAGCAAGGGGATGTTTTGCAACAGAACTGGGAGAACTCCTGGATGAAGACCAGATAATACTCCAGACTGCCATCAAATGTCAAGATTCAGAAAAGCAAAGGATGGCAGAGTTGCAAACCATGAATGTGGAAGAGCTCAGCTTGGTCTTCGTCAGACTCTTGAATAGTCTTATTATGGAGCATTTCAAAAGCTGGGCTGTCCTGCAGCCTGTCTACTTACTAAAGATCACAGTTGTCTTCAGTCCTTGCTGTGAGCTTCTGCTTATGACACATTAGTGTCTGGAGCTGACTGATTGCCTTCCACTGTGCTCTCATGCTTTAATTTCCTCCCTCTTCTTTATTCTGTTTTATGCTCATTTTCCCTAGTAATCTGTGTTTTTTTCCAAGTTCGTTTCCTAATTTTTAGTCCTATTTTGACTATTTTATCTGCATCACAAATATAGGAGCTTTTGCTATAAAAAGAGAGCAGGGTCTGTGCCAAGGAGGCAGGGGAGAGAAGACATATTGATGGCCAATGCCTCACCCCCACCTAGTGAAGCAGTCCCAAAATAAGTAAGGCATGTTCATGCTTTGGGAATCTCTCCTTGAAAGTGAAGGAGAAATCTTTGCTGTGCACTGTCTTGTTTGTTCTCAACACCTTTAATTTTTCACCAGATTTCTGTCCCCTACCTAACAGTGAGAATCTAGTTTTTACTGAGAAGATTGGTGCAAAATTTGTGTTTTCTATGGCAAATTTCAGAGTAATTTTTGAGGTGTGGGGATGTGAATAGGAGACTGCTGTGTCCAGGATGACAGGGATCAGGGTCTTGTGATTCTGTCTCCTCCCTGGCAGAGGAACAGGTTGAGGTTCAAGCAGCCTGTAGACTGCTCTGCAATGTACCAGCTGAGTGAGATGTGTCCCCAAGGGGACAAGCCACCAGGCAGGGCAACTTCTGCTCCATTTCACCGTCTGCCCGGTGGCTGCAGGGGAAGGTGTTGTGAGAGCGTCACCAGCTGTCAGGAGGGTGCTGGGCTGGGAGTCCCCACCAACAGGGCCAGTATAAGTAGCTGTCGCACGCATGCCAGCGAGCAGCGGGAAGGGTGCCGGCCATAGGAGCTGCCCCTCGGGCTTCAGGTTACTGAACTGAGCTGGCAGCAGCCCGGACCTATTTTTAGGTCTGGAATCTGTACCAGTGTGGTAGAAAGCTCATGTACGCGCCATCCTCAGGTAACCCCACTGGCCATCACCCCGAGAAAGCCTCCTGACTGCTCTTCAGGGTCCAGCAGCGAGCAGCTTTTCTCCCATGTGGTGGGAAGCAGCATGGGTTATTCCCACCTCTTTGTACGCTGCACACACCTGAGGGAGGCTCTTGAAAAGTCCATTGTGGTTTCTGCACAAAGGCTTCTGAAATGGGTGTTATGGGGAAGAAAACTGCCTGTGCATGGGCCCCAGCACACCTTGCCCCTTGTGGCTCCGGGTGTGAAGTGGAGGGGCTCATGTGGACCCTCCATGCCCCAACCATGGCCCCCAGCCCAGCCTTGGGCAGGGCAGCCCCTGGCAGCCACCAGCTGCCACCTTCCCACCGGCCCAATGGGGTTGAAAGAAATGACGGAGCGCCGTAATTCTCTGCCCTTGAATCCAAAGAGGAGATTGTGGTCTCTCAGGGATTTTGAATTAACCAGATGCAAACCTTCAGACCACTTTATTTGGGTCAGTTTGTGATAGATTTCAGTGCTTTGATGTTTTATAGGTGTACCACTCTCTGGTCTCCTTATTGATTTGGTTTCCAGGAAGTCTAGGGAGCAGGGCTTTTCTGGATTGGGCTGATCTAAGTATTTAAAATACATGTACGTTTTCTTCACTGCAGCATCTGAGAATTCTTCCTTTTTACACTTTGCTTTACCCTGTTCTCTGGCTTGCTAACACACCTGACAGGAAAGGAAAATGATGTAATTTTAGGGAAATCCTTTCAAAGCTGAGCATAAATGGACTTGGATTCTTTTAACTATATCTGGTTGTCTTAAAATGGTATAAAATCCATGCTTATCATTCACAATCCTGTTTTTACCAAAGCTCTAAGTTTTCAAACAAGGGAAACCAGATGGTTAAAGGACTTGGACAAGCTTTGATAAGTCACTTTCCTAGGGTTTTGGGCTCTTACCCAAACTGTTATGACTTTGACATAAAATTGGCAGGAAAGTAATCCATTTCCAAAGTGCATTCATTCATTCGTTTTTCAAAATGAGTTTCTACCCCACATTTGTCTGTTCACGCTCATAATGATATTAAAATAACAATAATCTGATTTTGTTGCTTTGGTAATTTTTGTCGCCCTTTGTAAGCTGGGCCGAGCGCTCTAATGCTAAGCAGAGCAAATTTTTATCTGCAGGGCAGATATGCACGTTGAAGAGAACTGGTCTCAAAATGCATTGTTTTAGAAAATGAAGCTGTAGATAGCAGTTATCAAAATTATATGATTTACAAGTTATTTATGGGCACTTTTTTCTTTATGTGTTAGTAAATTTGGAACTTTTTGCACTCCTGATGGAATCACCTGGTATAGGTTGTATGCCACAGATTGCTTCATTCCCTCATCCCAAATTATTGCAATAGATTTTGAAAGAGACCTCATTCAATCTTGCGAAGGGAGATGAGATGCCTGAAATTGCAGACGCTCAGGGTCAAGTGTTTAGATAGGCAAATCCTTTCCTTGCTTGAGCAGAATCTAGAGCTGGGAGACATTGTGTGAAGCTGGACAGGGAGAAAATTATTCCCTCTGGTCCTGGAAATAGAAGATCTCTGAGGAGAGGTGCAAGGTAGGCTTGGGAAAGAGGTGTATGGAGTAAAAAGGAATCTGAGAGGAAATTTCATCCCTGTATGTTTGCACTTTCTGTCTGGAAAGTCGTTTCTTTTTGTGAGTGGATCCAAGGAGAGCCTGGGAATTCAGGGTAGCCCAAAGCAACAGGGTTTCTTTGTTAACGACTGCCTGATTTATTCCTGGATACGTTACTTAGGTTTATATCTGACTGTTGAAATTCATTAATTGTATCACTTATTGCACTAATTTATGTTCTCCAAGACCCGAGGAACCCACAGCATGTTAAATGCCCACATGGCTCCAATGACTGGGATGACTGAAGGGTTGTTTATTTTCCCCTCTTGGGTTTGTGTTGCAGTTGTCACGCTGTTTGCCAACACTAACCAATTTCTGCGCACTGCTGCTTGTGCGAATTCAGAGCCCTTTGAAGCAAGGAGGGCAAAGATGGCACTTAGGAGGTTATGGTCTCTGGTTTGAGAAGTGGAGGCATCTTATGACTCCACAAACACTTTAATCTGAGGGGAAAGAAAGTCTCACCGCTGCAAAATAGGCTTTACAAGACCAGCCTTATTCAGATTCCCCAGTAGTGATGCTGCCTAATAATGAACTCGGTTTTCATTTTATTCTGTTGGAGTTCCTGAGACAGGGAAGTGCCAAACGAGGCCCCACAAGGTTTACTTCCTCCACATTAAATGACCCTTGAGAAGAGGTGCAGAAATGGATCTGACTCCCGCCACCTCATAATCTTGGTAGCTGTAAATCCTTTCGTCATGTACTAGAAGCTTTATCAGAAACAGAGTGGAAGCTCAGGTTCTTTTTATAGAAACTTGTTATTGAGACAACATAATTACCCATAATGATTTTCTTTCTTTTCTTTTTTTTTTTTTTAATTTCCCTTCAGATCACTGATCACCCTGTCATAAACCATGTCGTCTTTGGGATTTGTTAGGAACTAAATCTGGCCTTTTCGGGGTATTCAGTTTTTGATATATGAGTGCAGCAACCTGCATACAGTACCGTACAAAAAATGTCCATTTCTACACCTTTGTTAAAATTTCTATGCTATGTTTCTGCAGGCCACATAAAGGGTTAAAGAAAAGAGTGAAAGTGAATGCAGCATGCTGTACCTACAAATTCAGATTACGGTTACGAATGGTTATTAGTTGCATTAAATGTTATTCCTGAGTTTGTGCAGGTGACAAATCTTGTCTCTTAAACTAAATACAATTAATAAGCTATGTCTGTAACACGTAAATCTTGATCATAGTGACACTTCAGAACTGGAAGTTGCTAGAAGATAAACCACTTGCTTATATCTATATGCTGTGGGATATGTAACCCACATGGAACCATTGCTTAAGGAGAAGAAAAAAAAGTATCTGTACCTTTTTGACAGGCAAACATATTTTATGATGTATAACCCACCTTGGCGTAATCACATTGATGTCCATATCGCGTGGTGGATGGAAAAGGGTGACATGTGAGTTAAGGAGGCAGATGTAAGTGCCTGATCTGTTGCGCATCTGCAAGCCTTTATGTCGTCTTCCCAAAGTCCTTCCATGTTGATAGGTATTGCTAAATGTCACTTCTTAAAGGGATATTGTGATATTTCTATTTCTGACAGCTGTATGTGATTTAAAACAGCGTTTTAAACTCTTATTTTTACCATTTAAGAATACATTTGCTTTAATGTGGATCACAAATATGAGAATGTCACATCTCCAAATAGTGATCTTTCCCCTCTTTAAAGGAAGTTCTAATATAACCAATGCAAAAAATGCAGAAGTATTTTATTCCTTAAGGAAATGAAACCATGTATGAGAAGAATATGTAATGTCTAAACTTGTTTTGATAATGTCTGTGTTGTAGGGCTATGTTGCATTAGCAGTATTAGCTTAGAGTTTTTGCTTTTTTTGTGGTAGCAGTCCTATGGGGGTGGGGGCGAGGAGGAACACATGTCAAGATATAACGTAAAGCATTCAGTATTTTTTAACTTAAAAGGTAACAGTGAGGTCAGCCAACCTCTAAATTATTTAATTTGAAGGAGGTTTCATTATGAAACTCTTCTAACTGCAGGTATTTGTGAAAATATCTTGTCATCCTGTTCCTGGTGTTCCCAGGAAGGCTTATTTGTAGGGATGGTGATACCACAAATTTCCAGTAAGGCCAAATAAAAAAGCATTCAAAAATGACAAATACATGGGATAAATAGGCTCTGGTGTGTGGTGCTAGATCACACCATCACTTGATTAGACAGAGGTTGTGAGGATACTAATGAGTTTTATATGAAAAGGCATTTTGTTTGTACAGAATCCAAAGGTATATCCACTAGTGTGTAATTGGCATACTTCTATTTTAAGTTAGCTTAAGTGAAAATAAGTTGAATAAACTATGTAGCGTATAGTTTACAATATTTAGTTTTACATAGACATGCAGATGGATAAAAATATGTGTATACATAAGTGATTTGCTATGATTAGCTGACAAGCTGAGGCATGATACAACACTTAATAACGGCTAGTAAACCTCTAAATGATGTCAGTGTATCACAGAGCTCTTTTCATGATATTATCAGCAGTCATTAAAGTTATTTATTGCTGTCATCATGCATTTCTGTTACCCGTGGCAACTTGGCAGAAAACATATTGCTAGCACAGCTGATGATAGATTCAGTTTCAGATTTTGGATATAACAATCTGAACATCTTAATGGTATTTTTATGCTTACTGGCAAACTGTGCTTCTCAAGGCACACTGTATTTCGAATACAAAATATAAAAACAAATAAAACATTTATGCATCTTCCACGCTGCATACTAGAGGCATCTCCTCTTTAATAAATAACAATTAATCTGCAGATGTCGGGGTGGTCTGTTGAGATGGGAGAACAGCCCTGTCTCCATTTTACAGATCCAGGAAAGTGAGAGACAAAAAGGCATTTGCATGTCAAGTGGGTCAAGGGGAGACAGCATCCTCAAAGAGGAGCTCTTGGCTCCGCTGGGGTATGGCTGGTGGTGCTGTCGCTCCTGTCCCACACACGTGCCTGCTGCTTTTGAGGGCAACCAATGTACCCTTGTTTCTTTGACTCTCCCATTTCCAAAAATACAGTTTAAGGCAGCTACGTTGCTACAAACCTATTCCAGCATTAAACTGATTATGTTGCTTTTTAGGTAACACATGGTATTTATTCAGAAAATCAGTTGCATGAAGGGAGAAAATGGAAATGTGTAGATCTGCTTGTTCCATGGGTGTTTCATTTGGACTAGTTGGCTAAACAACAAATCCCGCTTTGTGTGTGGCGTGCAGGCTGTAGTTGTTCTTCTACAGCAAATACTTCTTCTTGAGGACTTTTTGAAATTTTGGTATTTAAGAATAAGTCCCTGATTAAAAAGTTTTAGAAAAAAAAAAAAGAAAAAAAAAAGAAGAGGGAAACACACATGCACAATTTAATTTAGAAATTTCAAAAGGAGGAATTTCAATCTTGCACATGCATTGACAGATACTTTTGTTTGGTGGTTTTTTTTTAAATTTTCGTTCTCTCTCTGGTGAGATTAGTGTACGGCTTTTATAGTTTGTTATTTTTGGACATACTGCTGAGAGACACTGGTGTCTATATTCTTCCTGATAAACTTCTTTTATACTTCCACCCTGATGAAAGAGCGGGGGTGGGTTTCTCAGTAGCAGTGCAGCAGCCATAGCGTACACGTACAATACGGCAAAGTGGTGGCAATGATGCATTTGCAGAATTTGGTTCCTGTGTGAGACAAGAGCTAAGAAACACCTAAGCAGAGCCCAAGTTCAAATGGAGTTTGGTATTTTCACCTGTCGTTATGTCCTGCAGGGCTTTAAACTTTGAATTTCTGTCAGGCTGCGGGTCTGACCGGCGCTGCAAGCGCAGGCACAGGTGGGGGCAAGCCAGGGAGATGGGCACATGCTGCACGCTAGAAACAGGGAGGGTCTCCACACAGTCAGTAAAGCAAAGGGTAGATCACATCTGAAATGCAGTTCCATGACCCTACCAAATCATTTGGTTTGATTCATGCTAAACAAAAGTGTAATTTACGCTCGAGCAACATGCTCATCTACTTAGAATAAATACAAATTATTCTGGCTTCTGAGTTTTGACATAGTTTTTGAAGTTTCCTTAAAGTTATTATGATCAGATGAACTTAATTACAGAGTACTTTACATATACTCATCTGGTAAATGTCATACAACAGACAGTCAAAGGGAAGGTATGCAGGATTTTTGGTCTCCCTCTTCTTGTTACGCTCCTTGATGTTGCCACTTTAAGCATGCCTATCTGAGCTCTTCCTCCTGTTAGAAAAAGAACAACCCCTCTGCCTCCCCCTTACCACCCCCTGCCTCAAAAAAAAAAAAAAAAAAAAAAAAAAAAACCCAACAACCAANGTTATGTCAATACACAGATAATCCTGCCTCTCCACTTCCTCCACCCCTCTCCTGTCTTTGGCCATCTCCACGCCACACCCCCCCCTCCCAAAAAAAAAAAAAAAAAAAAAAAAAAAATCCCCAAGGCAAAGCTTGGACTGTTGCCTGTTCAGAAAAGGAATGTCTCCTGGTTCACAAAAATAACTGCCTGGAGAAATCCCTGGAGTGGGCAGACCATCGCCTCTCCGCTCCTGCGGCATCAGGGAGCTGCTCCCTTGGGTGGGAAGGATGTGGTGTGTATCTCCCTGCCGGCAGTGGCAGCTTCTCTGCCCCTACTGGTACCAGGGGAAGAGGAAGGGGTCGGGACAGGAGGTGTCTGAGAAATCAAACTCCGTTGCAGCGAGCTCAGCTTCAGTCCCACCTTGAGCGTGTGACTGAAGTCCCCGCCTGGGACATGCTGGCCATGGGAGGCGAAGCAGCCTCTCCTGGGTGTGCTAGGCTTCTCCCAGCAAAGCTGTTTGCCTCCATTTTAATGCTGTTCCACCTTTTTCCTTACTCCCCTCGCTGCGGCTGAGTCAATTTGGTGTTGGAGTTTCTCAGCACTTATTATTGAAGCAGATTTCCACCCCCCCCCCCGCCCCTCCACTCCACCCCCCGGGAAATGCAGTTTTGCTGTGCGAGTGTCTCACTGCTTCAAACTGGTGGAGAAGTGGTCTTGCCCAGTGGTTTATTTAGGACCAAGCTAGCACAATTTCCAGTTGTACTGTATACACTAGCAGTGATAAGGGCATCCTCTAATCTACAGGGTCATCTCTTCCTACTGTAGTAAAATAGTTTTAGCATGTGTAAAGTAAGTTTGAGTTGTTTCATACAGAGAGGGTTGACAGGCGTGTAGGGGTGTGTAAATATATAAATACATTTAAAGACACAAGGTTAAGCTTCTTGAGGAATACACCTCCAAATACTAACACGTTCATATTTCTCTTCCAAGTGGTGTTACACGAGGTATAGCAGCATAATTTTTTCCTCTCGCAAATAGCTGAGGTGCATATTCTTGTTATTAGTCCAAAGTTTTAGTGTGCGTTTGTATTCTAAGATATACTAAATATTTTAATTGGCACTGTATTTTTAGGGTAAAAAAAAAATCTCATCTGGAGTACACTGAGCAAGTCTATTCCAAGGGAATATTCCAGAAAACCACTGCTAAATTGCAGCAGTTTGTAGAAGTGTCAGCACTCGCAGAAAGAATCATTATCTTCTTTGAAAAGTTTGGCAACTGGGACAACACCTAATGTTTTCTCTTTTTGCTGGCTTTCATAGAACAGTGTTTTCAGGTAGCAAGTATGTGATGCTCTTTCTCTTGGCATGTTTTATCAGACTCTTAATGAAAAGCATTGCCTTTTTTTTTTATTTATTTAAAAAGCATCCTGACTAAATTTTGCAATCTAGTTAATAAGTAACAAGTGACTCTAATAAGTCTGCTGTCATGCTTTTTATTTACAGTGTATGCGGAAATTAAGAGAGGGGAGGGGAGACAAATCTGGAGTGAATTTCCATCACCCATAGTGGGTTTTGCTAAGAAAACAGCCTTTCAATGTAAACAACATCTGTATTTTTCATGTTGTCTTTCTAAATAATGGTTCTGTAAATAACTTGCCCCCACTGTAGGGCAACAGTTACATTTCTTAATCTCTCAGTCGTCCAGGGCTCTGCAGAATGCAGACTTCCAGAATATTTAAACATACATCTCTCAGACTTTTGGTATCTTTTCCTCACAGCAGCATTTCAAAAGGTGGATGACTGCGAAATGCACTTTCATTCTCTGTGTTAGTGCTTTAACATTAGTCTGACTTTAATAGGCTGGGATGATTTCAGCTTATAAATCTTCAACTGGAGGATAAAGTTCAAGTAGATAAAATCAAACAGATGTTGGTGGGAGGATTTCTTCATGACCCATAAAAGTGCTATCATCAAAGCCTAGAATCATTTGTTTTGAATTATTACATTGTTATCAAAAGGACTGTAGCAGTCTGTTTGTTGAGAAATTGGATCTGTTTATCTGAAAACAGAACAAAGATGCCATACTAAGACGTCCCTGGGAAAGTGTGGGTTAGCTGATGGCTGACACGGTAGGGTAGCTGTGAGACATTTTGATTGACAGCTGTCCAAATAACTGCCAGGCCTGGAAGCTTCTGCATATGATTATATTATTGAAAATGGCATCCGATTAAATGTTTAAGTGTTGCTTGCTTAAAAACAAGTATATTTTCCCTTTGTTTTGAGGAAATGAAGGTTTTAAAAAGCTTTTGTCCTTTTTAAAATTTTTTTAATATAGTGGTAAAGCCAAGTTTACCTTTCAGTACTAATTTTAAGTTATGACTGATAAATGTTGAAGACTTTTCCTGAAGTGACATTTCATGCTTTTACTTCATCTCAAGCAGTGTCCTGTTAATCAGAAACAAGTTGCACCTGCATAAATGAAAAAATGTGTTCTTTTTATTACTCACTCAAAAAGTCTTTACTCTTTCACCCATAATTTATTAAAATAATAAAAAAAAAACAACTGGCATGCAAGTGACATATGTACCAGTGTTTAGAGTGAATCTATGACCAGCACTCAGATTTAAGTGGACGTCATGTAAAAGCATGAGAAAATCACTTTTAAAATCCTGCAGCTACCACATACATTCCCCTGAGTGCGTATGCACACACAGCGCGGCTCAAGCTTCACAGCCAAGGTAGACTTTAATAGCCTTCCCTTTCCTTCAGAAAACCACTGACTAGAAACTGAAACAGGCCAGGAAAACGTTTTGCCTCATATATGAATACTCCATAAGAGGGCTTGAACCTTGCCTGGAGCCCTCAACAGGGAATGGGGTGCAGCAACTCCACGGGGCTGCAAAGATGTGCTGCTTTGTTGTGAATCTTTCCAGGGACACAGTCTCAGCATGGAAGCACTGAACACTGAGATTTTTGTATTAGGTAGATGTTAGAGGTGAGCCTGAGAGTAAATGCTGTGAACTGGACCAAGGAACTGCCCCTGCTTGAAGCCACAAGCGAGGGGTTCAGCCCCATCTCCCCTGGGAAGCACAGAGATGCGCGGGTGATTTTTTTGGCAGATGAGAAGCTGAAGGGTTTTCCTGAGGGTTTCTTCCAGCCAGACTATTTGCAAGGTTTTCCTGTTGTCTGAGTAAAAGTCACAAAAATGCCTGAAAGAAAAACATGGATGTGGGTCATTGCTAAACATCGCTGTTTTCAGATTTTCCTGAATGCTTCTACTGGTTGGGTACCTTCATCCAGGCCTCTTGCTGGTGCTTTCAGGGTCTTCTCCATGTACGTGGAGGTTGTAGTGCACCTGGCCAAGTGCAACATGAGGTGTGCCCTGCGCGGGGTAGGCCATGAATACACATAGGGAAAACGTATACAAAAATCGGGCTTTTCCTAGGGGACTGCCCTCTCTGTTTCCATTGAGGGTGAAGGGAATGCACAAAACGTTTTTTGACCCTAATGCTTCTCTGGAGTCAGTTCTCAACAAGGAGAAGGTAAGCCTTTCATGTTATGAGACCGCTTGGTCTTATTGCAGTAAAATGCCTTGTCTTAGTTTCCTTTCAAATGGCGTTTCTGTCCTCATCCATTTCAGTTGTAACTAACAGTGACTGTGGCGGTGTTAATGTTGCATCTGATAAAAGCAATGACGATGTGTTTGCTGAGATGCTTGTGACCACGTCAGGTGTAGCAAAATGCTTTCCTGAATTCAAACGCTGCATTTGAATCTGCAGATAATATTGAACTCTAGTTTGCAAACATTATTAAGATACTTGCCTGAGCTTACTGGAGATTATTTTAGTGTTAATAAATAAGGGTATTTATGTTTTGTTGGGGGTTTTTTTGTTTGTTTGTTCTATATAATTTTTTTTTTGGAATATCTGTTCAGCTTTGGTCCAGAAGGCTTAATTCTAGAATTGCAGCCCTGTTCTGAAGGAAACTTGCAAGCAGGCCTTGGCCCAATTCTTCAGTGTTTTTGCAGGCTGCTATGTCTGTATAAAGTTTGCCAGACTTCAGAAACAGCCTAAAGCTACTCTAAGTGTAGAGAGAAATAGTTCTCCCCTTAGTTTAATATTTTAAAATTCCACTATTTTCTCTGCTTTGTAAAGGCTAAAAAGCTTGCTATGACCAGATGCGTAAAATAGTCACCATGACCCATTTTGTTATCACTATGAGTGCAAGCTCTTTCTCTGTAACAGTCAGTGAGTCCAAAGGAAGCACAATGAGTGCTTAGAGGTGGCTCCTTCAGAAATAGGTGGGTGAGGAGATGAGGCTTGGAGCTGTTTCTGCTGAGTGGGGTGGGGAGATGATGTAGGTGATGGGTGCAGAAATTTGTTAGGATCCAGGATGGACACAGGACCCTGTAGCAGCTCTTCCTGGGAATTGGTTTGCTGGAGCCAGGAAGGGAGTTGGGAAGAGCATCTCTTGAGAGGAATTTGGAGTGTGTTTTGGAGCATGACAAACAGGTCTTCCTCCTTGTGTGGAGGAACCAGCAAGCTGGCCGAGACCTGGACATAAGGACATTTTGGGTGGGGAGTGAGGAAATTGAGGCATGCCTTTTAGGGACTTCGTCTTTTAAATTTTGAGAACTTTGTAAGTGCTTCTCTGAGACAGAGATATCCACAGGATAACTACAAAACCAAGAGGGAAACCAAGACTGCTGTGCCCCAGCATGGGCACACTCTTCACAGAAGTGAGTCAAGCAATAAGCTTTATTACTGAAGTTTATGTGGAAGCTTATGTGACAAAAGGCAAACTTGCCCTAACTTTTTTAAGATCTTTCACATTCTGAAAATGCATTATAGTGGAATATAGAATCAGCTATTCCAAACTGTATTTTAATGCATTGTTTTCTCTGAGGTACTGAACTTGCTGGCAGCGCATGTGCTTTTCTGGTGAGTGAAGAGATTTTTACAGAAAAGCTAACGTATGAGGCAGAGGCGAGCAGAAAATATTTATAACGCTTAACCTCCTTGTGGTTCTAGATGCTTTCCTACTTGCGTTGCCAAGTAGTAAATTACTACAGTTTAGAAAGCCACTTCTTTATAGTATATGAAAAAAATATAACTTTACAGCTTTTGTTGAAAAGAAATCTTGAAAAACTATTTTCAACCAAGGCAAAAAGACTGCACATTGTGCAAGCGGACCAGGACTGTTATGTTTACTCTGCCCTGAGAGTGCAGAGCTTAGTCTCCAAGACCTTGCTCAGTTCAAATGAAGATCTCTTCAGACATCATAGCCATTTTGAGCAATCAAAGTCATGTGAGACAAATCAAACCAGAAAATAGGTAAAATCTCCTGAATTCTTGGTTAATTGCGAATGTAGAGACTGAATTTTGCCTTTGTTTGCTTAGGAAATCAGTTCCTTTCAGAGCCCCATGGTTAGTGAAGAATGGTTGGTTTCTTCACTTGCATTGTGTTAGTGCTGCAAGAGAGCTGGAGAGCAGTCATGCCACATGACTTTTCTCTCTCTGTTCCTAAGTTATATGTTCCAGTTGTCTTCTGGTGCAGAGGTAAGGTTAGAAAAGTTATTCTGTAGAGAATTCTACCTGGGAAAGCAGCTGTACTCACAATACTTCCAGCAGAGTTCGGCTTTTGGGTAAGACACGCAGGGGATCTGATTGTTTTAAAGCCTAAGATAAAAAATGAGTTATCTGGGGACAAGGTGAAGGTGATCGAAGGAATGCTGTGAAGGAATGTTGTGGCCTGAAGGAGGAAATGTTGGAGGAACAGGTGGTTGTAAACCAATGAGTTTCCTTTATCTAGTCACCCGCACTTAGTCCTTAAGGATCTCCCTCCTCAAGCTAAGAGGTATTATGCCACAAAGGTGAGTAAAAAAACCACAAGAAACCAAGTGGCACTGTCTTCCTAAACCCAGAATTAATAGCATATCTTATAGTCACCTTGTGTGACTATCAATATAGTCCTAGAGCTTTGCTGAGCACTAAAGGCACCATTCTGTTACATGTGTGCTATGTGTACCACCTTCTGCATGATCTTTCTGTGCTGTGGTGTTTTGCCACTTTCACTAGTTTCATTGCTGTGAAGGATGAAGGGACAGCTGGAGAGACCACAAAAATTATACATGGTGTCTATTATGGCCGTTCAAGTTTTCCACACACTGGGTTTGTTCAAAAGATCAGAGAGCAAAATCAAGGGAGCATATGCAGAAATGCAGAGCTCATAAAACACCCCACATCCCTTTAAGGCAACACACGGTTCTTGCTTTCTATTGAAAAGTGACTAATAGTAGGTGTTTTCTGTCTGGCACATACACAGTATTGGTTGCTAATGGACAGCTGTGAATAGCTCTGAGTTAAATAGTGAAAATAGAATAGAATATTTCAGTTGGAAGGGACATATAATGATTATCTAGTCCCACTGCCCGAAATAAAAAAGAGACATCCACCCTCAGTGAACATCATAATTAAACAACTTGCCTATTATAAGCTGCCCCACATGCTTCTGTATATTAAGATACAGATTTTTTTGATTGCTGTGTTGGTACAGTACACTTTCAGAGGTCTTCAAAGCTCTGCAAATTCTGAAGACAAAAAGTAGCTTAAAAGTTAAAGACAAGCTTTGGGTGCTGGAGGTGGCCAGGGATCAGCTGCCGATTGTGACAAGTGTGATGAAACTTGAGAAAACTTGCAGCTAATTTCGCAGTGAGAAATGCAATCTGTAAATGACCTTACAAGGGACAGAGCGTTCTCGGGAATTTTTAGTTCCTCTGTGGATCAGTCTCCCAAGTGCCCCCAACCTCCTACGCTGGTCTTGAGAGATGATGAGACTGATGGTTCTTTTCCTGCAATTTTCCCTAAGTCTCAGGGCTGTGGCTAGGGGAGAGAGGCTATGAGCTGGGGGATACATGGTACTACATGGAATTCTCTTCCTGAAGAGTGCTTGCTGCGATGAGAATGTATTGAACGTCAGTTTTAACCCTGTTTGGGTGATTCCTTCTTCCCCTGAATATGAGGTCAAAAGAAGTCAGCTTTTGAGGATATGTAGTCAGCAATTAAGGAGACTGGCTATGGAAAGATATACCTTATTCAAGTGGAATCAAGAAACTGCAGAAACAGTCCAGAAGATTGGTCTGTTGTGCAATTGGCAGCCCTGTGTGATGATCTTTAAATGAGGAATTAATTTGTGGTACTTTAGGGGGGAAAAAAAAGGCAAATGATGCAAGACCTCAAAGGAGAAGGGTAAAAAAGTGTACGTTAACGTTACTAAGTGCTGTTAAGATGTGCAAAGTTAATGAACCTACTCATGTAAATGAAGAATGGAACCAGAGCAGCCTCTGTGGAAAATTTTTCAAATGACTCCTGAAAAGCTTAGAGAGAAAACCATTATAATGAAACTAGTGGGGGGAAAATGTAACAGCATACAAGAAATCAAGTTGCTCGGAGAGAATTATTTTGCAGCCATAAAGCATTAAGGCAATGAGGAACAGCAAAAATATTGTTCTTTGTCACTTGGGCGGTAATAGCAAAGCAACAAATCACAATCAAAAAGTCAGTTTGGTAGCAGGGAATCCCCAAACAAGACTTTGTTAGCTTTATGCAGGAAAAGAAAAACGCAGCAGGAAAACAACTCATTTGATACGGTATAGTGGCATCAACAAAATAATGCCTCAGAGATAAGCAAATGGCATCCAGAATGCCAAAGAAAATTTTACATAGCTGGAGATTTCAGGTGATAGCACAGAGAAGTCATTAAAACTGCAGCAAGTGATTTCTACAGTAGCCTCATAAATTAAATGAAACCATATTCAAAGTACACAATGCACTATAGCTTTGCTTCTGAAACTTCTGAAAGAAAACAGAGATGTTTTTGAAAGCCTGGGATGCTTCCAGATATCCTAGGCTTGGAAACAGAGAAAAATGATTCAGTCTATAAAGCATCTAGTCTTGGAGAGTAAGTTAAAAATCACTGTGTTTGTGGAAGATAAAAGGAGACAGTGGCATTGCTAGAAAGTTCGATATGTGCCCTCATAGCCATGGAGAAGATATTTTAGGTTTGGTTAGGTCTGAGCAATTAAAATGAAGTGCTAGAGAGTGCCACAACCAAATACCTATGCTTGAATAAATATTATCCAGCCTAGTTAAAAATAAAAAAAAAAACCACCAAACCTGTCTGTACTCAGTACCAAATATTACTGGGTAAAGAAAGCAGTTACCAAATCACACTCTGGACACTGGCAGGGAAATGAATATTCTATGTGGGATGAAACCTTCAGCAAAAAGATCCTGTTGCTACTCGCAAGGCTTACAAATAGGAGGCGTATGTAGCAGCACCAAGGGCGATGACATTCTGATGTATAGGTGCTGAGACGGTAGGATGGAAGCTGTGGCACATCATGCTCACAGCCTCCTCTGTCTGCTAGTAAAAGCCGGGGGAGTAAATCTAGAATTGAAATAAAATGATGAAATTGTGAGTGACTGTAGCTTCACGTGTGGAACAGTTCTGACCTCCTAAGAACTAAAACCTGACCTCCAAAAGGTAAAAGCAATACAGGAAAGCCTACTACTAAAGATATTAAATCAGTTCAGAGATTATTAGGTTTTATAAACTCAGACTGAATTTTTTTTCTGATCGGTCTCAGATGTGTGCGAATTCCTGTGGCAACTGCTGGGCAGAGATGCATGCTGGAAGCAAGTCCCTTCATAGGACGTGCTTTACCGCACGCATTGAAGGGTTGATGACCGCATATGCTGGAGTTCCCAGTTCATCTTTTAGTTGACTCTCTTTGCAAATAGGAGGGTAACAGGTAGTTCTAAGTTTCAGTTTTGGTTTGATTTTTTTGTTGTTGTTGATTATTTGGGGTTTGGTTTTTTTTTTTTTTTTTTTTTTTTTTTTTTTTAATTAAGCCCATGTTGTCCCAATTGGATTATAAGAAATGACACCAGATTGCTCTGAAAGCTGCCTGCCCTTTGGACTGTACAGAGGAGCCTTGCAATCGGTCAGTGGTGCCGTTTCAGCTGCCAAAGGTGCGACAGCCGGTGCGAAGGAGCCTGGTTGCCAGTGGGTAGCCGGGGCTAAGCCTGGCGGAGAGGCACGCTGCTTTCCCCCCAGGGTGGTTCCTTGCTGGCTGTGCTGTCCTTCCCGTTACAAGCTCCCTGCTGCTGATCAGGGGCACGTGAGCTGGCAGGGTAACAAAGTGATGGCGAGGTGAGGAGAAGACGGCCCTTCTGAAAACATAGTTGTATTTTGAGTGAGAAAGAATGGCAATTTCTGCAATTAACAGGAAAGTTTTATACAGTAAAACCGCTTGTAGAAATGGCAGCATTGCAGCCGTTTCCTTCAGAGCTGCCTGGCTCCAGGGCTGGTCAGTGGTAGTGGAAAACTGAGGATATGGAACAAATGCTCTGAGCAGATCAAATCAGTTAATTTCACTTGGCAAAAAATAATTAAAAAATGCTGTAAGTGGTGGCCTGTGGGCTGGAGGATTGGTTAAAAGGGTTCATTTGGTCTTTTTTTTAATAGCTCTCCAGCAGGACCCCATGGCTTTAGCGGGTATTGAGTACTGAAGTACCTGCCCCTGCCATGTTGGAAAGTTTTTCTGTTCAGGGAGAGCTTCCCCTAAGGGGAATGACTTAGGGGTGTCTTGATTTCTGGGGGGCGACAAGCAGCTGCCCAGCTCCTATCCCCCAGTGCCATGCTGGGGCTCAGGTAGCATGATCCAAGGGGACCAGGGGACACCATGCCGCGGAGAGCTGTGGGGCAATCCACTGCCTTGGCCTGCAGGCAGAGCAGGCCCGCAGCAGGAAGGCCCTGACAGGCTGAAACAACATGGCTGCTAGAGGGCTGCCCGTGAGCAGCAGCCGGGGCTTTAGGAAGAGGTTAAATGTTCCTAGCTGCCTGCCTTGGCCTGCTGGTTGCCCATGGAGGGAACCATGGGCTGAACGTGCTCCTTGCTGGGGCTGAAGGGGGGGGTGGTGGCATTGCAGCCTCCAGGCCAGGCCACACAGGCCCTCTCCTTGGGCGGCTCCTCCTCTCTACCACAGCCACAGCTGCGACACTACCAATGTGCAGCAGGAAATCACTTCTATGTAAAATATAATTGCCAATGCAGAATGGCCTTCATGCGGGGGGATGTGGGGGGCTGGCCACAGGAGTGACAGGTTTGAGTGATTTTTCCCAAGAGCAGCCTTTTTAACCAAATGTATATGTATTTTTATACTTACTTGGTGTCATACTCAAAAGCTGAATTTCAGATAGCATTTTTGTGAAGCAAGGGGAAGGAGATTTTTGGAAGGCTTGCCAGCTCCCGAGTCTCCCGTCTTCCTTTGCTAGTGGCCCGGCCCTTTTCCTCCTGTTTTGTTTCGGGGTTTTTTCACTCCGCATGTCATGAGGTCTGTTATACTGCTTCATTAAGCTGCTGTGTGTCATGGTAGTGGCTCTACAAATTTAAATTGGCTATTTCTGTCTGTGAGGACGTGAAACTGGAGGACCAGAAGAAGAACCAGCTCTGCAGCTGTATTTCCCCTGTGCTGAATGGAGGCTGATATAAACAAAATGCTTTTCCTTCAGGGTTTTGGCGGCTCTCGCCCAACCTGTCAGAGAAATGGTTATGACTATTTCTCTGCTTTCAAATGAGGCTGCTGAAAACTTACAGCCTCTCTGGGAATTTCGGCTTCTTTCCACACAGCAGTAACAAAATCCGCTTTTATGTTATGTTTAATTGTGGAGAATTTAGAGTGTTAAGAAGTCTCTCTTGGCAGATGTAAAAAGAGGGGGAAAAAAAACCCCAAACAAGCCAAACTCACCCCACCTACCCCTTTTTCCTGTCAGACCCTAAATACTTATTCCATTTGGCAATATCCACAACTTTTATATAACCTAACTGGCTCTTTAAGAAGCTGATCACGGCAGATACTTGCTACAACTTACAGCCTTAATTTTTTTTTCTGTTTCTTTCTTTGCTTAGTTTACTAAACAAATATTTTTTTCTTAAACAATATTAATTTAGCCTGAATTATTCATCAAAGAATTTGATTTCTGCTATAAACTTTTTTTATTGGTTAATAACCTGTCTTTTTGCAATACCTTTTAGTTGAATTCCAGTTGCAACAAACGTGACAGATAAATAAATTTAAAAAAGCCCTTAGGTGAAGGAGAATAATATGATACAAAGTCATACCAGGAGAGGAATTAGTGCAACAACAGCATATCAGAAGTGATTACATACACCAAAATGATCAAAGTTGATTTTTTTTCTGTTCCTCTCCCTGCTTTGTAAAAAACCCAAAACAAACTTTAAAAGTGTTTTTGAATGAGATTTTGTTTCAGAAGGTGTTTGCAGAAAGTAAATATCATAAACCCCACAGATATTCATGAGAATATTCATGCATAGCAATGGTTGTCACATGGTTCTTTTGTAAAATGTTTACTTTTCCCGTGATAAGTTGATATCTCTGGATAATTCATAGTTTTGGGGGTTTTTTTATGGCTAGAAGCAGCTTTCATAACCATAGACCTGGTCATTGAGATAGGAAGCAGAAAAAGTACCATGTGCAGCAAATAAACAGCAAATGTTTTTGAACAGGTGACAGAATAAAATGACAGTGCAAATGGAGAATAAACATGTGATAATTACAGCTGGTTCCAAATAAATTCTTGTGTGTTGTCACATTGAGAAAAATAATGTCAAAGTGACATTCTTTACTGAGTAAATTGCTCACTGGGAATGTTTCTCCTGCCTGTTCAACAAAACATGATTTTAACGAGTGCTTTGGCAGGAAATTTGTTTTGTGCTGCTGTCAAAGGTATTAGATTTCATTGAACTTGATGAGAGTTTTGATGCCAAAGTATCGGGGAAGTGGTGGCCTGTGCTTTGAATAACAGAACTTTCCAGGAAAGGTGGATCCATCCTGAAATTGATATTATTTGGCACTTGGCTGAGTAATATGTCTTTGAGTCTTATATCCTCATGTCAGATAATTTTTATTATATTCCGTGTGAGACTAGAGCATCAGGATGCCTATCTTGGGAAGCGCTCAAGATAAAACAAGAGTCGGATAGTGTAATAGTAAATTTGGAACAAGGAGCTATACTTTACTTATAGACTTTGCTGTTACTTTTTACTCATGGACATAATTCTCCATCCTGGCTTTCATCTGGGTTTTGTTTTGTCAAACAATTATATAGAATTGTAAATGGCAACTAATCTGTCCATATGAGGTACAAAATAAAGGCTAGCAAGGCTAAGTTAATTACATTAGTGATTCATCTTTAGAGATATGTTTTCAACTAAGGAAGTGTTGGCATCAGACAGTGGTCCAGTAAGAGAACCAGCAGCTGCGTTAGCGCTTATGCTTAGGATGTTCATCTTCCTGCTGTAAAATTTGCAAATATGCAGTCCTACCTCCAGTGCAGCAGTGCCCAGCTGGTGACTGGGGCTATGTGCACAGCAAGGATGCAAGTTCTGGGTGGTTGTTATTGAACGATGTGTCCTGTATTTTAACTTAAATGGGCTTAATTGCTTGTTATTTTGTGCTCGGTTCTTATCATGAAGCCTCACTGAGCCTTTGCATTTCTTTCAGAATTAAAGACGTGATATATATTTGAACACAAGCTTACAGGTTTGAAACAAAGCAGCTGCGTATTTCAGAATTCCTAGTAAATATTTTAACAAAACATGCTTGACATGTACAGATGAGGACTTTGAACAAAATATTTTTTACTTTTATGATTTCATTGCCTTAATTTGAATTAAAAAAAAGGACACCCAGAGCTGTGGTACTTGCTGTAGCTATTGCATTTCACAGTGGTGCCTGTGTTTGTAGTGGTTCACATGCTTTAACTAGGCAAAGTGATGTTGTTAAAGAAAAATGCTTTAAGTAATGTTAATTTTCTGGTTTTTTTTAATGGGGATTTTAAAATGGCTGTTTACACAAGTCATTGACATAATGAGATATTTTCGTTCACTTCTAAATCTCATTTAAATCCTGAATGATTCTATATTTCAATATAGAGAAGAACCACTACCCTTACATTACAATAGCATGCCAATTCTTACCAGTTTATTGAAGACTGACTTCCTTGTCCCCAGGTGTGCAGGACATACTGACTTGGAGTTGTGCCTCATTTCCAGGAGTTGCAGTTTCCCCCAGAGATACTGCAGGTCCTGTGGTTATTGTGTACCTGCTGAGGGCGGGAGGAGGCTGGGAGCTCGGCTCCTGTTCCACCCAGCACTGCCTTCACTTCCTTTTCCTTTCCTCCCCTGTAATGGAGGGAGAGCGCTTGCTCTCTTTGCACTGACTTTATCACAGTTTAGGTAGTAACTTTTAAATTGTCTAATGTAAAGCAATCTTTACATAAGCTATCTCGTGTAAATGAGGTCATTTGGTGTGACAGAGCACGTAGAGCAATGTCAGTTGCTCAGAGCTTGCAAAGAAGACCTCAGCAGCTGCTGTTGGGTTTTGAGGTTAGGCACTGAAGTGTGCATCTTTTTGCTGTTCTCTCCTGATCCAGTACTTTTATGAGCCAAACAACTTTGCTCGTAAGTAGATTTTTTTATTGATGCTTCATAATCTTTAGGGATGTAGGGTTAGGAAGAGAGCCTGTATCTTTTGTGCATCTTGGAAACCTTGCTGCCACCCTGTTGTTCTGGATTTGTAAAGCTTAGAGGGCCTGGCCTGTAGGAGTGCAGATGTTAGGTATGATACACCTGGGCAGGAGTTTTGAGGAGAGAAGCAATGTGGAAACAGGTCTTTGAATTGCCGTTAGGAGTCTAATGTTGAAAGTTATTTTTAATAAGAACAGCAGGCTCATCTATTGTGACAAGTCCTGCCCCAAGAAGCACTCTGGAGAAGATGTGACCCGAGTCCTGCAGGGTTGGGTGCCCTGCCCTCGCTGGGCAAAAATAGATGGCAGAACGTACGCAGTAAGCAATTCACCTCTTCCTTTCAAACTGAGTGTTTGCATCCCTAGCGTAGCATAGAAAACATGGCACAGGCTGATGCATTGCCACAACTATTTCTTAGAGAGATTTCTGGTCTTGTTTCTTTTGTAAAGTTTTCCAGTGTTTCATGAGAATAGCAGGAGTTAATCATTGATTAGTTGTGTGTAATCATCTCTCATTTATATTGATTGGAGAGGGCACTCAGTAGCTTTCAGAAATAGGTTGCTGTAATTTAGTTCTGTTTGCCCTTGTGCAGCATGAACAAGTGTGCTAACACAATAGTAGTTGTTGTATACTTGTAAAGATGAATGGAAATCTAGCAGTTTCTCTGAAGGACTCTGGAATAATATCTATAACATCTCTCAGCAAAAAAATATTCATTAGTTTTGGATCTAGTTATGCTTGCCTCTAAAGATGATCTTTCTATTCCAACCTCAGAAATCCTCAGTAGGAACTGACACATTTGGGAAGATGGTAATTATTTTGTGTACTTATTATATGATGGGAAAACAGATGTAGAAGTCTGGTTTTCCTCCCCATTGTAATAAAAGAGGTAATTATAACAAGGAAATACCTACTCATTTTATTAATCTAAATGATTGCAATCTCTTTATTCGTTTTGTAGTTCGAACGCTGGAAAATTTAATAGGGATATTTTTGAAAGATGTTTAAAAAATACTGTATCTTTTTTTTCCTTAGCTGTAGCAGCTGACTAGTACCAAAGACAGCCTGAGGAGGGACTTTATTATGGCAATGAGCCAAAAAGTCATGACTATCATATAACAAAATCTCTTCCGACAGAGGGCTCAATTCAGAGAAGCATCCAGCCTTGGGATATGGTTGCTCAGTAGTGAGGGTGATCCGTGGTAATGGTAATCGCTCAAATGAGGCACTGTGATTTACTGGGTTGCTTAATCCCTTCTTCATTCTCCCAAGAGCATCTGCATGTTCCTGGGAACATGGATACTTGAGTTGGCACTTTGCATCTGCTTTCTTCTGCAGTTCTGTCATACAGGTTGCCAAACCAGATCTAGGGGTGTCTCTACACACTTGTTTGAGTTGTGATAGCCATGCCAACCTCCAGGGAGTTCAGCATCATCTTGGGAAAGACTTTGTGTTTGGAGACTGTTGGAGAGGAACCTCCATTGCTCCAAACCTTGTGAACATCACAAATTGTGTTTGACCTCATTCTTCAGCACAAACAGGTATAGCAATTTTGGGACAAGTTTGGCATATAAAGTGTCCAGTCACAGCCTGCTACTCTTTCCTCTTTTTATCATGGTATCAGGCAGCCCATATCATGGGGTGAGCATGTTGAACTGCTTGTTTGTTTTTGAAACGTCCTGGTTGCCTGTCAGCTTCTTCCTATCTCTTCTTGTGGTCACATGCTCTTGGTTTTTGTTGTTTGGGTTTGTTTTTTGTTGTTCTGCGTCAGACTTGGCACATGCTCGAGCCACTTGAAATCACCAACCTGGTAGAAAAATAACCTGGCCCAAACCAATCATATATTTTTCTGCTTGGCTGCTGAGTTGAATTGATTCCTGGAGTCAGTGCCAGTGTAAAACTGGGGGGTTGGGAGCAAAGATGGGGCAACAAGCCATTATGTCAGCTCAGCTGTGTGTAAAGCTGCAACACTGCACCTCTTTCCTGCGTCTTTCATTGCTTCCTACTACCTAGTCCAGCTAATAATGTGTGCCTGTATGCGTGCATGCAGAGTAATTGTTTTAGCGTTTGTTTTCACTGTGTAAAGGAGAAAGAAAGCAGAGAGTTAAATGCCTTCTTACTTGAAGGCTGATATTTCTCTGTATTATGATAATAAAAGATGTTTTTCACACCTTTGTACATTACCTCATGGTAAATAGCCGTGCCACCAGATTTCATGGAGAAGTAAAATATTTTTGGCGTGAAATAGGTTTGAATTAAATTATGGAACTGTTTGCATGAAATTTCATGGAAATCTGTTTTGAACTTTCATTTGTACAAAATGCAACGTGGTTTACACAAGTAAACATTCATTGAAATATTCTCTCCTGTAATTTATTTGCACTATTATTTTGCAAGTTATAACTTGTAAAAAAAGCATTTATCCAGGGTACAAGTTGTTAGTTGCCTTATTTAAAAAAAAAAAAAAAAGGTACAGCTAATCTCTAAATAGTGACCTTTTTAACTCTAAGTCTCCTGTGCCTTAACAAAAATGTAAAAATGACCAATCCTATCTCATATAATACAGAACCACGTGCTGGAGTCATGGCGTGAAGCCTCTGAAAAGCTGACCACCCAGTGTTTTGAGTCTGTACAATGGGGACACCAACAGCTCCAGATTTGGTGATTTTGCTTTTAAATGTGAGTATATGCTATTTTAAAAGATCATGTGGATAATTGGGTGCAGACTGGTGGAGCCTCTTAAATATTACAGTTTTAGCTAGTTCATGTATGTATATGGAATGTAGCACCAAGTAGTTAATGTTGCTGTACAACATATCCCTATCTTTCCAATATAGATCCAGAAGGAAGTCAAATTGCTTATGTACTGTAATACGTATGGGCTATTTATTATATATGTCACTGTACCATGACTCAGCAGCAGATTTGCTATATATAGCAAATAAAGCAACAAAAGCTTTGGAGACGTTGGGAATTCTGTCAAACTGAATGCAAAATACTCGCTTGAAATGAGTGCCTATTTTAACCGGATACTACAGAATTATGATGGGTGACTTCTGACCTGCAGGGAATGAAGCCAAGTCTTTGCGTATTCTCTCCTTGAAGTGAGAAGTGTAACTCACAAGTTGATCAGAAAAAACAGCAAAGTAAAAGAGAAAACTTTTCTGAAAAGCAAAGTATGTCCAAAGAGGTCAAAATGTTGGGGGGGGGAAAGTTCTAAAGAAACCCAACTTTTTTTTTTTTTTTTTTTTTTCCTCCAATTTCACTGGTTCCACTAACCTCTAAAGAGTTATACCAAAATCACACCTCTGACAGACCAGACACATAAGCTTTCCCCAAAATCATGCACATTGTTGAATATTGCATGGTCCAGTAACAGGTAGGAAGAAATGTTTTGGGGTACCACCTACAGGTGAGTATAGTCAAAAACATAGAAGAGGGAATAGTTTTGCAATCCCAGGAGAGGTTGAATAAAAAACAGTGATGCAGAAGAAAGCAGCTTAGTAGGTGAGGAACGGTGTAAAATGTTAATAGTCAGGTTGAAGGTCAAGAAGAGGAAGACAAAAGACTTGCGGACCCAAGAGAGTGGCAAACTTTATAGCAGTTAGATTTTTCAGAATCTGACTCTATTGCATATAACTTCAAAGTTATGAAAGCCATCGAGGTCCAGGAATGGAAGCTTGTTTTCCTTTACTGCTCACTTTTGATGATATTTGCATAAAATAAAGAAAATAAAATACAGCCCTTCGAAATCCTCAGCAAGAATTGTGAATAGAAATTTGAAGCACTTCCAAAATGTTTATTCAGTATAAATGAAGTGTTCAAAAATAATTTGGAGTCCTCCCCTAGTTCTGAAAATGGCACAATTGATTTGCAGTTCTATTCCGTATAAAAGGATGGTAAAACTTTTGTTCTGTAACAACATAAAAAGTAGTCATTTAGTAATTAAAATATTGGGTGTGTTTTGGCCTCCACTAGTCAAAAATCAATGCTAAAGCTTCTAAGGCACTAGCTGTAATATGCTTATAGAAGGAATGTGACATATTGTGGTTTGTTTAGGGAATCTGGTGAATTTTATGAAATAAATGCCACAACACAAAACCAGTGAGCTTATAAACATAGGGGTCATTTTTAACAGAATGTTCAACTGTAATTACTTAAAAAAAAAAAAATGTACTTTGATGTAGTTTTAAAAAACCAATTTTGCTGTGAAAGCTAATTTCAATCTAAGCTTTTGCATTGTACAGAATGTAATTCATGTCAATAGAATTCTTGTGCTCTCAAAGTCAACAGTTAATTTTCATGTACTGATGCAGAGATACAAAGTATACATCAAAGTTTATATATAAACGCTCTTTCTAAGCACATAATAAATGTTTATTAAAAGATATACTTTGAGATAGGATCCTTATTTAAATCATATGGTATTTACTTTGTTCAGTTCTTAAGATGTTTTCTTGTCTATCTCCTAGAAATTACAAAGTAAGAAACTTAGTGAGTTTGATTATGAATGCAAGCTGTTGTCTTCTGTCTTTGCTCCTCCAGGATTGTATTTTGACTTTGAGAATAGCCTTCCTACTGTCTGCAACTACTAGTTCCTTGGCACCTCTGTGGTACTTTTTAATATTGTTTAGCTTATTTTAAAATTAGAAGTGACACTTTCTTCCTAAGTTTTATTTGTTGGGCTATCCCTTTTGCTGCTTGTACTTCTTGGGTGTTTATAATAAGCAGACAGGTAAGTGAGACTGATTTTGGTGATAAAGGAAGCTGCAATTAACACGTTTCCTTTTGTTGCTTTAGAAATGCTATGTACTGTTCTTTGATTCATTGAGGATTTGACTTTCAAAAATGGTGTTATTAAAGGGAGTTGTAGTTGTCATTTTTATCTGTGGGGTATGGATTGATTAATTTATGCCAAAAAAAAGAAGCTTACTAGAGCTTCACAAAGTAATCGGGGGGGGGGGGGGGGGGAATGTTATATGTGACTTCGTCAAAAACTTTTCTTCTTATCCAGGCAAAAGGTGACCGACCTAGTCATAAGAAGAAGAACAAGATTTAGTTCTTCATGTAAAAGCAAATTCACTGTTGCAGATTGTGTAAATGAAAGATCCTACTAAGAAAAATATGACAAACATGGAAGTGTTTTTATTAACTTCAGACCTTTGCAAAATGGTCTGCTTTTACGGTACATATGCTGGGGAGGGAGGAGAAAGTAGAGAACAAAGGCAAAAAAAAAAAAGCTACAATTTTTAAGGATGGTTAGTCTGTCGTTTCAGAACCTGAGTACCGATTCTGTCAAGGCAGACAATTTCATACTTTTTCTTAGAAGCTAGAAAAATATTCCATCATACGTTCAGTTAGGAAGGGAAGAGTTCATAAAAATCTTGTAAAATAAAGTGGTACATATGTGATATGTGCTGAGAATATTTGACTAGAGACAGCCTTTTTCTAGCAGTTGGAAGGGAGAATATGAGGAAGATAGACAAAGAACAAAGGAAAAATGAGACACGGGAGACAGAGAGATTGAGGAAGAAAAAGAAAACAGTCTTGCTTATCAGTTTCCTTTCATGAGAAATAATCTTAAAATGAATAAAATTCTAGCTCGAAGAGGAAATATTTTTGCATCACTTTAGCTCAGGGAAGAATACCCAACATTATTAGAAATTAATTCTGATATTATCCTTTGAAGGTTAAGTGAATTGTGCTCTTGGATATGGACTACAAGCCAGGCATGTTCTCTGTGCAATTAAAAACAACATGCTCCACTAAAGAGAGTGAAAGCTATTCAAATTAGCTTGCAAGGAAGAATCTATGTCTTCATTTTATTACAACAGTATGTACTTCCAAGTGTAATGACATTAATCTCTAGTTTTATAGTTCACTTAGTTCTGCAAAGATACATTGTATGCCTTAAAGAAAAAAAGATTAGGAAATAGGAACATGATTTTCAGGCTTTTTGTAATTACAGGCAGCAGTTCATACTTTTTTCTTTTCACATGTTTATAAAAAGCAATGTAATAACATTAATGAACATGCGGTATAGGAGTATGCAACTTATCTCTAACAAAAAAATAGATTCCAATTAGCATGTTGTAATCTATATTGCACTTAATTTCTCTAAAGGAATCTGTGATTCCATTGGGGCTTGGGGTGTTTTTGTTTTCCTTTCCTTTGTCACCTTGTCTGCTTCCTCATGCCCCCTGCATTTCTAGGCGTATCTTATGAAAATTACGTGTTTTCATAATTTTAAATCTCGGGGTCTTAAATTCACCTCCCAGACCTAACTAAGAGCATCCTGTTTTTTTCAAAAGTGCTGAACTCCTGTGGCTCCTGTAGAAGGGGCTCCGTAGTGCTTAGCACTTCTGCAAATAACTTAATGGAAATGTAGGCAATTTTTATTTTAGATAGTTAAATATTGGTTCAGAAGGTTAATGTCAAGCCTTTTCATTTGGAAACATACCTTTTGACAGGCTCCTTAATTTCTACATTGTGCACTTTTATAGCTTAAATGGACCACTGGTGGGACTAAGCTATGTCAAGCGGGTACTGCTGGCTGATATGGTAAGATGCTGATTCTTTTCAGATTTGAGTGGTAAAAATACAAGTTGTGCTCCCACAACATCAGCCTTTCCTTTGGCATATGCCATCATTGTAGCATTTCAACTATTTTAATTTCAAAATATTAGTATAAGAGCATTTGTTATTACACAGGAAAACTGTTGAATTATTGCAACAAATATACAGAAAATGTTCCAGTTTGTGGAAAGGCTATTTGAAGAGAAATTAAATACACAATTTATTTGTATTGGGGGATTTCTCAAGGTTAAAAATAACTTTAGATCAGAACCTGTGTGAATAAAAGACATTTAAAGTAGTTACGTTTTTGTTGACATAACTCGGCTTCATACAGAGCCATTGAATTAAATGAGTCAGACTATACAAGGGTATAGAATAATGTATCTAGTGGATCCATGTACACACGTACTGTTGCCTCACCTTTCCTGCTTCACCTTCAGCCAAGGCTGTGCCCAGACCTGTGCCTATGCTCTCAGCGAGCCTCCTTGCATGGCAGATTTGCTTGTGCCCTTCAGCTCCAGCTGCCACAATACAGGATTTAAATGACATGGGTAGTCTTGTGCCGACCCAGCAGACCTGTGGGATGTTCGTGCAACTTGCAAAGGTCTAGCAAAGGGGCTGTACATCTTGTAAAGTCCAAAGTAGGATTTTGGTGTGATTTACATTGGTGCATAAACTTTGAGCAGAGGCTGATTTTTAACATCAGTGCAAGAAATCTGGCTCTGTCATATGGAGAGAAATATTTCTAGAGCTCCTGGATCTTTCTCAGCTCAGTCTGTGAGTCTTCCAAAATAAGAATTTCAAAACTAATGTTACTGTACTATTTGATATGTGATAGTCTATAGTTGAGAATAATTTCCTCTTCTCATTCATCCATCATTTAAAAAACCAAACCAACCAAACAAAACCCCAAACAAAGCAAAACCCCACCAAATTTAAGCTGAAGTTTATAATAAATGAAATGGGTAAGTGTAATCACTAGAACCAGGATGTACAATTAGTTTCAATAATATTCTAAAAACTTCAGTATTAGAATTGCACCAGAAGAAATTGTTAGAGTAGTTGGCTGTATCCTAGGTCCTTTTATTCGGGTTAATATATTTTAATATAAATTAAATTGTAATATATATCAATTTACATTGCAATGGAATTGTCTATTTACGATAGACCATAATTTATATTACAGCTTTTCTGATTGCTGATGTATTGAATTGGTTTTTGTTACTTGTTTCCCTGCAAAAAGTCCAAAAGATCTTATGGAACAAAATAAGAATAAGAGAGGTGCTGATTTTTAACTCTTCTATTGTTTCTAGCTTTAGGGTTTTTCTTTTATTTGAGATGATGCACCCGTGTCATCTGATTTCATGTTACTGCATATTAGTATTTTTGTATTTGCTGTTTCTTTAAGAGGCATGTAAGTGATTCTGGGACTTAATTGTCAGTCTTGATTTCAACGACCAACTTTAGACTAAAGCCAGAACCTAGGCATTTGAAAGATATTTTTGAAACTTTGTGGGAAATTATGTGAAAATAACTCCTAGGTTCCTCTTTTCAGAGGGGAGGACTAGCGTTTGTGTCTGCCATGACTATGGCAGTAAGTGGCCCTTCCAAGTGTCCGAGGTGTACAATAATCTAGTTTGTAAAAAACCAACCAAACAAAAAAAACAAAACCCAAAAAACCCCCAAACAAACAAAAAACCTGAAAAACCAGACCTTCCAATAAAAGGCCTAATGGGCAGTTCTTTTGGGACAGGCCAAAGTGTACCACCCTTTTCAAGCATTTGTGTGCTTGTGCTTCTTTAGGCGTACTTTCTGTGAAATATTCCATCTTTTTTTAAAAAGTTGAATTAACTTTTGTTATTGTATGAGTTGGAACTCTGAACATCATGGGGAGAAGTCTTAAACATTAAGACTTGGTCAGTAGTATGAAGATACTTATGACCTTTTGTTGTGTCTTTTGTTTAAAATGGCTTCATTTATAATCAAAATAACAGCAGATCCCATTTCCAGTTCTCTTAGCTGTAATTTCGTTCAGGACTCAGTGCTAATAAAGATTTAAGAGTCTAGAAATGGATCCAAAATGTTCAGTGGGGATGCTGGTCCCAGAGGAGGGAAAAATGGTCCTGGCACGACAGGTGTCTTCAAGATTGGCTTTTATCTAGCAGAAATTTCCCGTGTCCATCCTAATAGTGGGGAGGGTTAGAAGGTTGTGTTGGGAGGAGAGGGAAGGGGGAACATATATGAGAAAGGGCCCTGTCTCCAGACTCCTAAGCAGCAGATGGGATGTTCTGGAAATACTTAGATCATACCAATAAATAAAGACTAGCACATGGTCCAAAGAAACAACGTTTTTTGCCTATACAGTAACAAGAAAAAAATCTGGTCTCAGGAGTCACAGCTGCAATGGCACAGTGACTCATAGTCTGTAAAGTGTGGGATAGTTCCTTTATGAAATGGAGTGGAATGAACTGCTGTTCAGATGCAAAAAATCTTCTCGAAGATCCACAACTGAGCTTTGAACAGAAATATTTTGACTTGTCAACAAAAAGTAGCTTACTTCAGAAAATGAAAGAAGGGGGGAGCAGGATAAAAAAGCATACAAGTGAGATGTGAAAATAAAGTGGGTTTCCCCCCGCCCCCTGCCCGAATCTTTACGTAAGAAATTGAGATTCCTGTTTTGGTGATTTGATTCCCTTCTCCCTTACCCCTCTAGATTGAAACAAAGTTTAAAAAAAATCACTGTTATAGGTATCTTAATGAAGTTCTCCCTCGGGGTGTTGTTCATGCAGAAATATTCTCATGCAAACGTATACACTAACTATATGGAAAAAAATGTTATTTTCTGGTCTCAGTTAAAAGTGTTTTAAAAAGACATTAAAATTATTAGAGTTTAACCTGGGCCTTCTAGGTAGATGTTTTGCTTTAATGACCTTAGCACTTGAGATAAAAGTAGTTTTAATTAGAGTTGCTACTGTTTATGAGCAGTAGCATTGTTACTTTGATGTTCTTAGACTATAAACAAATTTTACAGAGAAGGAACGGGAAGGTTTTGGGCTGATATAATTGTAAATAAAGGTCTGATGCTGAACACGCAAATCCTTAAGTTACTCTTTACTAGTGCTTTAAATCCTCATATACTTTATGCCTGCTTATTCTTTAAAGTATAGCAGTTAGTTAATAATATCAATATATCATACTTGGCTGCTTGCCAAGCTGCTGCGTATGAAGTCCAAGCAATCCAAGCAACTTAACAGGACAGCTGCTCCCACGGGTAGAGGCGCAGCAGCCGGGGAAACCCATGCACAGCACAATCTGGAGCCCATGACTTCTGTCAGTCTGGACATCCTCTAACCCCTGCTTTCTGATCGGCTACGTGAAACGGAGTAACCAGTATTTCTGATGTACTATTAGTTGTAGGTCCGTGCACTTGAAGATGAGAGCTGGGAAAAATCCTATGTTCTCTGGTCCCACTGGCATTCATATGGAAATATAAAGCTCAGGTCTCAACAGGAGCCTGATTTCCATTGCATTTATAATTAAGTACCAAATGAATAAAACCAAAACAAAACCAACCCCACCTGTATGTATAAAAAAAAAGTTGTTCATGTATCTACTGTCAAATTCAAATTACTTCCTTAACAGTGATACCAATAGGCCTACATTGCCATGCCCCTCTACTTGGGTTCTGTAGAAAGCTTCAGTACTCCCATATAGAAGTTATCGCTGCTATGATCCGAAACAATTAATAGTAGTGTAGTAACTTCAGAGGAAAAGCAATGTTGGTACTTGGTGCTCAAAACCAAAAAATCCCAGTACTAAGGTAATCTGTGCCTGTGTATGAAGAAGCTAAGTGGATAACAAAATTGTCAGTGTTAAACCTGTGAGACTATAAAAAAGGCACATTTTGAAGTGCTTAAGGATAGTTTTGAGATTTTTACCTTTCAAGAAGTAATAGACCGTATTAATTAAACCCCTTAATTTTAAGTGAAATATGCAAGACAGTGTCTTTTACTATTTGGTGCCATCTTCTAACAATCTGGAAAAAAGACTGTTTTTTAAGAAGTCATTCTTTCAAAATGTCCCACACTTGTGGACATGTTTCTGTTTATACCAGCTAAGGTAGATTTTACGGGTAAAATATATTCAAATAAAATATAGTCAATAATGATAGTCATGACATTGCATAGGCATACAAAGCCTTTCTTAGATAGCACGTTTCTATGCCTTTGCTGAAGGTTCAAAGCTTTTGTAGGTCCTGTTTAGTAGGGTAATTTTCATTCAGATGTTAGTAAAATTTAAAGAATCTCTAAACCACTTAAAAATGAGAACCAATGCTGTGTTATTTAGCAATCCAAACTAGCACAGAGGTAAAAATAACTCAACGTAGAACGTGAAATGCATCTATATGAAGCACAAAGATGTCATAAGGATTGTTCTGTTTAGATTTACACTGACGTGTTTCTGATGAACTTCAGATTCTGCTGCTTCTTATAAAGAAAAATGTTCTTACGTCTGAAGCAGTGTTAATTTTCTTACTTATGGTATGCTAATAACATTATTACCATATCTTTCTTTAAAGGTAGAATACTGTTTTTTCAATTCCAAAATATTCAGGAAGTGTTAAAGTGTGCACATGTGTGTATATATATATGTGTGTGTGTATATCTATAAAAGTCAAAATATACAAATATATATATTTTTATATGTTTATGAATTCAGTTTTCAAAACTGAAAGACTGCACACATCTGAGTTTAAGGACTTTGACAGGATAGTAATGTTGATTCTACACAGAATTTCTCACTGGTACCATGGGTAGAAATACGGTGGGTCTCTGTCTGGTTGTGTGCAATGTGAAGCCTGCTGCTGGCTGGTAGGTAATTTTAGTATTGCAGGAGCATATCCTTGTAGCACTGGTGCAGTTACTATGGACATATTTAAACTTTTTATAAGCTCATACACATAATGAAACACAAAGTTACAAAACCAGATGCTATAAAACAACACAGAAAGAACCACTTTTGTTTTCAGTTTCTTAATACATATCTTGATAAAATATTTAGTAAGGTGAACTGTGTCACAGGCAAGTACTGCGCGGGCATCTTGTTTTAATTCTGGTCTGCGTTCACTAGCTCTGGAGGCTTGCATTTGATCTCTGAGCCAAGATAAAACCCACAATGAGAACCAAACAGTGCAAATAAACAGAAATGTCTGCTTTGGGTAAAGGGTGTAAAGCACAAGAAGTATTCCACTAGATCCAACAGTATGTACCACCAGGCGCTGTTATTCGCACGGCCATTATTCTGAGACAACATCCTCTGAGACAGAAGCGGAGGAGACGTAGCTGTTGAACTCCAGGGGAAGCTGAGAGGCGGCGTGCTGGTGCTAGGGAGGGGCATGGCTGCCCTGGGCGCTGCAGCTACCACTGCGCTGCAAATGCAGATTTGCTTGTAGTCTGTTTTAGTAGTTACCGTGGTAGGTAAGGAAGAGCATAAAACTAATGGATTTTCATTACTCTCTTCCAAGTGCAATTTTAATGTGCCTTACCTGTCTGATTCTTGGGTTTTTATATGACACTTCTGTAAAACTGTTTTTCTTAATTAATAATCCCTAAGAAACTGGTTGTTATGAGCAGTTTTATGACTGGCTTGGAACTTAGTGCCCTGTTCAGGATGAGGTCTGTTAGAGGATTATTTTCTCAATAAGATGAGGGGCTGGGGAACATTTGCTTTTTTAACAGTTTGTAACTTTTTTCATTTGATAGAGCTACATGTTGGATGCTGCTAGATCATTTATTCAGGATAATCTGTGGCTTCAGACTGGTTTCCATCATCTGAGGAAACAGGAGAGACTGAGTTCCTCATACTGTAGCCTTCCTCTGGTCTCCCTGTCCGAATGGACGAGGGCACACATTTTAGAGTACAGTCATTTAAATATTTAGTAGTGAGTTTACTGCTTACTACACTTGATTTCAAAGGGGTTAGCCCCAGAAGAAAGCACGGCTGTTGTATATTCAGGAGTAAGTGTTTTCAGGATGGCGCCTTAACATGGCACTTATACAGGACTTGTGTGGTATTAACAATATTAGGTCCTGAACCTGAAAACACTTACGCGTTTCACCAACTTTATTCTTGAGAACACTCCAGTAGTACTCACGTGAGTGCAATTATGGACACGAGTAAGTGCTTGCAAGATCATGGCATTAGTCTTCAAAGGGATCGTAAACTCTATGGACCATTGCAAAATTATATATACTGCAATGACCTGTGAAATTGCCACATATATATGTAGCTACATGAAGTAAACTATACATTCCTAGTATCCAGTTCTGTGAATGTTTAAACGAATGAGTAACTTTACTCATGCAAGTAAACTCAAGCAAAAATACAAAATGATATGGGATTGCTTGTAAAGTTGGTGATAGATTTAAATGTTTGCAGGGCTCTCCTGCTGACTTTACTGTTAAAACATGTGTTTTTATTCCACATATTGAGTCACAAGTGCATTGCTCTGGATTCAAATACCATGAGAAAAATAAGCTAGTGAGTTTACAGAGTGAATTAGTGGCACAGACTCTACTAAAAATCTCTGAAGTTGCTGAAGAGATTTCTACTGACTGCAGTGAAGGTGAATCAGGCCCCATCTAGAAAAACTACTAATTTTACTTTTGATTTTAGTTTTAAAAAATATACGTATATAGATTTTGGACCAAAAAAAAGATGTGAGGATATTATCATTCCCTGTCTCTTTTTGTTCCCTGGCTTCTGTTGCATTTGGGTGAAATCCCCCCAGATTTTATTTATAAATGGTCACCTGTTGTGTAGTGTTGATCTTTTCATTAAAAATAATCAGCATTTCATGTTTTCGAGCTCTTAATGATAAGCAAAATCTCATTGTGTTCTTTAGTACGTAGGGCAGATAATATAGAAGGCAATAAAAGCAAGCGATCTATTTCTTAGTAGGAATGGAAAAAAAAAACATTTCTTTAAACAGAGCAGTGTGGTAGATCTTGATCACAGATAGCCTGAAGTCATGAAAAGCCATGTTCATAGCTGTGCAGAGATAATGACCAAGACGTTTAGTTCTCTTATAGAAGCAAAAGGTACAATTCCATAGAAGCAGCTCAGTTTTTTTTCATTGCCTTTTAAAAAGCATACTTGTTAGCTTGTGGCATTTATTAGAGTCCACAAAATGGATGATATGATGTCTGTGTTCTGATGCAAACGAGGCTTTTGCTTCATGTGAACCACCTGAACTTAAAATATCAGTGTCTGAGAAGGGAGTAGTTCATCCTACTGTTTAAGAAAGTTGTGTTAAAATATTAAGCATGTAAATGTCACAGATGCTTTTTTTGGCTATTATTGGAGAGTTACTTGGGGACTGGTATTATGCTTTGTAGTTGCCATGGAAACTTTTTAATACATGCAGTTTGGGAACAAGAAATCTGAAGTAATTTTTGCATTCCTAAATCCAGTTTCCTAGTAATAAGAGGGACAATTGTGGATTATCAGATTGTTACCAAAGCTTTCCGCAAGATCCTAAGGTTATTAATCTCTAGAAACAGCGGGAAGAAAAATTATACTAATAAACTTCGACAAAGAAATAGGAAGAAATGATATGTATTTTTTTGTCATGTGGAGACTAATCAATTCAAAACCCAGTATTTTAATGTGTTCTCTGAAAATGAACGGCTGATCAAAAAGTGGGTTTTGTAGAATGCCAAAACAAATTCTAAATTATTTTTAAAAATGCTGAGATAATTATGACTAAAAAATCAGCAACTAAATCTTATATGAAACACTTTTTTAAAAGTATTTAATATATCTTCTTTATTCACTTGAAGTAATCTCACTGTAAGAGTCAGGAAACACTTTTTAATATGATGGAGATTGTATAATCATTTAGAAGCCCAATCACAATGTTCCTCTTCTGTTTATTAGTGGATTTTAATGCAGTAATAATACCTAGAAAGATTCAAAGATATACTAAAACAGTTTTGAGAACAAAAACACTTGAGTTTGCTAATATTTTTCTGGAAGATTAAAAGGTAAACCAAAACCACCTAAGAGCAACAATGCTTTTAATTTTTTTGCAAAAAGATTTAAAAAGTGATGATCCCTTATATTTTCCAGAAAAAAGATCTTTTTAGAGTGTTTAATCGATTCTTACATATTAATGTTTTTATTGTTAATTCCTAGTGATGAAATATTAGTGAATAGGATTTGAATGAAAGTATTCTTTTTACTTTAATTTGAAAGCATATCTCCAATAATAATTGTTTTGTTAATAAAATTGTTGTTTTAGTGTTTACGCAATTTGATATGTTTGTTGTGTTGGTTTTTTTTCCTGGTAAAGTAATTTAATTTAGGACTAAAAAGTCTAAATACTTCAGTAATTTTTCATAGCATTGCTGCTTTTCTCTTTGAAAAGAATATATTTCTTAAGAATCATAATTAGAATTTTTAAAAACTAAAGCATTGACAAATGTTACGTGTATATGTACTGAAAATTTTCTGAGATTGCTTCATTTTAATAAAATATTTTTGTTTCAAACTAGTTACTTCAGAATTTCTTTTGCAGTTTTTCTATTGCTAGTTTAAATTTCATCTGGAGGCTTTATGTTTGAGGAGTCAGTTAATATTTTATAAAATTTATGTTCAAAGATATAGCATAAACATTTGAATTTAAAAATGGATTAGATCTCTTCATTTTGCTTTTCTGTTTGTGAACTTGTGAATTAATTTCCACAGGGATATGAAAAATAGGTTTTAGATAGAGATAATCCACTATAATCCCAAAACAGAAATCAGAGGACAAAATGGTCACAGCAATAAATTATTCTTTTATACATTCTTGTTACCTTGATTCCTCCAAAATTTTCCAAATCCCCTGCTTAAGGTCACAGGAAATATGAACCTCATCAAAACCTTAAAATAAAGAGGCTGATAATGCATAAAACAAAAATGGTATATTATTTTAAATAACATAGTGTAATTATGGTAATGACACTTTGTTCTTTGAATTTGCTAGTCATATTTATAGTAGTGGATTTTTTTTACTGTATCTCTATAACTTGGACATTCTGAGTTTTCCTTGATTAGATAAAGCTTTAAAATATTCCAGAAAGTTCAAAGGTAGCTCCAGTCATTTCACATCAATCTATACAAAAACATGTGCTCTCATAGACAGATGGGCACAGACCAACTTCTGTGAATGAATTTCTGTAGTTAGATTTTTTAAGGTGGGGGAGACTGAACTTTATGAGAGTGTTTTTGTGATTTCCCCCTCCCTCCTTACTTTGGCTAGTCAAGAGTTAGAAATAAAAGATCATCTTTTAATGCAGGATGCACATTCTGTCTGCCATACATATATGATGACTGATGTGTTTGTAAAAGAAATTATTTTGCACAAATTACCATCTATTTAAGGAAGTCAATATCATAGACACATCATGCTTTAATATTATATTCTAAGATGATTATAGAGATTCAAATGAGGTTTTTGGGGGAGAAGATAAAAGATTTAGGAACAGAAAGTTAGTATAGTAATACAGTTGCCTTAAATATGCACATTAGTGACGATGGTAGGACTCATGTTTAAAAGGTTTGCGATATAATTTGTTGCTAGTACTTAATATATTTGGTAGAGGGAATATATAATTTTTAATGTTATATAGATGTTTTGTGGAAGAATAACTTGATTTCCAGTGCATTTAAACTATTGTCTAGAAAAATTCTCATTTGAATTAGAAGCATAAATGAGAAGTTGGAATTTATGTTCAATAGTATTACTGTGAGAAAAAAGGGTATAGTACAGTTAGAACATTTCACTGTGCACTTATTTAAGACACATAGTGATCACACAGGTTGGAAAGTTGGGAAGTGATATTCTGCAAGTATTTCAACTTTAAGTTTGTCTAACTGTAATTATTCAAGTATTATTAAAGCACGCACCAAACTGACTATGGCAGAGAACATTGCATTAGGAAGCGTGTGAGTTGCAAGGATTCTGGCTGAAAAGAGTATTCAAAAATCAATACGTTCTTGGCAGTGAGGTAAATTCGAGCCAAGCTGACCTGTCTTTGCAGCTAATGTCCATGCTAAGAATTATTACCATTCACTCAGAGAAAAGTTTTAATGCAAACTGAAAATATTTGTTTTAGAGCAAACATGAAAAATTGAAGGACTTGCTTACCTATTTGATTAAATGCAAAAGTGAGACCGCACATAGGATTTTGTTGTGCTGTGATAGAACTTATTTTACCAGTCACTTTCATAACCTTTAAACAGCCTTAAATAGTACATATGAAAAACACATTCATAACAGATTCCCCATAGGGAATTTTCTTTGGTTTAAGAAAATTTTATTAAAGATTGGCATTGCAAATAACATTTTTCATAACTATATGTAGACCTGTTAAAATTTTTATTAAAACTGGAGTTCGGCCTGTTCTTTTTCATCATTCTATCAGATATTAAACTCCAGCAGCAGCTGTAGGAAATGGAGAAAGGGATTTTCAAAGGGATTTGAGTCTCCCTGTCTCTGTGCCTTTAGTGATCATATTATCATAACTATCACACATAACAAAGCTCTAAATCTGTAATTCAGATAAAGTAGTCAGGACTTTGAAATACAAAAATCCAAACATATGCTGTAACATTTTTTTTTGCAATGCTGGTTCCTTTAACACGGATTTTGTAAACTTGCAGAGGTATCCAACAGATTTTGTATACTAACACATACTAAACGACATTATTACTTAAACGTTTGATGGAGATTTAATTAAAGGTATGTTCTGTTATACCTACAGTAGTTCCACCAAGAGTATACCAGATATTGTTCTACCAAATGATGATCAAACCACTAAAGGTTAATAAGAAATGATGTTAGAAGCTTTTTTTTTGGACTGAATTATGTAAGCTAAACTGCTGTGGAGGCAATGCCCATCTTCTCAACAGTGTGTGAGTCCTGTTTCATGAGGGGACAGCTCAGCATAATGCTGTGTTGAAATGGTAAGTGTGAACACAATTCTCTGATGAACTTAAAGATGCAATGTAATAAAACTGAAAGAGGCTAACTTTTAAAGTAAAAGCAATGTAGTACAAAAGAAATGGTTTCCAAAGTATTTTAAGTACTTCTCTTAGCTTATTTCATTGAGAAGATGGTTTTGGTATTAAGTGCCTAGGGAAAACAGTAGTTGTATTGTGAAAAGTTAGGAAAACTCTAAATCTCAATATCAAACCGGCTTGTAAATGAGCAGTTGCATATATATTTATTGTAACACTGCCTTCTGCTGGTCACACCTCATTTATGATGTAAGTGAATGTGCTGGATAATAGTGGGATGTTGTGTTTATCTGAAATTATTCTCAATATGAGATATTTGGTGCTTAGGAAATATTTATATGGAGATAGTGTACACGTATCAAATATGTGTACATCAATGATAAACACACTGCATCTATGCTATATGCTTACAGCTGTTAAATTGATATTTTCTTGAGCTCTGCTGAGAGAAAATTTTTCATGTATAGCATACCAGAGAGTTATCAAATCCTTTCACTTTGTTGTTAAATTGATTCCTACTTTTGATATTTCTGTAGAGTTAGAATTTCTGCTTGTTTCTGTTTTTTCAGTTGAAGGGCTTTGGGTGTCGGAGAGCATATACCAAGCAAGACATCTGCAGAAAAAATTTTGTTTCATAACAAATGTCTAAATGTAATGGAGGTTAGGAGACTGTTAGATCTATGTGTTTATGTATAAATATGTGAGCAAGCATTTGCATAAGCTGCACTTCTTGTTACAAAGTACTTTATTATTCTTCAGTTGGTCATTCAAAATACACACATATATTATGATAATTACTCCTTAGAGGAAAAATACAGGATTTTGAAAATGGTTTCTGTTTTACTTTCTAGTGTGTAAAACATGTATTTTCTTTTTTTTTAAAAAAAATGTTGCTCTAAGAAGTGTTTTCTGTTTCCTTAAGCATGCATAAATGGTAAAAAGTGTAATGTGACTTTATATATATATGACTGCATGTCTGTCAAAATTAAGGAAAACATTTATCACTGTATACTAGCTTCATCATAATAGGTTTAAGAGGTACGAAATGATACTGTATTTCAATCTGATATAAAAGCCTGAAATTAAAAATCAAATATTTGGTAGGAGTTATCTTCAGTTGTAGAGAACAGAATGGTTAAACCATACATTTGCTCAGTGAAAACATTGGCATGCATGTCTGGCTGCCTACAGTAAAATTAATGACTAGATTGTGCAGTGTGGGAAAATTTTTATTTTACTTTGGTTTTCCTCAAGAAGTGAAATCCTGTTTTAGTTGCCTGAGGCTACATTTTTAAGCACCTTCATTGCAGCACAGATAAAAACCCAGCTATCTGACAAAATGCATTCTGTTTTATTACAAAGGATTACTTCAAAAAGCACAATTCTGTACGTTCTGGGGATAATTTAAATACCAAGAATCCCTATTGTATGGCAAATAAAAAGTAATTATACATAATGCATACTAGAATTGCATTTTAATGGACAAGACCTATCAGAAAATACGCATATTGAGAAGTTTCCTTTTTTAAGTTCCTTCCCAGAATTTGGGGGCCTCACCCTACAGCCCGAGGAGGATTGTACTCTGACTCCATGGGAGCTCTGTCTGAGCAACCACTGCAGATTCCAGCCCTGCAATCCTCAGAGAATCACTGTGGTCCCATCTGACCCTTACAGTCTATGAACCTTAAGGTTTTAATAATCAAAGACCAACCTAACCCCATGTGTGCGTGTTTTCAAATTCCAAATCTCATCTTAGATGTAACAGTAATTAAAAAGTCACTTGTAAAATGATAATAGAGTCAGCCTTGTAAGAGCAGATATAACAACATGCATAATAAAAAAACCTCCATGGCAGTGTTAGGGCTGCACTAGGAAAGACTAGGTGCTGTTAAAAATGCAGAAGGATGCAGGAGAAATATCAGTAAGGTTTTAATCTTTGGGGGCAGGAAAAAAAGGTTTAATGGTCACAAAGCTGACCAGGAACTGTTCTGTATTAAAGGAGTTGCCGTTACCTTTTTATGGATAGCACTTAAACTGGACTGTTTTTCCAGATTTGCAAATCTTCAAGGAAATTCATCATTCCGTTATGTTTGGTTCTTTCTTTTATTTATAAACATCTGTGTATGTGATTTTTTTTTTTTTTTTTGCTTACATGTACATGAGCTCACTTGTGTGTGTACAGGCAACATACATGAGAATGAATATCCCAGAGCGAGTTTGTGTTCAGGGTGGTCACAACAGCACATAAACATGTTTAAACCTGAGCATTAAAGTGTGTGTATCCAGAGAGATAATATGTGATAGTAGGCAGCATAATTTAGTCTCATTTCCCTGCGTTAGAGATGACTGCATAATTCATGAATGGCAGAACAAAGTCAAGCCAGAAGTGAGTTGCACGTGGACATCCCTAATTGAACATGCATACTACCCACTGCCCATCAGGTTATAGTTAAATCATAGATGAATCATGTAGGCCTTCCCTTCTCCATTTTTAGTTGTCAAAGTGATTTTCCAATAACATGTTTATAAAAGTTTTTTTTGCATTTCCCGGGAGAAAGTGTGTGTGGGTTCCTTGCTCTCACTCAAATCCCTTTGTACGATAAGGCAGCAGAGTGTATTTGGCACTCTGCTTTTACGTTTTTGGAGTATCTTTATGCGCATCTGTATTTTCACTTCACCTTTGTCTTTTGAGTCATACTGCTAGGTTTTACCTGTATTTATTCTTATACGTGGCCCTTTATTTCAGTCTTTTTTTTTAGTTGTGGTTTTGGGGTTTTTTTTGGTTTGGTTTTTGTAGCTACCTTATGTATTATTGTGCAACCTGTAATGAGCGTTTTAGAAGTTCATTTATTGCATACAGACAAGTAGAAAAACAGCAATTGATTACTCCTTGTACAGTAGCAGTCTTCTGGAGAATAAGTAGGGTCCAAACATGTAAATAATCTTGAGCACGATCAACTATGTAATGAAACATTTCAAAGGTTTAGATATAGAAACAAAGAAATCAGTGGGGGTTTTTATTAAATATGTATATAGTGCTTCAAACAAAGACAATAAAAACGTAAGCAAATCAGCAATGTCATTTTCTTTCATCAATATATAAACATAAAAGCAATTTTCAGTCTAATTTTTTGTTCATTCTGTCTCTGGAATTGTGAAACAGTAATTGTAAAATGTTAAGTTAAATTTTTTTACCTTAATTTTATTGAATTAACTTATTTACTAAATGAAATATTCTGTTGTGTGTAACATAGAGGTGTTATAACATGGATAATATTCTTCCATTTGTAATATGAGTTGCAGATTATATATCAAAACATATGGATTACGATGATTAAATATGTATAAAATCAGCCTAATCCATTCATATGTTTGTAAGGGCCCAGGGTCCTCCAGAGAGAGTCACAAATCCACTTGATGTTCTTGAGTGCTGGATTTTTTTCCTCCCTGATTTTATCTGAAATATGTGTGTAAAAATTCAAAAGTCAAAGGGATCCCTGTTGGTTACAGCTAAGTAGTCTCAAACACATATATTTATCCTACCTAAACTTGGTAGAGTCCTGCACTTCCATGGCTTGGCGGGGGGGTTGTGTGTGGGGATTTTTTTTGATTTAGTTGTTTTTGGGTTTGGGTTTGTTTTTTTGGTGTTTTGTTTTTTTTTTTTTTTGAGAAAAGCAGCGCCTATCTTTGAGGATTGAAGTAAACAGTTCATTTCTAAGTAAAATCCATCTCTCTTAGGGAGGTCCTTCCTCGTGTGTGTGTACACAACGTGAAGAGGATCCACATATTTTGGTAGATGTCTGTGTACTGTCTCATTATATTTTAAATAAAACAGCTTCTTTAAGTCTTCCAACAACCTATTTTGTCCAGATTTTCAGGAAGCTGTAATAGGAGCATGTGGGGGAGATAATTAAGCCAATCACATGAAATCCTAATTCAATTTATTTGCATGTTTTTATTAGTCTGTTTTGCTAATATAATTTCAAATGAATAATCTGAAAATACGAGTTAAGCATTCTCAGGAGGAAAAAAGAAGATGCCTACCTAGGAATGTATCTCACACGTGCGTTTATGTGTCATAGTGTATGTAATGTAGGAAGAACAATCCTGCATTATGCCCAGGTGTGACTCTTGCCCTTTTTGCACCAGTTTTACACCTATATGATGGCTTTGATCATTGCATACGTTCTGCACATCTCTCCTAGTTTCAGTAGGAGCCGAGTGAGCTTACAGAATAATATCCTACTGTGGGATTACTGTATTCCATAAGAAATATTTTTTTAATCTCATTAAAAGCATAAAACCTTTCCAACCTATTTCATCTGCGTCGATAAGAATCAAACAAGTTGATTCTTTTCTTAACTAAGTGGAGCAGAATAATTGCAATTTTTCAAGATAGCCATTATTGTAAATCCTGTAAGCAATATTATTGCCATCATTTTGAGGGCATCAGACAGGTATTTAACAGTTTGGTTCAGGTTGCCTAGGACAACAAAAATGCCACTATGCTGCATCTCAAAGCTTCTGGGATGAAATGAGTTGTGACATACCAGTGAAGATTAAATTTGTAACAGATAGAACACCTTTGAAGTACTAGCTTATGATTTCACAGTGGCATTAGGAGTCTTACTGCAGTATTTAAGCAGTTAGAAAGAATGCTGGTTATTAGTGGTTGAATTTTATAAAATAGGATTTTATTGTCTTTTAAATAGCCATGACAGCAGTTTGTATTATCCAAGCACAACATTTTTATTGCCGCTGTTGGAGAAGTGCTTTTTCACACTCCCATGTATAAAACTGAGGCACGTAACCAGGTGAATACTTTTTATCTGTTGTTCACTATCATATTGCTGAATTTTAAATAATACAGCCTTTTTCTTTCTTTTCTTGTTTTTGTTGTTTTTATTCTCCCCCCTTTTTTTGATGAGTGGCTTAGAGAGGGGAAAGAACAGAAGCATTCAGTGTTTGTCTCAGATAACACTGGAAGATCAGATGTCCAAAAATGTTCTAGGCCTGCACATTTTTACATATGGTAAATTACTTTTTAAAAATAGCATAATTTCAGATGTCAAATATGCCTTTGTCATACAGCCTTATGACACGACATTACCAGTACATAAAGCTACTATGCTTTATGTCTGAATTGGATCACAGCAAAATTTCCTGCCATATCACATAACAGAAATAGAGACTTGTTCCTAAAAATAATGTCTAGAAATCTTCAAGTATTCATTAAACCATCTGGGGGGAAGCAGGCATGAGCCTCTTTCTCTGCAGTAATCTCTTAAGGCTCACTAGACTCCATATTACAATTTCCAGTGTTACTAATTTGTGAAAGTTAGTTTAAAATATTAATCTCTGCATTGGCTGGATCTTTTAATGACTCTCTAGACTTCAATGGGTTAATTTTCAATGAGGGTCGGGTTTTATATGTTTATATTTTCTTAGCCTTGGTCAGGAGAAGTGGCTTTGCTTGCCCTTGTGCTGTGCCAAAGTGATAGAGTTTCATTCGTTTGAAAACCTAGCACATCCCAAGAGGTTACCTTGGTGTAGATTTCTTTCTTTCTGTATTAAATCGCTCATTGTCGCGAAGTGACTAGTGCTGCTGGGCTTTGAAAAGAACTTCTAAGAGGTTAAAAAAAAAAAAGCTTCTGTATAGAAGGATTTTTCAGTTCTGCAGACAGAATACAGTTTGCAGCTGTTTGACTTGCGACAGTGATATGGATCTGATTGTATACAGTATACTAGGAGCCATGGATGCAGCTGGAATAGAGGTTATAAATTTTAAAAGCAATGCAGATTTTGGCCATTAATTGGCTTCTAATAAAAGCAAACTCAATGGGTTCTAACTGTGGGAGCCTGTAGCTCTGTATCTGATATCAGGAATTCATCCACATTACACAGTTTTAGTGATTCAGACCACGACTAATTGAAATATGAGGCATACTGATCAAATTTAGCATTACCAGCATGCACTCTGGTTTGGGACTGTATGGCGACAAGGTAGCATTTATTACTTATTCTCCATAACACTGCCTGATTGAAATATCTAGCTATGTTGTCAGCAGAGGCCCAGCTGGGCTTTAGTACAGCTAATTAAGTCATTAAAAGAGAGGTCAAGCAATCTAACTCTTGCATACTAAACTACATAAAAGTCTTTATTATATTTTTTAATAAGCCAAGATTTGAATTTTTAAAGAAGTTTGTTTTAATAATAAATGCATTTGCTGGCTGCTTTGTCTGGGGCTTGATTAAAACAGGCATTTGTCAGCAACAAAGTGAAAACTTCTTGAGGCTTAGTTTAATAAAAAAAACCCCAACAAAACAAAACCTTGTGCCTTTTTTTTTTTTTTTTAAGTGGTTAAAAGCTGAGCCTAGCTCAGGATGATAATGGAAACATGGTTGTCTCTGTGCAGGCAGAGAGAAGAACTTGGCTGTCAACTGCAGAAGGTACCAAGATGCAATCAGTGTAGAAACCACTCGTGTTTCGTATTGGAATATTGGCACATTGTGAGGAAGAAACACACCTAGGGGGAGAGGTTTCCTGCTAACTAAGTACACAATAATGTTGGGTGACTGTTACTACCTGTTTTATGAATTCAAGTGGGAGAGAGACTCAGATGCAGTGATGAAGCAACAATTTATTCTTGGACTTGAAGAGCAACAGGCTGTGGACTGCCTGAATTTGGAAGAGTAAAGCAGGAAAAGGATAACTCAGTGCTTGTGTTTGGTCTTGTGGTAGTTGGCGTCAGAGATGCTGTGTGATGATCTTGTCAGATCCTACATTGTGGAACAAATTCTTCATAGCTTGTGTGAAGAACCTTGCATGTTAGTATCAGTATAAAACTAAAGCATGGGGACCTCAAATATAAAGATGATCAAAATATTTCAGAGCTGCAAATGGCAGCCTTGATGAGTCCCAGTCATTCAGCGCACAAGGCCTGTGGGGCACTTGGACTTTTCTTCTCTAAATTTGGGGTACTTTGGTTCAGAAATACAAAATCCTGTTCTCCCGTGTCCTTTTATCTATGTCTTAGGTAACAGTAACTAGGAAGAGACATGGTTAGGTAAGGTATAGATCCAAGACAAATATCTGAGGTAGAATACTGGGAAATGGGGATGTTCTGTGGTTTTTTTTTTTTTTCTTTTTCTAACTGGAAAGCTTATCAGCAATGAATATTTGGCACTTGGCAAAATGAATTGAATGTCAGTTTATACATCATCTTTGTACAGCTAAAAGAAGCAAGTCCTAAACCCCAAAATCAAGTGGTGTAAATCAAGTGGTTCCTTTGACATCAACCGGTACTGCTATGAAGTGGGAAAGTGTGACTGAGCAAGGTGTATATGTCTAGTGTTAGCACATAACAGTATTGACAGGCAGTGTATTTCCATTCTAGTAGCAAATGGATCTTACTCCTCTTCTGTTTCTTTTCTTGGCCCAAACTTTGAAATTTGTTACTTAAATCTCTGAGTAAACCATACAAATTGTAGTGTCTGGATTAGAAATGTGGTACTTGTTTTAAATAAAAAGCATGCCAAATATGTGTGGTTAGGGATTTGGACTATAGGTATAAGGAAGCAAAGGAATTGAAGGGAAGTTAATAAGTGATCCCAGAGGTGAGTTGTATAATATTTTCCTCTTATTAAAGTTATGAAGTATTTTTAGAGAAAAGTACCTTTATGGAGTAAGAAGAGGGTTATGACAGAGAAAAAATTCTGTTAGTCATACCTTTAAAAATCTGACACAAATCAATTTGGTCTGCTCTTCCTTATGCAACAACAGTTGATTTACTGTTATATTTTCCTGACTAGGCTAGTTTTATTACCGTTGTTTTGGCAATGAACATGGTATATTGCACCTCACAACTTACCAGGAGGTGCAATGGTATGAGCAACAGAAGATGCCCTGACAGCAGTTTTCTGAACATCAGAAGAGGCAGCATAAGCAGCACTATACTGAAATAAAGGGGATCTACATGGTGTTGCCTTGTGAATTCAGATCTTAGATGACCACGGGAGGTTGCTCCTACCAGAGATATTAGAATACTTTGTGTTCTCCACTAATCCTCTGCAAGGATTTTAAAAACTATCAACTATTAAATCATTATGCTCATTGCAGCCCAATGGATCTTCAAATATATTGGATTTTTAAAATCTTTTTGCATCACAATGATAAGAGAAATTTTCAGAATAACAAAGGCCATCTACTTGAAAAAGCTTTCCTGAATTTGACAACTTTTGCAAATAGATGCAATGAGGTACCTCATAGTCTATCCAGAACTTTGCTCTTTTTCTTTTTTCTACTTCCTCAGACAAAAACTAAGATGCAGATGCAAAAATCCAAATGTATATCTATGTAAAAAGCTGTACATATGAAAGATGAACTCAAAACTAATGGCTTTTAGATCTGTAGCCTTTCCCCCTCTTAAAATTAGTAAATTATTGGCATAAGCAGTCATTTAATTTTTTTCAGTGGGATCTTGAGAGGGCTGGGAGCAGACATTGATATTTTGAGTACTGGTATAAAAGCATATTGTTCAGATCAGTGAAGAGACAGTTGGTAATAAGCAACTCCATTAAAGACTGTAATGATGTGGGTCCAACTCCTCAGCAAAACAGACTGAAACAGCAGCAGCGAGTAACAAGAATGACAGTACTGCGTTAGGAACAAGAATATCTAACTGCCCCTGTGGTCTGTCTCTGAGGATGGCCCCACGTGTGTGCCAAGGAAAGAGCAAGAACAGAATTACTGTCTATAATACCACTTTGCTCTAACGTCATCTTGGCCTGTGATGATTTTAGGACACATCCAGAGCTTGTCACAGATTGTCTATCTAACGCTTCCTAAAGGATTTCTCTTCCACATACTTGTTCCATCTTCCCTGGTCTCTCAATGAGAGCAATTTACTCTGAGCTGGTGGGAGACTCAAGCTCTAGGCATGAGTATTCAGAAGTAAATTCAAGTGTCAATGAAGCCTACTTTTAGGAGTAACTAGTACACTGAGGCAGAATACTATATATACTTTATTGTCAGTGACAACAACAAAGTATGATTATGATGAGCTAGGCTATAATCATTCTTCTGGTATTCCTGCTTAAATTGGTATCAGTAAATCTTGTAATCTCTTCTAATGAAAGAAAGTAGCCCCATTTTTACAATGAAAATTCAGAGGTGTTCTCATAATAATTTGCTGTCTTGTTATTTCTTAGAATCATAGAATGGTTAGAGGTGGAAGGGACCTTAAAGATCATCTAGTTCCACCCCCCCTGCTCTGAGCAGGGACACCTTCCACTAGACTAGGTTGATCAAAGCCCCATCCAGCCTGGCCGACCTCCAAACCTGTTGAGATGTGTCCCTAAGTAATATACATATGGGTGTGCATCGTGGTACTCTGTGTTGCTTTTAATTAGTCTTTCAGATTATGTGATCACATTTCACTATTCTTCTAAGTGCAGAACAAAGCTGTACACAGGAGGAATGCCATACACTGCTGAAATCAATGACAAAACCCCTGTAAGATTCAACAGGGTCAGGATTTCATCTTAAATGTTAATACAGTTGTTTCCATTGTAAAGATCAATTTCAACAGCATATTTTTCTTTTCTCTGAAATGTGTGTGATACCTGGAGATACTACTTCCTCAACAAGAATGATTTATTTTTTCTTATAAAGAGTTTTCGAAGTAATTTTTAAAGTTATTTTTTACCACTTGGAAAGAAAATTATTTGATTGATTATTTTTTTTTTTATTTATTTTTTTTTTTTTTGGTAAAAATAGCACTAGGCTAGTAGATGTAGGCTATCTGGGAATGTGCCGAGGTCTTTGTACTGGAGATGTGTGTCTGTGTCTGTCCATCTGTGAGACAGAGAAGACCTCAGAGTGATTTTGGCCTTCCAGTAGAGGAGGCAGGACTTCATATAATACAGATGTGAATGGAGCAGGATAATATCTTGTTGGCAGCAGACAATGTCCAGTGTTATACCTCTGTATGACAACTAGTTGAATATGAAGGAGTTATATTTACCTATTCCTTTTTTCTCCTCAAAAACACCATAGAAATTCTATAATAAAAGTACAGTAGGATCACAGACAGAATCACTTCAGTACTGCAATAATGAGTATGTTCAGAAACCTTAAATTGCTCCTTCTTGTGTGTAATACAGGTCTTAATCACATTATAACATTCTTATTTTCCAAAATGCTGCACATCTCAAGTTTCCATTTCCTCACTGAGACCTAGTAAGTGGTGAGTTTTTAAAATCTTAATGTCTCTTGTTCAGGATTGTAGATACAGTTTTAGGTTGTCACGCACTTTGGATTTTCTTGTCCTAAAAATATATTATTTACAATAATATATCTGTCTCTTCTTGTTTCCTTTTGCCTTGTTATCCCTCAGTTCCCAGTGGAGATACAGAGTAAGATAATAAAAATAACTTCATCAGTAAACCATAGTAGTTTTCGCACCTGGAGCTCATCATCTGTGTTTTTTGGCTGCTAAGAAGCAGCTCACCACTGGAGAACTAACAGCTCCAGGCACAGATCTCATGGTCGCTCTCAGGAGAGTTGGTTCAACAGTGATGGAAAAAGTGCAGCATTTTTAACAAGCTGTGCTGTTCTTCTTGAGACACTAGTCCGACTGAAAAATTAAGTGGGTGAGATAAAGGCTGTTGATATGTTTGCTGAAACACTCTTGTTCTTTTAAATGCCCTGCTGAGGGGGAGTGGATATGGTTCTGAACTGACTGTTCAACAACAACAACAAAAAATACTGCAGGAACTCTGTCTTTTTTTTCCTTTAATTAGTTCAGTTATACAGGAGTGATGGATGTTTTCACCTCTTTTTTTGCTCTGAGAGCATCCTTTCTCAAATACAAGAGACAGCCTTGTACAAAAGGAGAGGACTTGAGATGAAGCTTAGAGGAATGAAAAAGAAATGTCTTAGACTTCTGTGCTTTCTAGGAAAACAGACGGGAAAACCTGGCTCCGCACTTTATCCATAACAGAATTTTCATTTTCCTCAGCAAGATAAAGTTTTCTTCCAGTCTCAACAGACATTTCAACTTGGTAGTTTCTATACTGACAAACCACTTCATCATTAGTTTAAACTCAGAGGGCTGTGAGAGGTGGGGTTGAAAGGAATCTGGGTGGGTGGGGAGGGGAAGAAGAAAGATGGTAACCCCTACATTCCAATCTTTTGTCCATTGCTCAATTGTCACTGGAGAGCCTAATGTGTTTCTTATGTTTTCTTGGTAATTGTGATCACGAGTGACAGCTCAAATCAAAACAGACCATCTTGTAAAGAAGCCTTTCCTAAGCTATGTCCACTTCTCCCAGAGGAGACTGAAGAAAACCAAATGAGTTGGTTTGCTCCAAGCTGTTGCATGCCACATTTTAGGTTGCTGATTGACCTCCCTTATAGTCTTCACCCATCCAGGTTGTCTGTTGCTGCAGTTTCCTTTCAGTGTCAGTTATTCTTTCATTTTTCTCACTTTGCTCTCCTTGACCTGCAGGGACTCTTCCTGATCCTTCCAAGTGCCTCTTTTCTCTGCTGTCTCTGAATAGCACCAAGTTATTGCTGGAGTAGGTGCTTCCTTTTCAGGGAGGAGGACTTCTATGTCATATTTCATCATTATTTTGTAACAGTATTGAATAATCTCCTTCCTGCTTGTTATCTTCCAGAGTCTTTTAAGCTTTTCTTGCTATTCAGAACGCATCAACTCCATGTGAAATACAACGATTCCTTACTGTTGTTTAGTAAGGACTATTTGTCCCTTTTTAAACAGTAGGCCGTAATAAGCTCCTTTTGTATTTTGCACATCTGTCACTGCTGGTAGCATTAAGTTTTTGACCTAATGTTGTCTATTTTATCAATAGGTCTTCCACTCTTCTCTTGACTTCATACCCCCCAAAAAATCTTTGAGTGCCCTTGGAAACAGGTAAGATCTGGTTTTCTTTTTGTTTGACTTAAAAAAAAATAAAAAATTAAAGTGTTTACTATCCACTCCATCTCTGCTAGCCACTCAACTTTCAGTACAATGGCTGTAGAGCAAGGAGGGCAATGCTAAGGAGAACTTGAAACAGCAAACCTTTTATACCTTTAAAAGCCTTAGATAGGATTTTGGGTGGTAGCTGACCTGTGGCAGGATGCAGTCCTACAGACAGCCCATGTCAAATGCTGTGATGCCCTTTGGCTGGTCTCTGGAGAAGTAAGTGTGGTACAACTATTCCTTCTCCCTCCCCTGCCCTTAAAATACTTTGAGTTCCTGTTTGATAAGGCCAGTGGAAAACACCATGAGAGTTTGGAAAGAAATTGTGTTTCTGATGAAAGAATATTCTGTTTCATGTTTCCTTTTGACCATAATTTTCCTGGGCAGAGCTGCCAGCCAAATTTATTCCCTTTGCCTTAAATCTGAAACCCATTAGGAATTGTATTGTTGAGCAGGAAATTTCCTCCCAGAGCTAACGTACCCAGGTAAGTATTGTAAATTTTCCCAGCCTCCTTCTCATCACCATTTCTGAAACAAAAGCATGGGCTCTTTTCTACCATCTCCTTCCACACCCTCCCATCCCACTCTGTCATTGCCTGAGTTGTTGCTCACAACCACAAGACTTATCCTGTCCAAGCTGGCGCAAGGCACAGGCTGACAGCCCTCCTCTGGGGGCTTCCCATACCTAGGGAGCCTCAGGAGTCCCACCCTGACCATCACCCCTTCTCCCGTGCAGAGGATGGGAAAGGATTTGGGTGTCTGCCTTAATAACTATAGGTTACATTGTTCAAAGAATACAGAGAAAGAGTGAGAACCTTTCTTTCCTGGGCTTCAGTCTCCTAGAAGGAAAGTCCAGATCAGAGTTGTCTAACTGGAGTTTTAAATTATTGAAGAGGAAAATTTGTAGAGGCACTTGTGAGTAATGATGCTAAATATAATAGCAGAATTCAGGAGAACTGTGAAGAGATTTTAATCTAGATGTTACAAGTGCAAGTACTCAGAAAGACCTGTCTTTGTGTAGTATTCGATGCGTGTAAAACCCTGCCATTTTGAAGTTACTTATTTGTTAGAAACAGAGATAACTCCGGAAAAATATTACTGTTCTTTCCTGCTAGTGGTATGTGATTCCAGAGAGTTTTGTAAGGATGTTGTGATTAAGTTGATGATAAGATACAGTGTAATTTAAAAAATCTAGTGACTACACCGGAACAGGAGGTTCACTCCAAAACTGTTGTCTTTACATTGTTAAAAAGCATTTGTTTTACAGTGCATTTTTTGTTCTGTCAGACATTTGGTGGTATTTTGCGTTACATTTTGAGAGTTAAACACCATGGTATAGAGTCTAAATTCTTTGTCTGAAAGTCTTTTTGTTCTTAACCGTCAGAGAATATAAAAAAATCAGCTGTGGTATTTTCAGTCATCTCATATTTCAAATGCCTTTTTATTCAGTGCTTTTATGACCAGTTGCTTGACAACATATAGATATAGTTACTTCATGTGAACAATGCCCTGTGCAATTGGTGTTGGTATGTATTTTTCAGGGTATATGTGGATATACAGTAGTTCCCAGCCAAGGGAGTTTTTTTTAAAAGGGCTTTGCTGCAGCACATTTTTACGTGGTGAAGTGATGTTTTCATTGAAACTCTTCCATGACATCCTCTCTAGGTTGCATCTATTTTAAGATACAAGTTTTATTAATCTGAAGTATGACAGGCCCTAGTAGTGCAGCATTTTAATGCTTAAAGCGTCTTTTACAGGATGTTATCATGGCTTTACAATAAAATGAAAGCACATGAACCAAGGAAACTATTCAAGAAATTAAAAAGCCTCTTTTGCTAGAAAGGCTTTATTGGTGAAAGGGGAAATGCTAGCATAAAGAAAGAAAAATAAAAGGAAATGTGTCAACAGAAATGTTAAAAAATTTTATAGGTTCACTTCATATGATAAAATAAATAGTATTCTTCCCAGAACAGATTTCTTTGAAAAGTTATTGTATTCTTTGGGAGTTTGGAATCATTTATTAGGAAAAAAATTACATCTTAGCTGCGTGCCATGTGATAGTTGTGAGGAGGTGGGTATCCTGTAGAAAGTATATGATTACACAGTAAATGCTACTTTTTTTGGACTAATTTCTACAAAATCCTACTTAATTTCTGTAGAACTCCATCAATTTTATGCTTACTGTATTCCTTTTTCATGAGGAATTTGAGATTATTGTTTTAACCTTTTCCCCCCACTGAGTGGACAATAAGTGAGAGCGACTGCAGTGGTGGTGGTTTTTTTATAAATTTTTTATTTTCAACTTCACTTGTAACTTTTACAGTTTTCATAGCAGAGATTAGTCATGAGTATTTTAAAATAGAAATAATTACATTCGTCTACAGATGACGTTTGAGCATGCTGCTGTTCGCAGTAGCGAGTGTTACTGTTTTGGGCTATTACCAAAGAATGGCAGAATTTTTGTACAAGGAACTAACTCTGGAAAACACCAAATGTAAATACTCCGGTAGTTTGCTAGTCTTCAGGTCCTGGTTCATTTACTTGAAATTTAAGGATTTCTGTCATGGGCAAGCATCTTTGCTTAAAGGATTCAGGTAAATTCTCTCTATCTTAAAAAGAGCAGGAAGGATTTAAGCATTTGCATGTGTTTATACATTTGCTCCCCACTGACTTCAGGTTCATTGGCATCAGGTACCTGGGGATTCTTTCTGTGTTTTCTAGTACAAGAGAGCAAGCGTTTTGCATCTTGTCTGTCCCACGTAGGGAATAGTCTTTGGAGAGAATGAAAAATGTAGAGTACAAAATTGGTAGGCTCGGTAAAACCATATCGCTTACAAACTAGTTTTGACATGATTGCATGTAGGATAACCTGTCATATTTTTATTTCAGTGAATAATTTAAGGTTAGTTACTAACACTATTTGTGCGGCAATGAACATCTCAGAAAATGTGCTGTGTTAAGGGAGCTATACAGCCATTTTCAATGTTGTTCCTAAGCAGGGTTTTTTTTCTAATACATCAAATATGGTTTAGTGGGTCACCAAAAAATAGATTTATACAAAGAAAAAAATAGTTGATGGCAAACACAGAGAACTGATATGTTTTCAAGGAGGGCTAGCCTGCTGCACTTGCGAGCAATGATAGATGTGTGTGAAATATAATCCTGATTAAAAATGCATGTGTGAAACCCCTTCGAATAAAGTGCGGTGTCTGACAACATGTTCAGAACCCCTTTATGTAAGAAGGGCAGGGTAGTGTAACAGCCCTTGTACCATTCACTTTTTCTTCATCACTTGCTCAACTCATTGTTCTTCCAAAATTTTCAGCAAATGTAAAGCTAGAGAGTTACAAGTGCAGAAGACAGCATAAGGAAGTCTAAGTGATTTACATTGGAAGTAGAGATTTTGAAAATACACTTAAACCAGATTAATGCTCAGATATGTTCAGCCTCTGTTTTCATGTGCAATAAGGAGTGCTAGGTCTGGGATCAGGGGATGGTTGTGGTCATTTGGCAGTTTCTATGTCTTCGTCAGGTATTAAAATCCTCACATGTGTTTTCTTTGCTAGCTGTCAACATCTACATTGGAAACATTTATCAAAGCTAAAGCAGTGAAAACTGATAATGAATATTCACTTTTACGGCTGGATGAAGCTTCAGTCAGAGGTGACTGAGCTGCACGTTACAATCCTGACACTGTATAACTGGGAAGTATGACACAAATGGCAACCACACAAGAAATGCAGTGGACTGCCCTGTTTACAGGGCTGGATCCTGCAACCCTTTATAGATATGCACGTGCTGTTCTAGTCTGGAGAAGAGAAGACTTAGAGGGGATCTCATAAATGCTTATAAATACTTAAAGGCAGGGTGCCAGCAGGATGGGACCAGTCTTTTTTCAGTGATGCCCAGTGATGGGACAAGAGGTAATGAGCATGACCTTGAACACAGGAAGTTCCATCTAAACATGAGGAGGAACTTCTTTACTTTGAGAGTGGCAGAGCACTGGAACAGGCTGCCCAGAGAGGTGGTGGAGTCTCCTTCTCTGGAGACATTCCAAACTCGCCTGGATGCCATCCTGTGCAACCTGCTCTAGGTGAACCTGCTCTTGGTAGGGGGTTTGGACTAGATGATCTCCAGAGGTCCCTTCCAACCCCTGTGATTTTTGTGATTCACTGACAGTGTGACCTTCTGTATCCCTGGTCTTCCCTTAAAAAGGCTTGTAATTGCAAGTGAGGATTCACGATTGCTTTGGTAAGAAGCTCCCTCTAAGCAAAGACTGCAGTGTAGGCACGGTTGGTGTGGGTAGTGCTTGAACGCTGCATTTTGGTGGAGCTGTGCTCTGCAGGCACCTTTACTTGCAAGGTCAAAAACTGGAGCTGTGCCGTGGCAAAGGGAAGCCTGGGGAAGAGCCATGATTTTGAGAGACATTTCCTCCCTCTCCTTCCACCTTGCCTGCTATTATTAAAGGCCAGGGACTAGTAACCTGTGTGCTGCCCTGTGCCCGTTTGGCTGTGCAGCCTGTGACATTTGAGAATCGCTGCTTAGGCACTTCCGCGCCCTGGAGGCAGCTTCCCATCCAACTCCATGTGCGAGAGAGTTTATCACTGTGCTCAGTCCAAACACCTGCAGCAGCCATTGAGGTGGAAAGAAGTCACCTGTGGGAAAGTGGAAGAAAGAAAAGGGGTGTCAGCCCTCTTGCAGAGGGTGAGTTATCAAAGCGGCATTTGGGGCCATTTTTAAAGGTATCCAGATGCCTACAGGTGCTGATAGGCACCCAAAAGGATTTTCCAAAGCCCACACTTTTAAAGGTATTTAGGCATTAATCCAACATTTGAACGTCTAATTCTCAATTTCAAAACTGCCTAAGGGCCAGATTCTTAAAGATCTTTAGGTATTGGGCTCCCCCTGAAATCAAACAAAAGTTACATCAAATGATCTTTTTTCCCAGGACGGTATTCTTGAAGTGACTCCTGGAATATTAATGTATGAAAGACCCAATTGATCTGAATTGGGAGGATATCCGCAAGTTACTATACACCTCAGTTTTACTCAGAAACCTTGTGTTAAAAGATTCATTCTCCGATAAGGATCTGCTAGCTCTTTAATATAATTACTCCATACCAGTAATCTGGCATAATGACAAACGTCTATTAACTCTGCAACTCAACTGAAAATAACTCAACATTCATTACGTGCTTTTAATATATAATTTTGGTGAATTATAGAGGTTATGAGTGAGCAATGGCTAAGAGCCAGGATGAATATAGTGCGTATTTCAGGCAGGTATTGCACAACCTTCCCTGCCCAGTACATTATTTCCTCTGTAATGACAATGTTTTCCCCACAGTTTGAGGTTACAAACTTGGTGCTGGTTTTATATGTATAAATGTGCATACGATCAAGGCTTGAGAGTTCCTCTAAACCTTTTCACTTTGCACGCAACCCAAATTTGAACACAGGCCTCAGAGGGGAAAAAAATGCACAGGTTAGACACACAATTTCAAGCTTTCTGTATTCTTTTCTTCTGTCCTTTGAAATTTAATTATATGCAAGTATTTCCATTTTAGGCAAATGCTTATAGAAGCAAATCTTCCCCTGCACATTAACCCATGTGTTTATATTTGCCTATAATATTTAGCCCTTTACACAGGGCACTGAGATCTGGCCAAACTCTCACTATGCAGAAAGACCCCAGTAAAGCTTTTCAACTGTGGGAAAAGGGAGGTGTGCGGCGAACCCAAAAAGTGCTTTTCCCACTATGCCTTCTGCTCTGCCCGCCTGCAGAAGAAGAACTCGAGCCAGGAAGTTAAGAAACTGAGGCACAGGAGCAAATTAAATCCCTTACCTCGGCATTGGCAGTGGAGCTGGGAGTACGGTTCAGCCACGTGTTGGGAGTGGGAGGCCACGCTCCCTGCCTGCACCTGCCCCCTTCTGCTGCAGAGGCTGCGGGCACCCGCTCTGCTTCCCGTGCACGCAGGTGTGAACGTCCTCCACGTGACGTGGCAGAGAAAAGTCAGGTCAGCAGCATTTGGTCAATTCCCAAATAAAAGCCCAATCTAGCAGCTGTTATTCACAGGAGGGATTACTTGCAGGATCAGTCCCTGAAAGAGGGCTGAGGAAATTCAGTGCAAACGTTATTATTTTCTTGATCTGCATGAAGAACAAGTAGCTGTAAATATCAGAGAGGAAAGGTATATCTTGCTTTCTTTTTTCCTGCTGTCTCCTATCACTGCTGGAGGGAGCTAGTTTGCCATAACTTATACAATTACCAATAGTCTTTTTTAATTTGACATTTTAAGAGCTGTGTTGGGTGGAGGATAATTAATAGCACTTACTTGCTTTGAAGTTGAGCTTTAAATTATATATAGCATAATTATATCTAAAGCCTCTAACTTACTACTTACCCTAGTAGGTATTTCGTCTGTGTTTTACTGTAACACAGCTCCTTCTGTACAGCAGCACTAATCCTTTACCTGGGCTACTTAAGCTCAGAAACATTGATTACATATTGTGATTTTCCTGCAATAACCTTAATTAATTCCTGATGCCTCTGTCTTGTTCCAATTATTTTGAGAGAAATAAAATGGCGGATGAAATTTCATAACAAAATTTGTTGCAGGTAAAAACCAATGAATAAAAATTACTGTCTTCAAGACACAAAACCAGCAACCTTCTAAAACCTTTAAGACCCTGCATATTTTTTCTAATCCCTAGGTGCCTTTTAACAACTGAAACTATTTTTTATTTTTTATAAAATTGTCAATGGCTTTTCTTCAGATTTATTAGGGCTTCTGTTTAGCTTCAATAGTTGTCTTCCGTGTTCCAGCGATATATGCAGTAATACTTCTGTATGTGGTTGTATTTCTTTTTTTTTTTTTTTTCTGTTATCCTGATAACAGAGACAATAAAGATGTGAAGACGAAGACTCTACTTGTATAACCTACATGGAAAATTGTACAATTAAGGGTTCATTTATTCATGGCACACACGCTCACACAATCTGCTTTCCAATAAATACGCAGACATTAGTGACAATGAAATCTTTCTTATCCTTAGTATTCTCCAAATTTTACTTTGCAATTAATTGTCTTACCAGGTTACATCTATATTAGTATATGTTTCCCCTCAAATTCTAAAGAGAGTAGAATCTCTAATTTATTTCCCATCCTGCAGTTGATATAAGCAGGGTTTTAATGCTGGTGATCTCTTTCTTAGTTACAAATACACACTCTGAGTGCTCTGAGATTTATGTAAGAACCTGGAATTCAGACATGGGGTTTTGCACTGCTTCTTCAGTTAAGATTAATTAGCAATTATTATTAATAAAATTCGCAGTGTGAATTAAGTGTTGTCTTTCTAGTCTCTCTTGCAGTCTCTTTTATTTGGACTCCAATATTGACATTGCTGTGAATAGTGAGGGATGCTGTTGCTGCCACAGTCACAAAAATTTGTATTGTGGAAAGACAGATGGTTGCTTGTAAATATTAAGAAAGGGGTAAATTGCAGTCTTGATTTAATTTTAGTTTAGGCGATTTTAGCAGCAGGGAGGGAAAGCAGTGACTGCAGAAAACAAATGTACTTTTAAATATTTTAAATTTCTAATGAGCTTCAGCTTCTCAACTGAATTTAAAATGAGTAAGCCTTTCACTGTGCTCTAGATAATGCAGCTTGAAAATAGTATTTACTAGAAAGATGCCATGCTATCTGATACACCATTTTAGTGTGTAATTAAAATAAAACTCCCTAATAATAGAAAACATCAGGTGATGCTGGAAGCGCTGCCATAAAATTCTGTTTTATTTCTGACAGTCAGTTGGAAGGTAGTGAGAAAAGTATATAAATACACTGTTTTAGTTGATATGAACAATATAACATTAAAGGTCGTATCAGCCATATGATTGATCTTGAGAATGGAAATTTGCTGAAAGTGGCTTTGTAAGTGGAAAATATAGAAGTTTACTTTGTCTTACTCTCCCTCTCTTCCCATTTCATTTGTTTCATTTGCCTTTTTTGAACATATGTGGACGTGAGAAGTTTGTCCAGAGGAGCCGTGGGATCCACCTCTGCGTTTTGCGGGGGAAAAAATGATTTCATGCTGGCCAGTTGCACGTGGCAGAGTTTCTCTTCTGTAATGATACGGGCTGGCTTTGATGTCCAGCAGCTCCTAGTAATAGTCTATGTCAGTGCCTGAGGTCGGGTAGGCTGCCATGGGCATGGGACTGGGAAGGGAGACATTTGGGGGGCATGTAGTTCCTGGGAGCATTTCTTCTGCGGGAGAGAGGCTTGGCCAGTTCTGGGCACGTTGTAAATAAGGATTAGACAAATTACCCTTTGGTTCTGATTGACCTTTCCAACATGCGCTATACATAGGGAGGTTGTATGCATTAAATGGCTTGTAATACTCATTGTTTATACGATAAATGAATTTTCCAAGTAAATGTGTTTCTTCTTAACCCTAGCCAATGGCTACAGGGAATGGTAACATGCCTACTGGCCTATAGTCCTTAGTTAAATCATCAGTTTGTTAACTGCTGTTTGCAATCTAAACCCTCCCTCTGGAATGGACTTCTTTAAAGCAAAATGAAATAAAATAAAGGTAAGTAAAAGTAAATAGATTTTCCTATTGAAAGTTATTACTTCAGGAATGAAGAAGATGGATATTGATCCGCACCATCCTTTGCCATTACAGTCAGGTTCACATAGATAGCTCAGACACTTTATTCTAAGCAAACAGCCATTTTCTCTTCTGACTTGGATTCCAGTGAGAATTGAAAAAAGTAAAAGGTTTGTAAAAACATTTTTCTGTCCTTCTTACAGGGACAATTTATGTTGAAGTAACAGTTTCTGAGATACTTGCACCTGTTATTGATTTATTTCTTCTTTGTCATGAACAATCTCCTGTTTTATAATACAGTTACCCTTGTATGCTGCCCTAAGGTAGTTATTCAGAAATAGTTTTACTACAGCAAAGTCCCAGAGGACTTCAAAAGATATAAAGCACTCTGAATAAAGGATCAGATATTTGTGCATACGTTGTTTTTTGCATCTTATATGGCCTGTTTCAATGAGAGTACTGTTTGTTTCTAACAGTAATAGAGAGTATGGCATAACATGCAATCGTCCTAACCCTGTAAATGATGCTGGGAGTCCATAAGGTCCCTTTCCAGAGAAAGCTTGCAAAATGACCTTGGGAGTCCGTGGAGTGGAAAGCAATTAAAAAACCCAAAGCAAACCAAAATTAAAGTTATAAAAAAGTGACTACAAATAACACAATTTCTAGATGCTGTTATCTGAGATGTATGTGTTCCTTTTAGAAAAAAAAATTATTGGGTCTGTAATATGAATGAATTGGAAGTAAATGTTGTATGGAAATACACGCATTTTTCTTTCCCTTATTCACGTACATGTAGGCATGTACACACATGCACAATTACTTGCTTGTTTTAATATAATATTTCCATTATTCCTCTACAGCTCACTGTTTCATAGTTAGAGATTAATGCGTGACCTCTGCCTTCCTGACTTCAACTGATTACTACAGAGGAATTCATCTGTTTTTACTTTTTATCACATCTTCTGACATTTTAGTGAATAATACTTGACAGCTATGAACATCTGCAAAAGTTATTGTTATCATAACTTGAGGTCAACAGAGCTACTGTCACTGATGCTTACGAGAGATCGCATTGCAAAAAAGACGGGGAGTGCGTTTACATTCTCTTTTTTTATTATTATTCTTGTTGGACTTACAGCAAGAACATTTTATTAGTGTACTTTTTCATCAGTGAAGACACGTGTCTCATATTTAAAAAGGATACATCTAACACTTATATCGCTTGACCAGAAGTTTGCAGTCTAGCCAGCCTGTTCAATGAAGCCGTTTTCTTTCATGTAAGATTTTTACACACATCATGGAATGACTAGTCTTTTTTTTTTTTTTTTTTTTCCCTTCTTCTGCTTTTTCTTCGCTCTTGTTTTAGTCTGTTGGGCAAAGAGCTACTGGCGGGCTTAAAGCCACAAAGCAGTCTTAAATAGTACAGACTTGTGAGTTATTTGTGTTAAAATAATTCCACTTTATTCTTCCGATTGCTTATTCATGCACCCAAGGAAACTGTTATATTAGAGTCTCCTTGAAGACAGCAGTGGAGACAGCAAATGCAGTTAGTCATTTATGTGCATATTATGGTATAAATCACGAAGATTAAGGGCAGTCATTTTTGGGAGCACTGCAATTTTGCAACCAAAAGCACTTAAATAATTACCTTTTTAAGCAACTTTTATTGACTATGCAGGAGGATAAAAAGTAATCTTACTTGTTTTAAATGGCATAAAGCAACCAAATGCCATTAACAGAGTGTTACATTTCTTATTTCGCTCAGATTGCTGAAGCTTACTAGCAAGAGATAAAAAATGTATAAATTCAGGAGCGCTGGCTAGCAATATCCCAAGCCATTGTCAGTGGACTCCTACTTTCCCCTGCCAAAATATGTGGAAGCATGCATGGATTGTGCTAGATTAGTACGAAGGGCTTGTTTCCGTGGCATTAGCCAGGTATCTTAGCAACAGGATCATACCAGATTCTCGCAGTGCTCTGTGGTGGTGCATGTAATATCCTGGACATAATCTGTCTTTTAATTTTCTTTGGATTGTAGTGATATTACAGATACATGTGTTCAGTTATAGATCTTTATTTAATAAGAAGAATGCTTTAGCTGAAGATTTGTACTATGTCAGAAGTGGGCAACTCACAATAATGTTACCGGAGGTTTAGCCCAGGTACAGCCTTGTCTCGCATTTCAGATTGACAGGAAAACTTACTCCCTTCATTAAGATGTGCCTCGTAGTTCATATCTTTATGCTGTGGAGACGGGGATGCTGCCAGAATTCATAATAATGAGAACGTTATTTAATGTCAGATAGAATGCAAATTGCTTGTACAATTGAAATGTCATCTGAAACATGCCACCGTATGCAACACCACTTTATTATAAGTCACTGAGAGCAATATCTTAAATTTGGAATTGCACTAATCCTTCATCTGCTTTTGTTTACCTTTCATCTATAATAGAGATGTCGAATTTCCTCCAAACTGCATTTGCATGTTTTAACTGCTTGCACACACAGCCAAAGATGTGTGGGAGAAGCATGAACAAGAACTTCCTTTTGATTTTCTTCATCTTTTGCTTGTTTGTTCAAAGCAAATTAATAGGAAAAGATAGCTTTCAAATACAAGACAAAATGCCATGTCAACCCTTTTTAGAAAATAAGCTGAAGCTCATGCGAGAACATTTCATGATTTAAAGTATGATTTGTAATACGAATTTGATTGTATTGATTAGATTGTAATTGATTTTCTTGGTAATTTAGTCCCATACTGTAGTTTGTTTCATATAATTGAAACAATAACAATAACTTCACAGGATTAACTTGGTTCACAGTAAGATGACATTGAATGTATTTAAGATTTTTGGCATACTTTGCTTGGAAAAAGATATCCAGAACAATTACTTTCCAAATGCAATATATGCTAGTGTGGAAAATACAGTTAGTGTGCCAGGGCTGCACAACTTTATTTATAAATGTTGATCCGAGCAGGAACCCTATTCTCAAACAGGTCATTTTTGAAATATTTGAAGCAAAACCATGGTGGTATCGTCCCTCTTCTGCTCTGCCCGGGCAGCTCTTCTTCCTGAGCTTCCATGGGATCGCCTCTTAAACAGCGGGAGAGGCGAGAGGGGGAAAATGGAGCCCTGCTTCCCTTTCTAAAGTGTATCTGTTGGGCTGCCTCCATGCCAGCCGTCTGGGCTCATTGTCTGAGAGCGTGACAACTGCTTTCCTTTTTTGCATGCCAGTGCTCAGAGCCAGGGAGCCCCTTACCAAAGACTCTAGGAATCGGATTTTAAAGAAAAAAAACCTCCTGACTGGGGTTCTCTGGAGGTTCCGAGCAGCCCCAGAGCCGGCAGGTGCTGGGCAATGCCTTTGCACCGCAGCCAGCTGCAGCCTCTCTTTCTAGTTGTGCCGTGGTCAAGGAAGAAAGAGAAGATGCCGGGGGCAGGCAGTCGGATTTAGGAGCTGCAGATTTGCCAGATGTGCTAAAAGTTTTAGCTTTTGACTTATTTAGTCTAAGACTAAGGAAACGTTGGAAAAGTTGTTTCAAAAATGTTTACCTTGAAGAATAATAGACACCCTTTAAAGCTGAAAAGCTGTTCTTTTAGGAAGTACTTCTTGCCAGAATTTTGCAATATTACTTAAACGCAGACTTATTTTCCTGGACAAAAGGAATGACATGAATAAGGCAGGGAATAATGTTTTCTCTGGCTGAAGGTTCATCTTCAAAGTCCAAAATTATCGTGGCAAAAGTCTATTCTCCTGTATCCATATACTCATATACTTCAGAGCCAGATCTCCTTTTGAGGACGTCCCTCTCAGTTCACAAGGAATTTAATTTTATTAAACTAATTCATTTTAGAAATTGTCTGGATTTTTCATTCAATGAGTGGTGCAATGCCATGCTCATCTCCAGGGCATCAGCCCTTGCTCCTGCCTCCTTTCTGTTCCTTTTCTCTTCCTCGCATCAGAGATTGGCTGAAACAACTACTAATAGATAACAGCCATGCTTTAGGTGTAGATAGGGAAGAGCTTGTTTGCATTTGCTGTGTAATTTATTTGTCTGGCACATTTCCCACTGTGGGACTTCTGGCCCTTGTTTTCTGATTAAGAAAAAACCTTGGCCACTTGTTTGAGTGGGAAACATGGTGTCCGAAGAAGCTATGCCTCGGATACAAAGAGCACTTTGATGTTTCAACTGTGTGGTAGCATTTGTTACGGAAAGCAAACAAATTGTCTGCAGTTTTGCTTCAAGTGGAATAGACAATATTCAAGTATCGCTGGGTACTTACTAAGGTTTGCCTGACATCTTAAATGTGTGTGGGACCACTTCTTCTCGTTGGAAGTGCACAGTTACATATCCTCTGTCTAGAGATTTACAAATTACAGTTACATGCCTTTCTCTTTGTGCTTCAAAGTTCTTGGAAGATAAATCCAGCGCTTAAAATGTCGGTAGGACAAAGCTTTGTCATCTTCTAAAAGGAGCAATGACACGAAGCCTTGGAAACATGACCTAATGGCCCAAAGTAACATTCACAGTCTCAGAAAGGGCATATGTGATGCAAGGCTGGACGCCATAATCTGAGATATTAATTCTGCTTTAATGGACGTACAGGAGGCTACACCCTGGAGGTTTTGATTATTTTTTTCCATATGTATAAGATTGTTAATTTTCTGACAGAGCTGAAGCTCCCCTCTCAAGAAACCAGTTTTTCTTTAACTGGTTCATGGATTTCTGACCAAGCTGAATACAGCTGTGCTTGTGAACCAAAAAAACTAGCTAAGTGAAAAAACTGTATTCATTCACAGAGCTTCGAATTTGTTTGTTTGTTTTTAGCTATCTTAAGGCTTTTTCTCTTGCAATTTTTTCTCCTTGCCGTTGCACATCATTCCTAAAGTACGAAAGATTCTGTCTTTGCTTCCCTATCTGTTACAGAGGCATCCCTGCTGCAGTGCCCTTTCACGTAAGTCTAGTTACAAACCCAAACTGACTCTTTATTTAAATCCTAATTGTATTTGTGGCCTAGAGCTGTCAGCCAGTCTTACTCTCCTATGCTAGACACTGAGCAAACATATAAGCTAATGACGGCCTCCGCTCTGAAGAGCTTAAAATCTTTAAAAGACAAGACCTCCCAGATAGATAAGACAAATAAATGGGCCAGGTAACAAAACTCAAATGCACGTGTGCCTTCTCTGCTGTTCAGCTTCAATTTTGTGGATTTTTTTTTTTCTGCTGTAAATAGGAAGGATGCTCAGGGCTGCCTGTCCTTGAATAAATTCATACCCAGAGATTTGATAATGAATTGGTATCTTTGTTGGTTTCCTCAGCCACTTTTCATAGGGAACTGACTGAAAGAGGAAATTATACAGGGATTTTTTTGTATCTGTTTTTAGGAGGACTGTGTTAATTTACTGACTTTGATAACTTATTATCTTCATTTGTTTGGTTGGAACCCTTAAAATATTTTTGTCTTTCTTCATTGATCTCTGTCAATCTCTGTCATAAGCCTGAAATTGTTTCCTTGTGTTTTTAAGGCAACGTAATTTTTTTATCAAATATGATTTCTTCCTTCAAAGTTAGATTCACAGGTGCTGTTCCACATTATTGTAGGCTGAGTTACTTTTGTATTTGATAACTCTCAGGGAGAGTTATCAGAGAAATGTTTGACAAATGAAAATGATTATACGCGCCTGCAGCACAGATGCTAATATCCTTTCAGCTGATACCTAGAGAGAACTCAACACCCTGGTCTGAGACACTTCAAGGGTGAAATGTGATAAGTTTAACAAAGCTGAAAGACACTATAAAATAATTTGGAATGTGAAGAGAAAAATACCGCAGCTTTGAAAATATAAGAGCAAATTAACTTCTGAAAAGTGTAATTTTGGACCTTTCTGTTGCCTGTTTCTTCAAGGTTCTTTTTCAGAGTTTTGTTCACCACATCCTAAAGGCTTAGGATTTCTGGATAATGCCAGAAAACATTAAAGTAACCTTCTGAATGCAGTGAGGTGGAGGGGGGAAAAAAGCTCTTAATTTAGTTCAGAGTTCACTTCAGAGTGGTGTGCCTACTCTCATTAATCAGGCTGCAGGGAAGACAGAAGAAACTTTTAATTTGCTATTCTAAAATGTTTTAATTATTTGTTTCTGTTAATCACCACCTTCAGGCTTACAGAACCTGATTTTTGCTATTATGATATCACAGAAATGGTGGATCTCTTAGTTTGCAATTAGGCAACTGATTTCTGCAATTATGTTGTAAAAGTTCATCAGGCAGTCTGAAAGTATCCACTGTATTCTTATTGAGGGAAAATAACATATACTTTATATCTGAGTACAAAGAATTGTATATGTAAAGTTAATTCATTTCTTTGGTATAATCCCTTCATGGCACATAGAGCTGATCTTAATTTTTATTGGTGATTTGTAATTTATTGTCAATGAAATGTTCCCTTTTTTTTTAAAAAAAAAAAATAAAATCTGAATTACCCGATGGTCTGTTAACACTGGCATGCAGTATGCTGGCTCCTTCCAGGGGAAGAAGCAGATTCATTGCAGGGGATTTAGCTCTTGCATCTCAACAGCACTTTGGGTGGGGCTTAAGAAAGCAGAAAGAACTTAAATCGTAATAAATTGGCTTTTAGGTGGAAGTTGACTCAAATGTTTAGACTTGAGCGCCTTAGCTTCTTCAGGAGTGTGGAGGACTTGGTTAATGAGAACAGAGGGACTAGGAAGCTCGTGATCACTCATTCTCCACCAAACCATTGCCCAAACCCCAGTTAGGAGGCAGAGAACATAGGTACAGCGGAATTCTACTTTTAAACCCATACTTCTTACAGACAAATTTTCAAATGAAACTCTGTATGAAGACTGTAAGAGTGGCCATACGTCTTTTTCATAATATGCATCATTATGTTCATTGGTTTTAAAGATTTTGTAAGCCTTAGGCCATCTTTCCAGCTAATTTCCATCACCTGTTACTGTATCCACTGGAACAGTATCAAAGGTGTTTTTTTCTCACATGTCATTACAGAATTTCTGAGTGGCAATTTGACTTTGGAACCTTTTAATACTGGCTTATTGAAATGATTAAAACACAAGTATCACCAAATACCTAAATATGACTCACTCTATCAGAAGATGACCTGTCGTAAAATGTCTGCAAAGATTCAGCCTACAGAAAAGGCTCTGCCCTTTCACGGGAAATGAACTGAAGTGATCCTCATGAGCTATGGGGCCATGGAATAGTGCAGGTAACTAATTTTGCCATATGTCTGATCTTAAACTGGATCCATCAAGCTAGGCTTAGCATGCCCGTGCGTGGAGCTTACTCCATTTATCTGAACTATGTGCAAATAAAAAGTACTATATTTGTTTGTTCAACACTTTGTTAACTCAGATTGTTAAATAGTGGCTCTTTTGAAAATGCTTTCTTATTTTGAAAAAGATCCTTTTGCACATTGAGGCTGGTAATAAAAGAACTGAAGTCATTTGTTTGACACATTGGAGTCAGTGAATATCGTTAGAAAGTAATACTACTACCAGTGTCTGTTGGACTTTGTAAATCAATGTTCATTTTTCCCAAATACTGTTCAACAAATACCAACCCCAGAAGAGATGACCCTTTTAATTCCTTAGTATAGGCTACAGTTCGGTTTGATTTATGGAAGACCAGTAGTCTATTTATAAAAGATGTATCTGCAAGATGCACTTTATGAGAAACTTGGCTTTTGGGACACATTAATTCTAAGTGCAGATGCAACTTTCATGTTTTATAATATAACCCTGACAGCTGTAATTTCAGATTAAAGATTTTTCATTCACATTCCCATCCTGATTGCTCTGCATGGTCCTTATATTACCTTATTGTCAATAGCAAGTGTTCATCCTATTGGGAGTCATTTAATAACCAGCTGCCATTTAAAGTGTAGACAGAACATTTGTCTCAGCCAGCTCATCTCAAGTGTAGTTTCTCTGCATGGGGAGCTGGGACTTCTTCAAGAATAACAACAGCTGGACCTCACTATTGTTCCCTGCCACTTCTTTTGTAGTGGCAAGTTAAAGCAAACATGGATACTCTTTGTGAATTTTCTGAATGCATTTGTGGCACTGTTTTTTTAATTTATTTATTTTTCAGGAACAAAGTATCCTCTTTATGACAGATGCTTTTGTCCTTTCTTATGCCATACAGATCTGCAGCACTCATTTTGTACTATTTAAAGTTGTTTGCTGAAAGTTAAGCAACAGCAAGATTATAGGTTTTGTGCCACTCCACAGCACCTCTGCCTTTCTAAATGTCATTATCTCTACTATATCAAGCTACTCTGCTTGCAAAGTATTTTAAAGCCAATTTTAAAACAGTAGTTTAAGGACATCAGGTTTTTTTCAGATGTAATTTTCCAACCAAACTCATTGGGAAATAAGTATAACTGGTCTATATGAAAATGAATTCATGACTGGTAACGATTTTTTTAGAACCTACCTTTTAAATTTTCTTAACTTGACAGCTGGGGATTATCCTTTGTGGCAGTGATCTGTAACAAAAAAGGGGGGGAGGGAAGGTTTCAGAAAAAAATTGACTCTTTCATGGCTAATTAAACTGGAATACAAATCAATCAGCAGAAATAGCTGATGAATTTATTATGTCTGTGCAAGCTTACTGTATCCTAATGTGTTTGATGTTCACTAAAATTACTATTCCCATCATCTTATAGGGTAATCGTTTACCTTAAGCTTTACCTTTATCTATAATATTGATCTGAGACTCTCAGGCAAGTAATGGAAGTTTGGGTTTATATAAGTGTGCAGGGTATAAACATTAGAGCCATGACAACTTGGAAAACCTGGCCTAGTGATTAAACCCTTTATTTTTCTTTTCAGATCAAGTTCTCTAAGTCCCCCAGGCTTGTAAGCCTACGGGTTAGCTTAATTAAGTTAATGGAAGAGTGGATGAAGAGGTGTAACCACCGAGAAGCTCTTTCAATCCACTTTCTATAAACATTTTACCATGTAACATTTGTCCATTTATCATTGTATCTCTGGGTCTTAAAACCGCTTCTGCTGGTGAACTCAAACACACAGCGCTTTGAATGTATTATAAATGATACTGGGAAAAGTGTCCAGCAGCCAGGGGTTATAGAGAGAGATATCTACCACCATGTTGAAACATCTTGAAAATTAGTTTTGAAATTTGAATGCTTTTGCTCAGTTATTTTCTGACTTCTGAATGCTGTGCTCACGTAGTTGCTGACATATAATTTGTTGTTTGGTTAACTATAATAACATACTTTTCCCCCGCCTCCTTTTGGAAATTAAGCACTCTTTTGAGGTGATGAGAGGGACTCATCTGAAGTGTTACAAACATATGCGGCAGTTGATTCAGAGCTTTTAGGGATTTCAGAAGAAATTGATGCATATCCTGCATGGAAACTTTATTGAGGCATGCTGGGAAGAATTTTGTCAAGGTGTTAGTAAGCCAAATATGATACGTGATGGGCATCTTCCACAAATTATTTGCTGGTTCTTTATTCTGAAAAATATCTAACAACGTGTACAGCTTTGTTTCCATTGCCCTAATGAATTGTTTCCCCTTACCTTTTCCCATGTACTTAGCCACTCTAGAGATTGCTTTACTAGTCATCCTTCAACTCCTGTTTTACAGCTCACCTCAGCCCCACAAGATAAGAAACTCAATTCTCCCCATGAGCTCAAGCTCAAGTTAATTTCTGCCAGGCTACTAAGACTTTCCTTTTGATTCAATCCTTGCTTCCAAGGAAAAAAGCAACATTCAAAACGATGTCCGAGTCACGTGTTGCTTGAGCAAAGAATGAGATCAGCTACTTGCAGTGCACGTCTTCCGACTACAGATATGTATGAATAATAAATTATATTGTCTTTGTTAACAAAGGGTCAGAAGCGAATCCAGTCTCCAAACAGAGCAGAGTCACTAGGCTTTGTGCAAACCATATGCGGAGGAGGAAGCAATCTTTCCCCCTTGGTGTCTTGGAGAGGAGCAGTCATCCTGACATGCCAGTAAGCTCGTAACAACACACAGGGTGCATTTCAAACTTTCTTGGATCTTCTCCCTAAACCTCTCCCACCGTCTCGCTCTGTTCAGTAAGCTGTAGCATTCGCTCAAATCCCTTCCACTGACTGCCGGTTCTGGAAGCAAAACTTGGTGATTCCAGTGCACTTAGTACATGCTACAGCAAAGTGTTGAAGGGCTGGAGAACAGTACTAAGCATCTGAATAAAGCTGGGTAATGTTAGTCAATGAAGGTTTGCACTCTGCTTTGGTAATCTCATGTAAAATTGTGCATCATAAATTACTTGCTTTTGAAAATGTAGTCATTTTGATTGAAGGCTCTTTAACAAAAAAAAAATCCTAAATTGCTGTTAACTTTTAACAATTGCATTTTCATCAGTATTGTTTTCTTTTTTAAGAAGAAAACAATACCCAGGGCTCCCCTGCACGCAAATCCTGAACTTCCAAATGGGCCTGAAACAGAAGGGGGAAAAGACTCCGCAGCATTTCCTGTGCAGCCCTCGGCTGGCAGTGCTCTAGTATTTACTGTAAACAAACTATACTGTCCTCTGGAGGCTAATGGGGCTGTTGATTGGTGTTTGCTCATCACAGCAGGGTCTGGTGTGTGATATCTGGGGCTCCTGTGTATTGATGAGTGTGGGCTGCCGGTGGGAGGTATAGCCCGCCGGAGGACAGGGAGGAGGGCATGGAGGCTTGTTAGCTCTTTGTGGCTGGGTGGAATGAGAGACCTTGTTTATTTAACATTCTTAGCAAGTCCTCCAGGACCCTTGCAAAGTCTACTAAAGTAGAATTCCCCCTATTCCCATGGATCTTTGTAGAAGTATCTAGCTGTTGAAAGACCAGACAAGATAGTTGCGTGCTTACTTAAAATAACCTTCATGCATCTGATCAAACATCTACTCTCATCTGAAACAGCTTAGGATCTCCATAGAGGCTTATTAAGCAGGTAGCAATTTAGAGTATGTCCTTGTCAAACAGTTGTGTGTAATAGTTTGTTTATGTTCTCTCAAGCAATAATGCAAAGACAGAGAGAAGATTTACCTGACGTTAGGGACTTGAATCAGGTTTAGGTTCCTAAGCATACCATTTTTTTCAAAGATGCTATTAAATTCTTAATTAAATTACAATCACACACTCATATAGTAATCAGAAAATTAGGAGCCTATTTACAGATGTATGTATCTAAACACAAGCAGCAAAGCAAAAGATTTTGACTAACAAGAAAGGACAAAGGTGAGGAATAGTACTTTTCATCTCCATTTGTTTTATAATTGTCTGACTTTCTCTTTTTCTAAGTTGATAGTCTGTTGTGCTATTGATGGAAAGACATAGTGGGAGATTCTCTTTTTTTAATCTGCTGTGAACATCATCATATTTCTAAAAATAAGACACAGGCTCCTCTGTTACTTGGGTACTTTAAAAATAATAATAAAAATACTTAATGACATTTTTTTAGAAAGTGGTATCTGGATCAAGAGGGAACTCAGTAGAAACCATCTAAAGCAAGGTAGGTAGGGGCATATTAGATTCACTGATAAATATTTTTTAGAAAATGTTATCAGTGATGGGGTCTTCCTTGTTATTTGCTTTGTCTGATCACAGCAAAGGTTTCAGTAGCAGGTGAATATTTGTGGTTATCCTCCCCTCAAATTCTTTTTTGCTTGTAATTTTAATTGTAAAAAAAACCCAGTTTTGGTCTTGCCTACATAGTTTGTCACTAATCCTCATGCTGCGTGGCTGAGAGCTCTGGCCTTATCACTGTAAGCTGGAGGAGACGTGAATTTTTGGTTTTCCTCATTTCTAATCACTGTTGAGAAGCTGCACCAGTGCAAACCTTTGTTGCTTAAACCTAGGCTGAGCTCAAGGCTCATGTGCCAACATCCCACTTATCCTTAAATGAGAGAGTGCATTGCCAAGTGGAAACACCTGAATGTTAACAACCAGAGTCGGATCAAACTGATAATGTCAAGAAGAAGAAGCCTTAATAAATATCTTTTATCTGTTGTGATGTTATGTTACTACAGGTTCTTCTGCCTCATTCAATTGTATTAATGAAGTTATGTAGTATAAAGGGGTTTTAAAATATAATGGTGTATCTTAAACTATGAACCGATATTTAGGAAGCAACATTAAGTTGAGGGTCTGCAGGAGACAGTCTGGGTCTCTTTATGTCAAGAGATTTGAAGGAGCACAAATCCACTTCTTGTTCATGATCACTTCTGAGCAGGTAAACATGTTCAAGGGCACTGAAGACCCATTAGGATTCACTGAAGGATTGTAAGTTGCTGTGAAGATCATCATATTTCTAAAAATAAGACACAGGCTCCTCTGTTACTTGGGTACTTTAAGTATTTTTATTATTATTTTTAATGACATTTATGTTAATGTTAAGATAACATACCCTAACTGAGGGTGCAGTGCTATGTATGTCTTTTCTCAGCAATGCTGTACCTCTAACTGCCTGTCAGGATGAAGTTGCATATTATTCTTTGAGCTTGGCTAACCCTAAATCTGGTGCAGTGTCTCCAAGAGGGAGAGCTTGTATCCGTCCTTCCCCCATCTCCCCTCTGATGGATGTGCAGCCCTCCCCCTCTCAGGGGAACTTGAGCTGATTCAACTCACTAAGCTGGCAGAAAAATAATCCCATCAAAAAGCATCTGGGTGTTCTTGCAGGGGGTAGTAAGATGAATTAGTTCAGAAGAGACATGCTCCTACTGGCACATGGGAAGGGTCAGGTCAAGCCTGGAGGAGGAACAGTAGTTGAAAGTAAGAAGGGAAGGAAGATCTTCCTGTACTGGTGTCTGCAAGGTATTATTATGTTGTCTATAATGTGTAATTTCATTCTCAGTTAAGCTGACATGCTGTTTGTAGGGCTGCTCTGTGAACAAGATGAATGTTGGGGGTAAACTAGCTTTGCTGCCAAAAGAGGCATTCATGGAAATGCACCCTTGGACTAGAATCTCTTTCAAATGCTCAGTTTGTTGATTTTCTGCATTTGGTAACACTTTGACTATTCAGTTTTTCTAGATTTAATGTGAATTTCTCCCTTTTCTCTTGAGGGACAGAGTGAGAAAGGGAACCATGGGCAGCTAGAAAGTGCTTGGAAATTCACAAAAGTTGTTTGGCTGATTCAACATGATATATAAAACTGAAAATAGCTTCTATAATATTCTTACAGACTTTGGACTTGAAGTTAACAGTAGTGCTTTATTTTTTCCTTAGAAGGAAAAAGGATTGATCGATTGTAATAAGGAATTATCCAGTAGCTTTACCTTAGCTGAATATGACCCATCCATAGGTCAGATCAAACAAATATGATCAAATTATCAAATTTAATGATCAGCGTTTATGTATATAGGACTGAAATATAAATAAGGGAGAACCTTTCTAGCATCTGATTAGTGCCCTTACCCGCTGCTGAATGATATCAGACCTGTTCATATGTTTGCGAGGACAATATTCCACCCTCTGGAGGTCAGCTTACCAAAAGTGAATATATGAGTCACCACAGCACTCCTGTTTTCCGCTTGAGATAACTTTTTGCTTATTTAGTCTCATGTTATAGAATTCTTCAGTGGGTGTTGTCCAGAGGTGCATTAACTTTACATACTTTCTAACGCTCTAGATAATTGTTTTTATTTAAATAATGTGAAAACTTTCATGTTTTCAAACATGAAATTCTGAGGAACTGCCTTTTTCATCAAAGAACGTGAAATTTGTTGAAGCTAAAAATCATGTCATTGAGGGGGAGGAATCCTGAAAATATTTTTCCTTCAAATGTTTTGGGAAATTTTCTTCAAAAGTTAAAACTGAATTCCACACATTCATTAAAAGTGGTTCTGGTTTTAGCAGAGAATATGATGACAAATTGAGGCAAAAAATAGTCGGTGATGATTGCAGGGAGTTTGATGATCGTCCAACCTCAAGTATTGCCCCTTCTTTCTCTGTATCAGTTCCCCCCACATTAATGACTGGATGCTCCTTCCTTTGCTTTAGTGGGACATTCACAACTGCCTGAACTGCTTTGCCGGGACGCTTTTTGGCCTAACTGCCCTGTCAGTTACAATTAAAAGCGTTAATATGACAGTCAAAGGTCATAAATTGCTTGTGGCTAGTGTTCGCTGCTTGTCTCGCACAATGGCAACCAGGAAATTGCCCTGTCAGTTACAATTAGAGGTGTTAATATGGTGGCTAAGGGTCAAAATGCTTCAGTAGGAGGAAGGAGTTGCAGAGGACATTTGGTTTACATTAAGTGACAGTTCAGGAAAACTTTGCTTAAATGGGATGATTGCTTAATCGGGATATATTTCAATCTGAGTAAGAGCCCTGATTAAGGTTTCTACTGCATTGCTCTGGCAATACTAAGTGCTGGAATTATGCTCTTTTGGGGGCTTTCTAAGGCTTACTCAAATACAACACTGGGAAAAGTCTTAATAGGTCCCATACTTTCTGATGAAAAAATTTGCAGAGATGTAGTTATGATGCAGGAGGAAACACTGAAGAAAAATACCACTACTACTTATTATTAGAATTCAGTTTGACTAACTGAAACTTGTTGAGTACACAAACTTCATGTGCACAGGGTACTGAATTTCTCCTTTGCAGGTGAGTTTTCCAACAAGATTGCTGTTATTTTCATTGATCTTAGCAATGAAACTCACCTGGACTTCAGAAACAGCAGGTCACACCCAAACTCTTCTGATACTGTGGTTTTCTCCTCATATCTGTTTCTTCAAAAAGAGTTTTTCCTACAAATTTCACTGTGGCCAGCTCCAAACTTACAGATGAAATGAAGTAACTCAATAAGAATAACCATTCCTTTAAAATCCCTTTAATTTCAAAGACTAACTTACTATATGTGGGTGGTGGTCCCTCAAAATGGTTTTAAATGTTAGAGGTAAGAAAACACTACTGCTGTTTTTGTATTTCCATTGTAAGGTGATGATGCTCGATTCCTGTGTATATAAAAGGTAATTTTTCTAGTATATCCACAGAACTGCTTGAGGAGCCAAACAGTTAATTCACGCTGAGCTGTTTTTGCATGGCTATAGACTAGAATTGGTGTAAAGCTAGTTCTGATGTGCCCACACAGATGTGGCAGATATCCATGATCTTTAGGGACTGGAATCTGTTTAATACTACAAATGGAGTAATTATAATCCTAGGATATACATAGCCTTCTTCTAAGAGCTTGTTGTCTCTTGTTCCCTATTACCAAAGAAAGTCAGTATATTAGACCAAAAGCATTACTGAAATAAATGTTGGAGATTGAAATCTACAGGAAATGCTGACAATCACTGATACGCTGAGCTCAAAAAAAGACTCAATGAGAATAATAGATGAGAACCATTCAAGCTGTTGGGTCAAAAATAATTTTAGTGTAAACAGTCGCTTGAATGAAGTCAGTGGATTTAAAAAACCCTGAATTTTGGCCCTTCTTGGTCAAGATCATTGACCACATAGAAAACTTCATGTAGCCTGAGCAATGAAGCACAATCCAGACAACTAATAGAAGCGAACATATATCAGAGAAGAATTTTTTTGATTATTATTCTACCACTGCCTCTGGTTGGCTTTTGGTGGTAACGCTTGTATTGTAGAAAGAACACTGGATGTCCCAAATACCCCTGGCTGGCATAATGTAGTAGGGCCTGCTCTGTCTAGCAGAACTTGACCCCCCATCCCAGTCCTCAAAATAACAGAAGACTGGGTTCTCCCTGATGCACCTTGGAGTCCACAGGGCGTAACAGGGTAGAGAAGGCTTCAGTGTCAGCTGTAGGGGCAGACCATGAGAAGTTCTCACCCTAGTCCAAGCCTAAGGAGGCCAAACCGCACAGCTCTCTATCCTTGTGGTGCCATTTCTGTTGTAGGTGAGCATCTGTAGTGTATTTATCGCTACAGCATCCATCCCTGAAGGGAAGTATAATTTCTCCTACTGGGTAGCTGGAGAAACTGAGGCAGTACTGCTTGAAAGATGGTGGATAGGGCTTGCAAAAGAGCAATGAATTGAGCTTGGGTCTCAACCCACAGGACACCTGTTTAATGTGTGTGCTGTCTGTGCACGTTTCCATGCAACCAGGTTGTTGCGGACAGTTGATGCGGACAATGACAATGCTGCATCGCTCCTATGAAAAGAATACGATATGTTTGAAGGAGGGTTCAAAACTTTGTTCCAGTTAGCAACTTCAGATGGGAAGGATTTGGCTGGAGGTCTGGCAGTGCCTGTACATATCGTCACAGTTTAGATCCTGTTATACCACTGTTTTTCATAATTGGTTAAAAAAGAACAATAGCAGCTTTTCTGTGTGAATTCACAAAAGTTTAAGACAAATCTTCAGTCTTTTGATCCCAACAAGGAAAAAGAAGTCATTTTCAAATCATTCCTTACTGTACAGAAGCTAATGTATATCAAGACCCATGGGCACTGTCTTTTGATCCTTATTGTGTAAAACTTTTCTTTATTCAAAATATTTAAAAATCTAATTTTCCAAGATTTTTTGCATGCTATTTTAGCACATGGATATTTTAGGAAGGCCGATGAAAAAATAGGCTGAGTATGACGTTTTATTCTGCAAGTCCTGTATATCTGATATTTTAAAACAAGTTTTTCATTTTGGTTATATCTATATATTCCTGAAGTAAAATAGGAAAACCTCTTCTAATTAATTTAATATCCTTAAATTCCCAGGGATGATAGGAAAAGGCTATGAAGTATCTGTTTTGCAGGCTTTTCAAGTCTGGGGGTCCTTTAGTCATGCTTGATATATTTAAGGGAATTGCTGAAAAGCAGTGGACCCAGAGGGAAGAGCTCCTAGCAGATAACATTTCAATGCACTAGGAAAGAAAAGAAGGGTTTGTAACGGAGGCATAAAGACCTGTTATGAGATCCTACATTTTAAATTCAATGTAGAAGACATAAGGAAGTTCCTGAAGAATGTAAATATTAACAACTTTTCTCATTAATGAGATTCAACTCAGTATGCCTTGGCTTAACAGTTTCAGTCCTGTCCGTGTTCGTATAACCAAAAGTCTGTTGTTTGGTGGTCTACATGAAATACATTTGACGTTTATCCGTTTCATGCGAGTACAGCAAAAATCCATACAGTTTCCCCACTGCAAGAGCCACATGCTTCTGCTCTTGCTGTTTTTTATGTGCAGAGCTGAGACAGAGTGCTCTTAAAGAGACCCACGCTAAGGGCAAGGGGTCAGAAATGTGTGCATGCGAATATACAGTCACATACATGCGATAGATGCAGTTTATATTTGTCTCTGTTTTCTGTTCTGTGAAGAGGAGTTTTTCCCCAATAGTGCCAAGCTAACACCAGGATATAACAAAATATATTCTGTTTGGGGAGCTGAACAGGAGGGTTGATAGTCTGCTGTTGCTCCAGTGCTGATAATTCATTACTCTCAGCAGGACTGCAGGTGTAATCATTACCTAAAATCAGCTCACAATCAGTGCAAAAGATCATAGCACTGAACCATTGCTCCTGTGAAAAATGGTTCCCTTGTTTGAATCAAGCATATTCTGTTTTGAATGACCAGTTGCTTTCCCAACATCTGAAATGAGTTAGGAGAGGATGGAAAGATGTAATACGTGGATGGCTGTCAATAAACAAACATCGTCACTCAGAAGGTGTTTTCAAAAGGCTTTTTTACTCTTAAAAATAAACTTGCTGCTAATTGTTTAAGGCTTGCCTTTCTCCTGTAGGTAAACAATGTTAATTAATTTAATTGGTCACTAATTGCTTTATTGGTTTTGTGCCTTCTTCCTGGGAAACACTTCACTCAGCTAGATCTGATGGGAAGCTGCAGTCTTCATAGTGAGAGGTGGCAGCACGCAGGAAGGGATGGTGTGGAAACAAGCTTGAGGTCACCATTAGGAGAGGAGAGCTCTGGGATGGTATTTCTTGCTATGCTGCAATGTTCTCTTCTGTAGGAAACCAGACAATGTAGGAGCTGTGCAGCTAACCAAAACTGAGCAATTATGAACTCATCTTTTGCTGGCTGGCTGAGCGTGGCAGAAGGCTGTTTGCTTTAAAGTGGTTTCTGTTGTGGCATTATGAAGATACACAGCTGCAGTGCAGAAGATGAGTTGTGATGCATTGTAGTAAGTAAAAGCAAGGCATTTGAGAGATGTGGCTTTGTGGCTGAAGCACACTCTTGTTGGGTTAGTCTAGGTGTTTATCAAGATATGCCTCACCTTCCTCCTGCAGCTGCTGTCATCTAGTATTGGAGTCCAGCAACAGCAGCATGTTGTGTGTTTATCAAAAGTAGTGAAGAACCATGTGTTTCCTCTTATGTTAAATCTGGCTTCAGCCTTTGGGAAAGAAATTTGTGTAGTCATGTGCTTATTTCAGATTGGATGGTGGTGTCTTTCCTAGGACTGTGACTGGTAAATCTCATTCTGTTAAACTAAGGTATTCCTTTAATTTGTACACCTTTCCTTCACAAGAGCTGGTAGGTAGGACACTACAGTTCCTTCTTAGCAGTTGGTGGAAAGTTCATACTTCCAGTGCTGAGGCTGAAATGCTGCAAAGCCCATGTGTTAGCTCAGATACTTGCTTAGTGAATACAGCTGCTCTTTTTAGAGTTGCTGAGAATTCACAGTCTGTAAAGGTGGATGAGAAAAACTAGTCAAGAGTGTTTTAATAAGGAATTTTAAATAAAGGCAGTAATTTCCCTGAGCTGTCCTTCAGGCAACAACTTCCTGATTTCCATGTCGATTCTGTGAATTGTGAGCGTTTCAGCCTCTGAAGAAAAAAAATCCTTTCCTTGCAGTATTGTTGCTGTGGTTTTTTTTCCTCTCTTTGAAATGAACATCTAAGAAGACAGGTGGCTTCAATGTAGTCTGTGACAGAACTGGTAGACTGGGTCCCGCAGTGGGGACACCACCTCCTTTTGTTGCAAATAATTGTGGTTCATCACGTCACAACCTGCAGAAGCATGGGGAATCAGTGAAGCATTCCAAATCCAAACAATTTTGTTTTCAAACATTTTTGTTAAAGCATTTACTATTCCTATATGAGAGTTTGAATGAATTTCTGTCCATGTTTAAAAATTTACATGGAAATATAGTCTGACTTCTTACAAGCTGTAGTCTGAGGACTGGAAGATCTTCCCAAAATAATTTTCTTTTTTAGTTTTTTACCATCATAAACCAGTAGTAAACACAGTAGTAAATAATTCTAGGCTAATAGAGCTTAACCATTCTTTTTACTTTTCTTTACTGTTCTTTTAATTTCAAAATTAAAAAAAAAAAAAAGCTGGAAAAGGAGGAGCAGAGAGCAGGGGATGAAGGAAAAAGATTATTTCCGGAAAAAAGGAACATANTTGAACAGGACTGGACCCAGTACTGACCCCCGGGGAACCCCACTTGTCACAGACCTCCAACTAGACCCTGTGCCACTAATCACAACCCTCTGAGCTCTATCTGCCAGCCAGTTTTCAATCCACCCCACTGTCCATTCATCCAACCCACACTTCCTAAGCTTGCCTGTGAGGATGCTGTGGGAGACGGTGTCGAAAACCTTGCTGAAGTCAAGGTAGACAACATCCGCTACCCTCCCCTCATCTATTCGTCCAGTCATGCCATCGTAGAAGGCTTACTTGGTAAGAACATGCTTACTTGGTTTCATTTTGTTGGGATATGAAAGATAATTTTTTGGCTGAGTGTGTATGCCTGCATGTGTGTTATGGGAAATAATTCTTGCAAGCAATCAGAGCACATATTCTATAGCCAATTTCAGCTTTCCCAGTTATTTTACACATCACCCATTGCTGCGTAGTAAATTATTTTATTTAGATCCAACTTTTTAAGAATTGTAAATGAATGAGAGCATTGAGATTTACTGAAAGGGCGAGAGCTCATGGTTTGGAATAATGCTTGCAATAGATTCTGTCCAAAAAGAGAATTTGTTAGTTGTGCTAGGACTATGGGGAGAGTTGCTCCTGGGACACTACCAGGCTGACTGGCTGCAGCACATGTGACTGTGTGCCGACTGTGTCCTAAGGACGATGTAGTAGTGGTAGCTACAGCGTGGTAGTTCTAGTGGCGGCATGTTGGGCTGCTGTCGCCAAGAGCTGTCTGTCCATTCCTGAACTAAAGGCTACTGCCTCCTTTGCAAGGGCAGCAAGAGTAAATGGACTCCAGACCTTCAGCTGCTGCAACGCGCAGGCAGGTGGGTAAGTCTCGGACACAGATGCATTGACTAAGCGATGAAGGTGGTTTAAGGAAATATGTCAGGCTGTGAATTGCAGCGGCTGAAGGTCTGGCACAAGATTATTCCTGCTGCTGCTAAGTTTAGAGGTGGGTGACAGCTGCCAGTGGTGACATCTTAAATCACAGTATCTAAATATTCCAGAGCTGAGAGTCACCCCAGAGCCTCGGTGATCCATTGATGAAATCTTTTTCCCTGTCACTAACATGTACGTAAGTGTAAACAGTGAAATAATAACACAACGGGTATAACTTACTTATCCTGAGTGCTTACTGGTACTTAAGATTTCAGAAATGAAGAGTTGTATCTTTACTTTCAAAATGTGAAATAAAAACTGTAGTCAAGATATACAAGTTGTGGCTGCTAGCACCTGATATGAAATAAAGTACATGTATAGTAGGTGATGTCCCACGTACTTTTATTTTCAAGTGACGTGGGCTTATGTGAATGTGTCATAAAAATGTTAGTTTAATGTACCATTAAAGCTCTGACTTCCATTTCAGGACAAGAAGCTGTATTTTATGGAAAGTAGCAATCTGGTAACTCCATCTTCCTCCATTTCTGTATGGTCATGTGTCTAGACTCTATGGTTATTCCACTCTTGGCCTCCCAAATGAGCCTGCCAGCAAAGTTTTCACAGTTCTGCAATGTGGACAGTTGTCTCTTGGGAATTGGATGGAGCTTGCTGATCTCATTTTGTCTAGATTACCAAGAAATTTGCTGTAAGGTTTTGTGTTTCCCTAAATCAAGACTGTGGTGCAGTGATTTTAATTGCCCCACTGTGGAACAAAGTTTTGCATAGTTAGATGATGCCATTACTGGTATTAACTGGCTTTGAGGGAATATTATTATTCCTGGAGTGCCTTAAACTTGAACTCTTTTTTTTTCACCGTAGCAAGTAAGTTTAGAAAATGAATGTATAAAATACTTAGCAACTGTGGAGTGTATTTTTTCCCCTTGATGTGTGTGCTTAATTCCCATTAAACTGAAAGAGGAGAGACTACACCGCTGAATGTGCATGTAACATTTTGATATGCTCCCAGTTGGTAAAAACAAGAGCGACACTAACAGCTGCTAACAGCGTCAACAGTCTCGTAGGATGAAGTGTGGCGAGCCCCCAACTGTTTCCCATTCAAATGAGTTATGAGCTCTCGCCGCTCAGGGGCACCCTGATAAGAGACCCTTTGAGTACAGTTGTGAGACTTGGGGAATATCCACCTGGCAGGATGGTCCCCATCTTTCAAATAAAATAAAAGGGGGGAAAGCATTTCAGTGGGGGGAGGGAGAGAGTTAAAATTAGGAGAGAGGATGTCAAAACCCTACTAAGCACAGCCCAGGGAAGAAGTAGCCCTTGGTTCGAGGAATAGGATGTGCTAAGGATGGGGAATGCTCTAAAGGAAATGCAATGAAGCAACATGAGATGACTTGGGGGCCCACCCACCTTACAACATCAAAGTCTGACTGCAGAGAATGCTTGGTCATTTGCTGTTTAATGTTACATGCTCTATATTGATGCCAAAATTATTGGCCTGCCTTCTGAGTGCTACTTATAGTACTTCATTCAATTCACTCGCTTTCCTAATCCACTTGTAGTTGTCCCTCTTTCCACCCAAAGAAACATCACATGGGGACAATAAAACAAACTACTTAGTCTTGATGAACAAGAACCAATGTTATCTGTGGTCTGCACTTGTGTTACTTCCCATTTAGAATACTGAGGGCTCCCAAGATATTTTTTTTTTCCTGCCATATAAATAATGTGTGAAGTATTTCATAGAAGCATTCAGTGTGCAAGGTGCCTGACAGATTTTGTAGTCCATTTCCTGGGATTATGGCAGAATTAACTTCATTATCCTTGAGCACTCCGTAACAGATGGGTGTTTAGCCTGGTCTGAAAACTCACCAAAAGCTCATAATTCCCCAAAACTGTACCTTTGGATAGTTGGTTCTTACAATTATCAAGTATTCTATCAGAATTTTCCATACTGTGTTATGATACTGTTACTGCCTTAGTCTTTAGATACTTAGACCAGGGGCTCTTTATAAATCCCTCATTTCTTCACCAAAAATTACTGGGTTTTCCCCCTTTTCTTCTTCTAAAAATATGTCCTTGAATCTACATCTCTGTTTATAGCTTAATCAAAGATGGGATTTTACTTTGAATTTGGGGTTGTGAATTTTTTTAAAGCAGGGTGATGTTACTATTGCAGCTCAGTAACATGCTTTCCTTTCAGAAAAGAAGCACTCTTGATTGTCAAACGCAAGCCCCTAAGTCTCTGTGAGCATTAATATTAGTCATTATCCTATACTATAAATTTTGCATTTCATTAGACTTCCCAGTATATATGGATCACTGGCATCCGTCTCTATTGGTTCTTTTTTTTGTTTGGTTTGTTTTGTTTTCTTGGTGGTTTTTTTTGTGTTTCCAACCATTGCTTTACTATTATTTTTTTAATCTCTGATCCTTCCCTGCTGGTTTAACAATGGCCATTAAGAACTACTTGCGGTCAGATGTTTATCCAGTGATGTGTTTGCTTTATCATGCTGTAAAAGCTTGCTCTTGAGATTGATCCAAGAGTGATGTAATCCGGCCGTCATCCGCTCGTTTTCATCTGCTGCTTTTCTTTTCCCATGTCAACCAGTTAGGAGAACTATGGAATAAAAACAGTTGAATTGCTGCTAATATTTTGGCTTCAGCTAACCGACGGAATAGTTGCCAACCAGTCTTTCCTATTCCTGGAGAAGAAAAAAAAAAAATCCAGAAAAACTAAACAAAATAATTGCTTAGCTTTAGCTGACCAAAACCCAACCCCTTTCTCCTTCCCCTACTAAATGGTAGTATATCAGAAAATCCATTGGAGACCCTATGCAATCCTGAGTCAGTGGATCCCATCCCCCATCACCTCTGGGATGTTTGAAAGAGGATGCCGAGTCTTCCCAACTCAGGCCACCTCGCACACCCATCCTGAAAATCTATGAACTGGGGGAGAATTATGAATAAGAGAATAATAAAATCATCCCGTCTTTCCTTCACAATGTGTATGTGAGCTCTCATTTGAGTAAGGCCTGTGGAGGCTTTGAATCTATTTCCATCAGTTCAGCAATATACGTAAAAGTTTCATAAGATGACTCTAAAACAAGATACGTAGCCCAGAGACAGCTACCTCTAAACTAAATAATTATATTGCTGATTTGATTTTTTTTTTTTCTTCTTCTATTGTGTTTGCAAGTCAGATGGCAGATATAGCATACATTTTGTATTTGGTTAGCAGCAGAAAAGAATACATTTGTATGATTGTAATTTTAACATGCACTTTCAGATTTCAAACTGCTTCCTCAGGTAGGCTGAAAACATGTCTGAATGGGTCACTATCAGAAGGTGCAGGGGTCATAAAAACCTGAAATATGAAAAACCATGCCTGCTGGTGGTAAAGGCTGCTTGGAGTTACCTGTGGACGTACCTGTATTCACCATAGTCCAAGTTGTGCTCCCTTCCATAGCTACACAACAACTCGCGTAAGATGCATGCAGTTTAGCCTTGTCTTGAGATTTGGAGTGGGTGTTTTATCCATTATGCTACCCAGTGTTTGGCTGCTACCAAAGGAGTTTGCAAGGTTTGCATTAGCCATGGGAGGGCTCTCTTACCAAGTCTCTCTGTGCAATACGAATATGTTGACAATGACAGGAAAAAACCCACAAATAATTAAACTTAAAGGTGACAGCACAAAAGATGATCTTCCCATTTCACATTAAAGCCTATTTGTTTAAAAAGTGTTGCAGAAATCACACTTAATTTGCACCATGCTAGATTTTGCCATCCCTATGTTGAATAAAGCTTTACTACTTAGATCCATCCCAAAGTGGAAGTCAGAACTTGCATGTGCAATGCTGTGCTGTTATCAAAGTATCAAGAATAATCTTTTGATATTTTGAGCTACAGCATATCTGCAGAAATAAAACTAGGCTAGCAGTAGTATTGTATTTTTGTTTAGCTGATAGAAAGGGAAAAGTTTGCTTGATTCCTGTTGTCAAAAGGAGAACAGTGCTGATTTTGAGATGCTTGATTCCATTAAATAATTTTAAAGTAACGCAGTTGCTGGAGTTTTGGCAATTGATACCTGAGGAGTTAGCATTTTGTTTCTGATGACCATCTGGTGCCTGCATAAAAACCAAACTTATTCCTAGAGTTGCTAGATAAATCAAATGGAGATTTTTTTTTTTTATTAGTATTATTTAAAAAAAAAAAATCATCCTTATATAGTTAGTTCAAAAGGGGACATGATCAACTAGTCATCTTATACACGTTTGCCAAATATTTAGATTTTTGGAAAGCTGTCACAGTTCTAAGCATTTTGTTCCATTGATCAAATACTATTACTCAAAATAATGTGCCTTATTATTTTCAGGCCATGTCCTAAAGCTACTTTCAGGCCTTAGATTTTTGTTGTCAGCTGGAGAGACCTGTGTTTTCAGGTGTTTTCCTCTATGTGCATGCTTACAGTTTCTGGTCAAGTCACACTGGCAACATTCTCAATAAATTAAGCTGCAGAGAGTCTTTCAGCAGAGTGGGGTGATGTGCTCCATTTTGCAAATACTGCTTATTATTTTCTCCTCTTCCTCACCTTTTTTTTAAACTATCCTTTTCAAAGAGTAGATGCGCCACTTATTTTCATATAAGTACCAATAATCCATTTTCATTTTATATGCTACTAACAGTAAGGAGAAGTCCTAGTTCAGGAGAGCACGGAAACATTTGTTAAGCAGTAATCACACAGTTAAACCTCACTGACGTGATACTTCATGAAATGCTTAATTTCAGCACATACCTAAGTGCTGCCCTCACTGGAGACAGCAGACACATATGCTAAAATGATTTCCTTGGCTGAGGCAGAGCAGAACATCTTTACTGAGATAATGAAGGAAGCGGACCAGGCAATGCCCTCTAACTGTTTTGACTTAACTTATTTTATTTCCAAGGTACTTTTGCTCAGTAAACCGCACACATTTCTTGAAGAAGTCATGTGCTTGGGGATTTTTGCTGTTGTTATTTTGGTTTTTACTTGCTAAAATTTTTACATAACCAGCACTTGGGGCTCAATAGCAGACTTATGTTCTTTAGTGTCTCTGTGTTACCGTTTTATAGGTTTTTAATACATATAATGGCAATGTCCAGTACTAAGTAGTAACTAAATTCCTTCAAGAAATGTCTAAGCATAGTTTGGAGTTCTTGTTTCAAGTCTGTTTTACAAGGAGTCAGTTGCCCTATTCCATTATATAAATTAACCCTCTGTAACACATTTCTTGTTTACTTTCTGTAGGAGTGATGACTCCTACAAATGGATACAAAAAGTCCAAACCCCAAAGAGGAAACATGCTGTGCTATTTACGTAATTTGGCTTAGAAGTTTGCAGAAAGGCATAGAAACATGTGAAGATGAGATTTTCACTTTTCCCAAAACTGTTAGATGTATTGAAGAAACAGCCTGGACATGATACTGGATTAAAACCTAACAACAAGAAGTTAGTGGATTATAAAAGCAGGGAAGAATAATCTTCAAAACACTTTGTTGGGCTTAGCCCATGTGTCAAGTATCAACTACTTTCCCTCTTTTTTTTCTCTGAATGCTTTCTAAAGACAATGGTATTGTTTATAGTTTCTCCAGAGCATTTACAAGTTGGTTTTGTTGGACTTTGTTGACTTTGTGCTCAGCATGTTCAGGTGTGGCCACATGGCAAGAAAGCAGAAAGGAAATGCCAAGGCAGCCCCTCCAGAATTATAATACCTGTTTACGTTTTCTGCTATTACCAAAAGGAAACTTGTTGAATCATGAAAGAAATCCCTGAGGCCACATTTATGTCATAAGTTCTGTGTGTTATACAGGATGAAGCCTTATGCCATCTCAGTGACAGCTAAAACCTTAGCTAAATATGTTTGTACAGCCACATCACCTTGAGCAATGATTTTTGTCAGACTTTTGAAGCAAAGAAAGATCAAGTATTTCAATGGACTAACTTTAGATAAAACGCAGGATCAGTAGGCACATATTCCCTAGGACAGCAGTAACATCTGTCTCTGAAGTTGGTTTAAATGGTGCTGAGCAGTCAAAGAGGAAATGTAAAGTTAAGATGAAAACTATCACATGGATATTCAATCCACAAGAGATTATGGACCTGCATACCTTCTTTTTGCATGTTACAAGCTATTTTGGAAGAATTAATGGAAATATGTGCTATCTTTTAATTTAGGCAGATCTACTAATGATGATTCCATAAGAATCTGAGCTGGAAGTTATTTTATAATTCAACATTTATGTCTGCAATAGATTCTGATATTGTAGCTGGAGCCAAAGAGAGCTTTGCCCTTAATAACCAAGAATCCAACCTGGACAATTTTGATTTTGAATTGTTAGCACCCCTTGGAAATTTTTAGAGGGTAAAAATATGTATTATATATGGGAGTTTGTTTATATTTCTAGGTATGCTAACACAGGGAGTTAACCCAGTTCATTTCACTGTGCTGGTTACCACACGGTGAACCTTAAGATTTGGTGGATCTTGCCTAGTCTTTAAAGCTATACTTCATACTTGCTTGATTTAAACTGAACCCTGATCTCTAAGGCAGGGAGGTGGGGAAAGTACCTAAGAATCAGATCACACTGCCCTGCTTTCGGTAACTGATACTTTTTGCAGAGAGGGAGCTTGAAGTCAGAAGTAACTAAATGGAAGCAGAACTTACTAAGACATGGTGGACTGCCAGGGATGTTTTTTTAATGATTAGCTTTATGCTACAAAAGCACCTTGAAGGTGAGAAGTCCTGGGTGAATATTAATGAACCACTGTCATGCCTGTTTGAGATGATCTCTGTTTCATAGATGGAGACATGGAGGCAGAAGGTGCCTGCTAAAGCAAATCCATGATTTACTTTTCTCTGTTGGTAGAATTTGGTGGTTTCTTGTTTCCAGTTTCCTCCTAATTCCTGTGGATCACAGTGCCTCTCCTAATGTAGGTTTGCTTTTTCTTTTTCCTTAGGCAAAGTGTCCAAACCTATTTGTCACAGTCTATAACTAGCAAGGATGATAGTATTTATTGGGGAGGAGGGGGAATAAGAGGGGTCTTGACTCCACTGCTCTCTAGCTCTCTTGTAATACTGTGATGGCTGAACACTGTCTGTCAGTTCCTAGCTACATTATATTTCTATAACAGTATATACAATAGATCTGTATATAACTTATTATGAATAGTCATTTGTAACATGTGCTTTGTCAAACACTGCACAGATATAACAGACATTTTGAGATAGTGTGACAGATATTCTACATTTATTATACAGCCAATGAGGTAGGAGACAAATGAACATTGCACATTCATTCTGGGGCTGAAATCACAGTGGGTTTAGTGTAATGGATGTAATGTATTACTGCATATGATGAACAGACCATCCGCCTGAATTATAAATAGCATTATTTAAACCAGCTAAATTGTTACCTAGAACAATGTTTCTCAAAACAGGAATCCCTCAGGGGGGAAGCTCAGGCAAAGTCATCAAAGCTAGGATAAAGATTAAAAAAAAAAAAAAATTAAAAAAAAAAAAAGAAGAGAAATGTTGGTCTCTGCTATGTGTTTAATCCTCACTGGGGAATCAGCAGAACTGGAATCATCTATCATGTGTGGCCTGAGGGACTCAAATGGAAACAAGTCCCAGGTACTTGTGGGGGAGTGACACATTCAGCCCAGGCCCTGCAGGCAGGCGTGGCAACTCCCCATAGCTCCCCATGGTTTTTGCAAGTGCACCTTGGTCTGTTCTGGGCCATTCATTCACGTGTCTGTACCCTGACCCTGGTCCTGCTGTTCAAAGTCTCCTGCTGGCACTGGCTGTGCACAGTTGGGACCTCCAGCAGCTGCCTGTGTTGGGGTCTCCTGGGTCTGCCTCTAGAAGACTTGTGCCATCTTCACATCCTCTAGATTCTCAGCTGCTCTGCAGGTCAAAAAAGGCCCTGGCTGCTTTAAATTATGGCAGCCCATCCCAGGCTGCTTCTGGGGCTGCTGTATTGCCTACAGTCCTGATAGCATGCCTAATTCTGCCCCTTGGCACACTTCCTACGCAGGTGCGTGAGAGAAGAGAGGAAGCAGCTTCACGGCATGATTTACGGTTGCAGTTCCCAAACAAACCCTTGCAATGGCAACATATTAAGGGATCTGGGCAGGGAACCAAGTCAATTGACAGCGAAGAGAGGATCCAGCTGCATTTAATTTACTTCATGTTTCTCACTGGACAAAGGTGGCAGTGGCAAAGCATCTTTTTTTATCCTCTATTACATGTGCAATGTGTGCCTCTGAAATGCATCGCTCTTCCCGTTTCTTTTTCTTTCTGGGAAGGGTTCTTGCACATTTCTCTTCTAGGATTGTCCTTTGGGAGGTTCACATATCGTTTATGCACCTTTGGGGAAAAATGCTGTCTGGGACTAGGTTTGAGAAACATAGAACTAGCCAAATGTGGCAGATTTCCAGCCTGTAATTGTATTATATTATAAGGCAAAATGATTTTACAGTAGTTATGCAATAAACATATGTAATGTATATATGTACAAGTTGTGTAATTCATCAGACATATAAGTAGAGCATTTTAAATTTGGCTCTCACCTTTAAAACAAAGGAGGTAATATTGAGTAAAACTAAGAAACAAGCTTCTGCACTAAACTTTGGAAGTCAGCAAACCCGTCCTAAGGAACATACCTGTGTCGTCATACCATAGTGCGTTACTGTCAGCATGTTCTAAATATGATCATGAATAAGGGTTCCAGCTCAGGATATGAAAACTGGGCTTTCTAATAAAAGCAAAGGTCTCCATTAAATATCTTGTGAAATTAATTTGTTGCTGTTTTGATGTGCTGGATATTCTATGGGAAACATTCATTTAAATTTCAGTTGTTCCATAGACTGTACACAGAAGAAATGACTGCAGCATACTAACATAAATCATCAAAAAAGGCAGAAGCTGGATTTACTGAGTTTTCTTGAAGCCCCTTGAAAAATGTGCTGATATTTGTTTCAGAGAGCTTGTGCTGGTCTGGGTGAGTGATATCATGTGTGGTGGTGAGAGCCATGTAATTAATGTCTGTTTCTTCAGTATCTTTGACCACTGATCTGCCTCTTCCAGAACGGCCTTTCACAGTTTGTGAAGTTACCACTGGCTTTTTTTTTTTTCCCCTTCTTCTTTTTTTTTTTTCTATGAGCACTTGCAAACTTTCCCAACATACCTCCTTTTTTCCTAATATAAAGAGTACATCATGTTGCATTATTGACTTCTTATCAGGATGAATGGTATATTGAAAGCTATTTTGAACGATTCCTAGGAAACAGAGTTTTCAGTACACCTTTTTCAGTAAACTTTCCTGTCTCTCAAGGATCTTTTTCATGTTACTGATTGTTGTCCTATTTCTCATCTTTCTGTTTCTGTTGGCATTTCATTGTTTCGTGTAATATATAATTATATAAACATTCTCCTACATGAATCTTGATGCAGGTTTTGATCCTGAAATAATAGTTTTTGAGGATGAAGCGTATTTTATAGTAATGTCTATAAAACACTGCATTTAGTTATTATGGTGTACAGATATTTATTAATATTAATGAATGTGTAATTGAAATTAGCAAGCTCCCTTGGAAAGGTAAACTATTCCCTTTGTGTTTTGGTTTTAAAATAGATCTTTGTTTCTTAAAGGACACTTCTAATCTATGATTCTGCTGGCACGTAGCTCTTGTCCAGTTCCCCTAAAATTCAGCCTTCAAACTTCTATGCAAGAAAAGTGATCTCAAGAGAAAAAATTCTATTGGGAAAGGTTTTTTTGCCTGGTTAGTTTTGGTGAATTGCCCTCCGAGAGTCACAATAAAATGGCTGAATATTTGGATCTAGGTCTGAAGAAGAAAAAAAAGGACAGGAATTTCTAAGTGGTACTAGCAGGAGAAAGAGAAGTTGCAGACACATCTCTGAATATCCTATTTGCAAAGCTGCTTGGCAATATTTTTTAGAAATGTTTAAATCACAGCCTTTTATTGAATGGTGACAAATGGGGAGATACTAACATGATAGTCTTAGTGTTCTGTGATCATCGAGTCTACAGCTTGCACATAAGCTCATTTATTTTTAGTGTCAAAGGAGTCCATTATGATCATCTATCCTGAATGATATTACACAAGCCAAAGAACCACACTGAATATGCATTGCTGAGAATCTGGGTTTTTTTCTGTTTGAATTGTAGAAAGGGGACTTACTTGGTCTAAAAATATTACATGATGGCGAATCCCTTACATCTTTGGTGGTATGCTCCAACAGGCAATAACCCTTGTTGAAACCAGTATTTCTAATACCAGCTTCCCTCCACAAGATGTCAGTTTGTCTTCCCCCCACCACCAGCTAGATTGCAGAGCTCCCTGCTATCACAAATATCTTCCTTATGTTGTGACCTGTAGTCTGTGGTCAGTCACCACTTGGATTTGTCTGTGATGAACTAAATGGGTTGAGTTTCTTTAGTCTCTCATTACAAGACAATATTTTCAAGACACTGAATCACTTTGTGGCTCTCATTTGAGCTATCACCAGTTTGCCAAATTCTTTTGGGGAGCTCCCAGTATACTTATGGTCTCACTAATGCTATATGCAGAGGGTAATACCAGTTCATTACTCCTACATGCTATATGCTATTCCTCAGCTTATGCATTCGAGGGTTGTATTAGTTCTCTTGGCCACCGCACCTCATTGTGAGATTTACTGCTGGGAGGACTTGGATAAAACTCTAAGTACTCAGACAGCAGTTGGGAAGGTCTTATTCACTAGTAATGGCTAGGGCTCCTTCAAGCAATTTGTCAGCAATCTGGAAGTTTTCACAGTTGTGATAGAAATGAGAGCAAGTTCTGGCTGCGCCTCTCCTTGTTTGAGAAATACTCTGATTTGCTCTCCAGCTAAAACACAGTTCATTCCAGTGGTGCCAAATTCTACAGCTTTCTTTCCAGCCCCTGAAGAGCCTCGACATCATGCATATGCATCATGCAAATACAATCCTGCTTGCCTAGCTCAAAAGCCAGGCGGCGGCTGTTGCTCCCATGGCAGTGCAGAGAATTAGGAAATGATGTGCAATTTTCTCTGTCTTTGCTTGCACAAATATCCACAGTGGCTTTATTTTTCCTTCCTGTGTGTGACTCGGAAAAAGCTTTTGGCTCATTTCTCCCCATACGTAAAATTGCTATTTTGACGTCAAATGAAACCCTTAAATGAATTAGCTGAGAGCCCTTGTGTGTGATGTTACTGGTGCCGTCATGAGATTATTGTCCCCTGCTGAAGCAGGAAAAACCTGTGCATACCTCCCACCTAACTAAACCCCAAGCAAGCTGTATCTTTGTTTATTGCCAATGTGTTGGACAGGAAAGTTGGCATAGTAGAGAAGTGTTTAACCTGTTCAGGGGTTTTTTTTTGCATGTTTGTTTCATGTTTTTCATGGTTTATACAATATAGAATAATGAAAGGATTTTTGTAAAAGTCATGACACAAAATTCATTTGATAATGTCTTATTTCTAGTCAAGATTTTGCTTATGACTAGTACTCTATACTTTCATTGAAAGCAGTAGATTTTGTTTTAAGGTGTTTGGGCTACGTGTAACGGACAAATAAAAGTTGATTAAGAAAAGCATGTTGTTGTGAATTGAAATGCATTGACTAATCTTCACATGTGACACTTGGAAGCAGGTCTGTACCCTCAATGAGAAACTCTCTTAGAGTTTCAACTTGAAGAATAGTGAAAATCAGTGCTTCAGGGTGAATACTGATGGTCAACAGCTATTTTCAGTATCTGTTCTACTTGGACACAGATATGTCTTACTCCTGCAGTTTGTTCTTTTGAGCTTTGGAACTGGATTTTCTCAGTCTGCTCTTTTTTGTTGTTTTTTTTCCCCCCCCGTTACGAGATAAAATGACCATGCTGTTTGGGATGTGACTGATTACCAGACAAAGCCAGCCGCTGGCATGCACCAGCCATATGCTCGTTCCCTTTTGGCAAACCAAGTGCAGAATGGGGGAAGGGCAAAAGTAGGGATTTAATTTTTTTTTTTCTTTTCTCCTTTTTAAGTGTATATGAGTTGAGAGAGTAAATGGACCTTCATAGGAATATGGTGGGCACAGATACCCTATGAACACAGGTACTGAAGGAGGATATTGTCAAAACGGCACCTCGTTCCTTGGTGATTTCCAGACTAATATGAAAAATACTGTCGCTAAGGCTGACGTAGTATGCAGCCACTGGGAACTACAAAAAACAAGATTGTCGTTTCTAAACCTTCATTAGAAGAGTGTGGAGCCTTTTTTCATGTGTAAAATGATTGTCTAGGATTATCCCAAAGTCTGAATTAAACTTCAAAAGCCTTTAGGCTCCTATTCTTACCTAATGTATCTTTTTATTCTTCTTTTTTTAATTAATTAGAAAATTTTCATGGATGGAACTGTAAAAAAAAAAAAAATCACACTTGAGCTCAGCCTCCACTGAATACTGCTTTCGTTTATTTGAAAGGATCCTCTCAGCTGTTTTCTTGTTTTGACATTCTGGTTAGGTGCCTTCCAGCTTCATCCAAACCATCTATCCCACTGTTGGGGTAAAACTTAAAAGCTACAAGCTTCACAGAACAGTATAGCATGCAAAAGCTTTCATTTCGTATCATAAAATCTCTTAATATGGCTTATCTGGAAACCAACATGCACCTATTTTGTTGAATATAACCAAGTTACTTTAGTGACTTGGTTTAGAGAGGTGTGAGCATCTTGGAGAAAAAAAAAGTAAACTTTGTGTGGTTTAAATCAGCTACGGTGTTGCACAGACCTTGCGCAGGATTGACTAAACCACTTTAAAATTTGCATGTGAGACAAAATGTGTTTTCCCAATTAAAGGTAGACATACAATTCTTTCATACGTGCCTGGGGGTCTGTATCCAGCCACAGGATCAGTGCTCACTTTTGATTTTATTTTATTTTATTTTTTTTACTTCTCCTCCTCTCCCCCATTTGGATGTTTGAATAACTAGGATATAATGAAGGATATAGGCGTGCTAGATTTCTGTGCTCAGCTTGGCAGTTTGTGAATGACAAATGAAAGCAACTAGCCATCTAATTTTCCTGCCCATCTGCTTTAAACATTAAAACAAAAACCCAAGGAACTTTAATTTTTATGACAGGAAAATAGGAAACTTATAATTGGGTTAAAGTCTTTGCTGAGACCAAAGTCATCCTGTGTTCTATGTGACCCAGCTCTACGTGTTGTGCTTTTCACAAATGGACACTAGCTGAACAGCAAACCTGTGCACTTCTCATGCTTTTCAAAGACCTGCAAGGTGAGTTACTGCAAGTGTTGCAGCAGTGACAACTTCATTCTGCCCAGCTTCGAGCTTGGATTCTAAAGCGGTACAAATGCTTTCATTTTCCTAACAAAATGTGAAGCCTTGAGAAAATAAGGGAACCGGAGCACATTAATCAGAATTACCAATGTGAAGGCTGTGAAAGAAATTTGAAAAAAAACGACCCATAAACAATGGCTGCTCTGTAAGAAGAACCATTTCAACCTAGTAAAAAATTGATCAATAATTCAAACCAGAAATTGCCCTGAATGTTGAACATATATTGGAATATTTCATGGGCTGTTTTATCATTGCAACTTGTTGACATTATTTTTTTACTTGTAACTTCATAGACTATAGCCATTTGTTACATCAGCATCAGACATCTGCACAAGCATTTGTCATGCTGCTGTTGATTTCTTTTCTTTTTTTTTCTTTCTTTTTTTCCCCCTGTTGGCTGAAGGAAGGCTAGAGCTAACAGAACAATATTGTGGAATGTGAAGGCTATCATTAGGGGGCAAAACCGGACTTCAAAGAGGAAGCACATATGGTTTTGACTTTTATAAAGATGGCAGGTGGACATGAAAAAAGGTTGATTTCAAATTTATTTTCATGATAGCTGCAACTTCTTCAAAGTCCGAGATGATTAATTTTCAATTTGGAATTCCTAATAACTGAAACAAGATCACGGTTTTACAACTTCCTGAGGCAGAGTCTGAGAAAGTCGAGGTCATGTTGGTATAATAAACCAATGGTAGCCTGAAGCAGAAGGGTTGGAAAGAGCAGCAAGAAATGTTTTGCAAAAGGCTTTCTGAAGGTAAAGCGATTACACGAAACAAAATGTTTCTGAAGTCAGCTTATTTTGAAGCGTATGTTAAACTTCAGGGATGTTGGGTTAGATTTGAAAGGTGAACCTTATGTTTACAGACTTGCTGAGTGTCGCTCGTGTTACTAACTGAAATAGCAGTTGGATAGCAGGCTTGAAACAAAATGAAACAAAAAAACCCCCTCCAGCAATGCTGTCTTCCCCTTAGTGATAGGTGTTTCTTTTTATATGAAGGAATACATGACACTTAATTTTCATTTCTGGATTATCATATGTCATTTTAAATCTAGCATCTGAAATCCTCTTGGCTAGAAAGTCAGAGCTCTCTGCACCTGTGGGTGACTTGCTGATGATGTGAAAGAATAAGCAACTGTCAGTTCTAAATAAGAGTTGAATTTATCCCTTTTATAGATGCTGTATATGGTACTTTAATTGAAAAAGAATGTTACTCAGCTTGCCTATATACATTAATATATTAAAACTAGTAGCTTTGATAGAAAATACTTCTGGTGGTAGTTCTGATCAGGGATAAGTATGTTCAGTGCTTCTCAGAAATATGGCAGTGCCAGTACCAACAGCTCAAATGTAACTGCAACCTATACAGGATTGGGTTTGGACCCCTTTACCAGTTTTGCTGCTGCTCTGATGTGAAACTTTCTTCCATCCTGGTTCCTGCTAATCCACTTCCCATTTTCTGCATCGACTTCTGAAATTGTGGACTACTCAGAATATGTCTTGACTATGCCTTGCCCAAAAGAACATATATTTCCACTATTAATGCTATAAACTCTATAATGCTATAAAAATAATGATGGTATCCTACAGGGACGTTTATCATTATTTCTAAAGCCAATGTTGTATCAGGGTGGGATGTGTTACAATAACACCATTCTTCAGAGAAACAGAAAAAACCCAAACTTTCTTCTGTCTTGTTATTCATCCTCTCTGAGAGTGATTTAGTTTTCCCTAAATAAAAAAGTATTGAATGTCTTTTATTGAAAGGTCAGAAATACAATAAAATGCTACTTCAGAAGTTGTCTGCAGATTGGGACTTGAATATGCATTTTTCTCACAGAAATAGGATTGATTGCTGCTTCTTATAATCAAATCTTTTCTTACCCCTCTGAGAATAGTGCTACATCATTTTCTCTAGCGGGAAGTATTATTTTTAGTATCTGAGACATTAAGCTGCCAGGTTGTGTCTGTCCTCAAGAAATAGTCTCCAGGAACAGAATTTTAAGGTTTTCTTTTGAGGGTTGTCTTTATTTCCTTTCATCCAAGGTTACATGGGCTTTTTGGAGACAATGATATATTACCTTCTACTTACGTGAAAGAAATGAGATGATGCTACATGTCAGCATATCTTCTGCCAGAAATATTTTCTCAGCAATTTAGTTTCCAGTGCTCATGTTGTGGGACATGCCTCCTCATACATGTCTTCTGTATCGGGCAACCCCCTTCCCCAACAAATCTTGCTCATAAAGCTCCTGCCTGGTCCCATCAATAAAACTACTCTCTGAAGCACTTGGACAGAGTGGGAACCATGGTGATTGAACTGGGAGTAGCCCCATGCCTCCATCTTCTCTGAGGTCTCATCCATTTCCTCTGTTGGAAACCTGGTAGCAACATTTTCAAGGGTTCCCTGAAGGCAGATATGATCATCAAAGAATATTTAACTTGAGCACACTTCTTACATCTGAATCAGTTTGCCCAGCTTCCTCATGAGTATAGAAAAATATTTCCTTTTGTTAGTTAACATAATATGTTCCGGAGTGCTGTCAGGCTCCATCTTCAGACTACTTCCTTGCTAGAAACTTTTGTACCGCTGAAGTCAGAGAATAATAATACAGAGAAGTGCTAAGCCTGTCCAAGGAATAAAAAAATGCATCCACTCAGCCTTTCTATCTCTTTCAGTGGGGATTGCTATCAGAATTCAGCACTGATATTTTCAAGAGTTGCTGAGTGGATCTATGCATCTGGTCATAAATTTACTCCTAACTTACACCAAGGAATATTTAAAAATCAAAGTGCACTCTTTCAATTGACAATAGAAGCAGATCCTTTGTACATGTAAATTTAAAAAAGCTTCCTCCTCTAGGCAATCATGAAGGTACTATTGGCAGAGCTGTTCATCCCTTCTAGCTTAGTTCCTCTTAATTTGCTAATATCTGTCTTGATGGGAAATGGTCAGAGAATTCTTCATTTTTCCAGTGGAAAATCAGTGTGAAAGGAGGGGCAGGAGAAAAAATAATTTTTGTCCTGCAGAAAATACAGACTTTTCCTATAAATGGAGAAAAAAACATCAGCGTTCCCTCAGCACATGTATTAATGATTGCAAACAGTGTTTGGCCATAAACAAGACTGGTTTGGTTTTTGGCATCTTCAGGGACAGTAAGCAGTTCCACAGCTGGTTTTGTTTAGCCAGACCTCAGGTTTGACTCTGTTTTCCACTGTAGAATGTCTGAACAAATAAATTTGAATGAGACATGATGTATTGTGTGGCTAAATTTGCACAGAGGTGTCTTTAAATTGTATATATGAAGCATCTTCATTATAAATTATTTTCTATATATTAATTCAGTTAAAAAGATTGGTCTACACTGGAAAATTTTTGAGGTAGAAAACAGAGTTGGGGAACGTAGCATGGAAATAAAACTCGGGAAAATGTTTTAATTAGAAATATCAGCTGCCTTGGACAGAAAAAATTATTATAAACCTAGTGAAAACCATAGTCTGAAATGTGCTATGGAGAAGGCAGACATGATCTATGGGAAAATACCCAGCCAAAAATTAACTTTCTATTGGGACAAAGAATTTTGATCAAAAATACTTTTCACCAGGCTTATAAGGACATTTGATGTTTCTTTCTATTGTGGTTAAACCCCAGCTGGCAACTAAGCACCACACAGCTGCTCACTCACTCCTTCCCTGGTGCGACGGGGGAGAGAATTGGAAGAGTGAGAGAACTCATGAGTTGAGATAAAGACAGTTTAATCGGTAAAGCAAAAGCTGCACACACAAGCAAAGCAAAACAAGGAATTCATTCACTGCTTCCCATCAGCAGGCAGGTGTTCAGCTATCTCCAGGAAAGCATGGCTCCATCACGCGTAATGGTAACTTGGGAAGACAAACGCCATCACTCCAAACGTTCCCCCCCTTCCTTCTTCTTCCCCCAGCTTTATATTGCTGAGCATGTCATATGGTATGGCATATCCCTTTGGTCAGTTGGGGTCAGCTATCCTGGCTGTCTCTCTCCCTAACTTCTTGTGGCACAGCTCAGCAATAAAAAACCATCCCTCTATTGTCTGTTTTCAGCAGGAACCCAAAACATAGCCCCATACTTGCTACTGTGAAGAAAATAATTCTATCCTAGCCAAAACCAGCACACATTCTCAAATAGAATCACACTGTAATCTTTGAAAATAGGGCTAAAAGAGGCCGCCATGTACTCTCTTTTTCTGACTCACAGAAGAGTCAGCTATAATGGCAGTGCTCTTGACAGACTTTGTCTCTGCAGCTCCTAGTGAGGGAGATGCTCTACTCCTGAGAACAGTCTACTGCAGTCTTTCACTATCCGTACCTTTTCCAATATCTAATCTATTTATCTAATTTTAGCCACCTAGCTCTTTACCTATCCACCAAAGACTCAGAATAGGATAATCTTTTCAGCTCTTTGAAGACCAATAATCCACCTCTCTTCCCAGCCAAAATTCTTTCAGATTTTCCTGAATTTCTTGTTTTTTTCGCATTGATAATGATTCTTCTTTCTTGTCTTTGGGCTCTCTGAAATTGGTCCACATCAAAGAAGCGCCCCTTAACCAGTTATTTCTCATCCTCTATTTGTGCAGTCAGTTACTTGTATCTGCCTTACATTTTGCATAACTGAAGTCAGCATTCATGCCAGATGGTTGAGATGTTGCTTAAAGTAAAGTTCTAGGAGCCAGGTAGAATTGCTCGAGAACCTGGATTCCTAAGAGGTGGACTATTTTGGAATAAGTCTTAAATAAAAAGATACAGTCTGAATTGCTGCAATTGGGATGTTTTCCAAGTAAAAATATGTAGTTAATCTACCCACAAATTATCAATACCTTGTCTGCTTGGTTGGATAAGATGACCTCCAGAAATCCCTTCCAAACTCAACCATTCCATGACAGGTTTCAGTGTTTCCAATTGCGAAGATTTTGCACGCTATAGTTTAGAAAGTAGTGACATGATCAGACTAAGAGGTATTTCCATGTCTCTCAGTTCTTGGATCATTTCAAAGTCTTTGGGTCCCTTCTGGTCCCTTAAGAAGTATTAAGAAGTGCGTGAGGAGACAGTTTTTGGTATTCAGTAAAAGCAGCTGGGCGAACACTTGAGAGACCCTGAATTCAATAAAAAAAAAAGGGAGATTTAGGGCAGTATGGCTACACTGCCAAATGGCCTCTCATGGTAATATGTCAATCGGTAAGCAATGTCTTGTTGGAAAGAAAAGGAGCTGGCCAACCTACACAATTTCACCACCGTTTCTTTAAGTTAGCATAGTAGGAAATGTTGCCTGGAGAAATCATTGCAGAAGTCATAATAGCGAGGAAGAACAGTTTTTCAGGTGAGTTATGCTCAGCAAGGAGAGGGCATATTGACCATCTGAGATGAATATCAATGGTTTTGATTATGAGGGCTTAAAATATCAGAGAAACAGTCTCAATATACATATGTTGCTGGGAGTGGTAAACTATATGAAGTGTCCTTGCCTGTCATCAAGGTAAGTTGTCAGTAACTTGCAGGTGAGCGTATGTCAGTATTTACCAGTTAATGGGTGCTGTTCATATCTCATGAAGATAACTATACATACACATATAGAATATAGTTCCACGTAAGCAAGGGTTTGCATAGGCACAGAGAAAGATGTTGTACCTGGTATCACTTTTATTGTTTTGCCCCAGCTACAGTTAAATGTCCAGAATTGTGGTGTTTTGTCCTCTGTTTTTTGGGAGCTAACTCATAATGTTCTGTTGCAGCTCCTGTTCTCCCGTTGACATGATGAAGAAATCACAGAAACCATAGACCAGTATGAAAGCCTACTTTTGCTATTTATTATTGCTAAGTGTGAGAAGAGAAAGTCCCAGTGGTGTGATTGCTATTGTGGAGCCTCAGGGAAGTCAAGTTATTAAACAAAATCTGTGCTCCTTATTCGATCAATTTCTAAAATAATTCCTAAAATTAAGATGTAAATACGTTTGTTTGTGATTCAGCTTCCAGTGCCTGTTAAAGTATTCAATTGATGCATAACATTTTAAAACCTTTTAAGAGCCAAATAAAATTATTACTTATAAATTATTAAAAGCCTCCAACAAATGGAAAAATACTTACTGAAAACTCCCTCATAAATAATGTTCAAACTAAATTAAATAGTAGTATAAGGAATGCATTAAAGTTCGTGAACGAGATATTAGCAGTGTGTTCGCTTAACCTTAAAGTTATGATAGCTGGAGCACTTGCTACCCCTGCGAAACCTTGCGGCTCCAGGTCCTGGCTCACTCTGGGAAAGAAACATGTGGTGCTGCTGAAGATTGGAAAAAGAGCTCGAGGTCAGGGGTCGACACAGTAAGGGAGTTTGCTCTTTAAGAGGTTATCTGTGGATCTGCAAAGCCAAAGTGTAATTGGGTTCTGTGATGTGATTTTAGTGTGTAATTGTATATGATCTTAGGTAGTTTCAAAGACAAGGTTGGAAGATTTTTCTAGCCTGCTTGTGATAGCAATTTTGGGGAGTCTGTGTAGCCTGAGATGGACAATGCAGTTTCTTCAGAAATTGTCATCAGAAGTGATACAGCTGGTATCTGATTCATTTTAATTATAATTTTAGCAAACTGGTAATATGGTTTGTTCTTTCTCCTCTCTGTAATACCGGTCCTGTAAATCAGAAGCTTTGGGGGCTTGTACGTTTTCTGCAACTGGTAAATTCTTGTTTGCTTCTGAGCTGATACTGCATCAGAGAAAATTTTACATCTTTATTAAGACGGTACAATTCACTGTAATTGATCTGTCTTGGCTATTGCTTTGTCCTTTTAGTAGATAGTTTGCCAGTAGGTTATCGAGTTTCTGGTTCTTGATTATTCAAAACAATGCGAAACAAACATTTCCTATTGTTTTAGTTGTTTAGGGTTTCCTTGATTAAGCTGTCACCGCTGTCAGTTATGTTCTTATAAGCCTGCTCGGATCTATTTCATGTTAAGAAAAAGCTCAGATAAATCCAGGAAAGCTTAATGTTTATCCAATGTGAAAATAATTACTCAAAAGTGTTATTCTTAATCCAGATAATTAGAGTGAGGAAGGAGAGATCAGTGTCATTGTGAATTATGCCCTGGCAATTGACTCTTGGTCCTTGTAAGTTTCAGGTGAAGATGTGAATGGATAAAGGTTAGATTAACCATAATCCAAAGTAGCTGCAACCTTAATCTGTTATGATACAAGGATGATCACTTAAAAAGAGCTGGATTGTGGGATTGTTTCTGGTTGGATAAGATGCCGCTCGACTGGGACTAGTCTTAAAACATGCTTAGCACCATGTCACTGCAGCTGTAAGCACTTGTGCACGGTTTCAGACTGCCGCAGCTCAGAGGCAGACTGCTGGGCTCTCTCTGCACAGTGTAATCCTACACTGCGTTGCAATATCTGTACTTTACATTAACGTGCTTTACCCTGTGCTTCATGGAAAATAGATGGTAACTGTTACATGGAGTGATTTGCTTGATGATTACTTCTCTGTGCTGTTAAACATATTTCTTTGTATTCCCTGTTCCAAATGTTCAGAATGTCTGCTGCAGGCAGTCGTACTGTACGGTGGTATAGGTAGACAATTACAAAAATTGGCCAATCGAAATGTGAAACCGAGAGAATATTTACTTTCTCTGTTTTAGTTTATACCGTTGTTTTGTATAGTTACTAATTGTTAATAAAAAAAAGCATAAAATATATGTCTATATAAGGATGACCTTTGCAGCTGTGGTTTTCTGTCAAGCTGCACAGTTTTCAGAAAACCATTGTGAGTAAACAAGACCAAATCCAAACAAATTCACTTAGAACGCAGGAAAAGTAGCATTATAAACAGGATACGCATGTATTCATACATACTACAAGCAGATACATGCAGAAGGTACTTGACACTTCAGACTTTTCCCCGTTTATAGATAAGGACATAATAGTTACAGCTCAGATGACAGTATGTGTGGTAACTCCTCATAAATACAGACTCTTAAATGCCAATGGTTACTTATTGGGAATAACACTGTTGAAAGAGAAAGAGAAGAGGGTGAAAGGCAGGTCATTTCTTGAAAAACGGTGCAGGAAATGTTTGGTCTCAGCAGATAATTTAATTGCATGGTCCATTCTGTATCGTCATTTCAGGCCAAATGGAAAATAAGGTAAAGGCATTTTTTCCCTCTTATTCAATTTTTGTAATGCATTACATGTATTTATTCTGCAGGGATATATTTGTGCAGATCTCCTTCATCCTTACTGGAAAAGTGGAAGCAGCCTTCCTTGATGCATGGCTAAGGTGAGGAAATAGTTAAGAAAGTAATTAATGGAATGCAAAAGCTAATAAGAGGAAAGTACTTTAATACACACTTGAGCTAGAATCTTCTCTGTGAATAATTAAAATTCTTTAAAGTTCATTTCTGTATTTTTAATAAAGTATATCTTAATAAGATTCATTCCTGTTTTTAAACCTTTCTACACTTAACTCACTACCTTCTTTTTTTAACTATTTTTAGAATTACATACTTTTACTTGAAAGGGGCTTTAGGTAATGTTTGTGTTTGTTGATGTGTTAAAAGTAAATTCTGCAAGAGGCATAACATTCACAAGTCTTGTTCATAACATAAAAAATATTCTTTTAGAGCACTACATAAAAGTGTTAAGTTATTTCTAATGCCACATTATATGCTATGGATTTGTGTGTATATAACTGTTGTGTTCTCCTGCATCCTAGAGTCCCTGGCTTTAAAAAGTTTCATGGAAAGGTATGTCACAAATAAAAATTTCCAGAGTTACTTCAGAAAAGATTTTAGAGCAAGGATTTAAGTCTTCAAGCTTCAGAATATAAGTCAATCTTTAATTAAAGTAGAAACTTCCCTACTTGGTAGCTTGTTACAAGAGCACGTAGCACAGAGTTTCCCCACACCTTTCAGCAAAGGCTTTTTGTGATTGATACTGAAGGGACCACTGGCCTCATGTAACATAGCAATTCTTACATTACAGAAAGAAAAGAGGAAAGTAGGAGAAATTCTCTTAGTATAAAGGGCAATAAGAACTGAACGGCAGAATTGGTTATGCACATCCTGACTCTGAAAATATTAACATGCAAAAAATGGTTAACAAGGCAAAATGTCTCTTCAGGGTTGAAGCTGCGGAGAAGGCATCATTTGGAGAGAAGTGGGGGTGCAGTTTTCCTCAGTGGAAAAGATGAGTTAGGATGAAAATGAAATTATAGTGCTTACAGTTGAGCACTCTTGGCCCCTCTTGGCATGTTACAGGGGTAGACTAGTACACAGTTGACTGTCGCAGCCATGGAATATCATGGAAACGTCATTGTTGATGCATGACGAAAATAAACAATAATGGTGCTCCCTGTAAAAAAAAGAAAATAATAAAAGTAGTAAAAACTTCAGAAGTTTTAGGATATCAAAAGTTCAGGGAAATAACAAAAGAAATAGTAGCACATTAAGTGTGTTGGAGAGAAAGAGAAAGTCCTGAGAGAGTATTTGTAGTGTCAAACACCATAGTCAACTTTGTACCAATATCTATAACTTTGGGTTCTTTACGTAGTTTCAAATTGCTGATGTATAAGGGACTAAAAAAAAAAAAAATAAAAAAAAAGGAGATACTGTAACTAGACCTACAGAAGTAATGGAGAAGTAATGAAATAATTTAAACATCAAATTGCAAATAGTCATAGAAGATAAGAGGTTTTACTCAGAGGAAACTGAAGTAACTGGTGAAAATGCAACATTTATCACTTTAAAGCAGCTTTGGTGTTGAATGATGATCAAACCCTGTCAGTTTTTTTGAATAGTGATGATCCCAGGAAGCTCAGGGAATAGGAAAAGAGTTTCTGATGAATCAGGCTGAGTATTGCTACAGGGTGGACAGATTGCTTCCATGTTCAGCCTCTCCGAGACCTGGAAACCATACGTCAATGGAAAAAGCCTTGGCTGTTTTCTCTAATTTTCCAGGATTAGTGGGGTTTTTAAGCTAAAATTATGATCTTCTGTAACTTCCATTACTGTACCAGAAAAGGTAGTTCAAGAATAAAACAACGCTTGTCGTGACTTTAAATCTTACGTAATTACCTGCGTGTTCAACATGCATCAACCAGCTACATTAGTGTTTTGGATTTTTATGAAACATTATAAAATAACACAGAAATAAATGCTAGAATTTCTGTTGTTCTGAGACAGCATGGTAATTTACTGACCATGGACAATTAAGAAAGAAGTAGGTACCTAAGGACAACCATGAAGCCAGTACAGATTAGTCACAGCTAATCTATTCTTGTAACCCAGCTGAGATTTTCAGTTTCAGAGAAAGAGGAATTTTGCTAGTGTTTAAGACTAGTTCAAAGTGAATTGAACATTTGTGGAATTTGCATTGAACATAATGCAAGTTTCTTAACTTGTATTAAATGGAAGTATTTTAAACAAAAATACATAAAATTTATTTATTTCTAGCAAATATAAATGATTTTGTCAGTGTTTTCTACTACCTAATTCTTCTTCCATCCACTAGACAAAAATAATCTTGTTTCCTTGGCGTTTTGGTGTAAGAATATATGAGTGACTGTGTCGAATCACACCAGAGGTACGTTTTGTTCATTAGCCTATTTCTGACAGTGGCTGGTACATTAGGGAAAGAGTACAAGAATATGTCCAGTAAAGAATATTTTCCATCTTCTAATGATATCAGTTTTAGAGATTTATTTTTAAAGGCTTTACGATGTTGTTGTGCCCTTAATAGTCCTCTCTTTGACAAATTTACCCAGTTGCATTTTAATTCTATTTACATTTGTGGCATCATGTAGCAATGAATTAGTTTATACAACTAATTTAATTATGAATTATCTGAAAAAAAAGAATTCCTGGTAAAGTGCTTAAATGGACTGCCTAACAATTTAATTTGATATTCCCTAGTTCTTCTGTCGTGAGACATAATGGAAATTTTTACTTGAGAACATAAACAGGGAACAAAGTTTCTCTCACCTACCTCTTTTTACCATGTTGAAGGGACCCAGTCCAATTAATTTCTCTGTCTACACAGTGGCTCATGTATCTTTGTTCATTCTTGGTCATCCTGGGTACAATTCTTTGTATCTTTTGAAGCTCTGCGATATTTTTATGGAGATCAGAAGAGCACCCAGTATTCAAGATGTGGCTGCTACACCAATGACTTACATTGGCATAATAATTTTTTTTTGTTTGTCCTCTATTATTTACATAACAATTCTGAACATTTTGTTTGTTGTTTTTTTCTTTTGCCACACATTGAGCTGGTGCTTACTGTCCACAGTTGCTTTCCTGAAACTTGACTTTAGTATCCATCCATCCTTATATAAGTATAATTGGGATTGCCTTTTGTGTCTGTATTTTACCTCATATTCATTGACAGTATTTTTTTTTCCAAATCACATCATCATAGAATCTTTCTACAGTCAAATGATTAATTTTTGTGGTGTTAAGCATCTTTGCCATCTCAAAATTTATTCTTTTTCAAGATCATTTACGAGGCAGTAGAACTGCACAGGTTTGCATGGGAATCCACTGACAACTGCCCTCCATTGTGAAAGCTGGGTTTCTTTTAAAGTCTCTTTTCCTATTTCAAACTCTTTTTTTTCCAATGACATGGCCTCATATCTTATTCTGCAACAGAATGGGCAGGGACACCTCCCACTAGACCTGGCTGGTCAAAGCCTCATCCAACCTGGCCTTGAACACTTCCAGGGATGGGGCCTTCGGAACTCCCCTGGCAACCTGTACCAGTGTCCTGTTCCACCCTCACAGTAAAGAATTTCTTCCTAATATCTAATCTAAATCTACCTTCTTTCAGTTTAAAACCGTTACCCCTTGTCCTATCACTACAATCCCTGATAAAAAGTCCCTCCCCATCTTTCCCATAGACCCCCTTTAGGTATTGAAAGGCTGCTATAAGGTCTCCCCAGAGCCTTCTCTTCTCCAGGCTGAACAACCCCAACTCTCTCAGCCTGTCTTCATAGGAGAGATGCTCCAGCCCTCTGATCATCTTGGTGGCCTTCATCTGGACCTGCTCCAACAGGTCCATGTCCTTATGTTGGGGGCTCCAGAGCTGGATGCAGTATTCCAGGTGGGGTCTCACAAGAGCGTAGTAGGGGGGCAGAATCACCTTCCTCGACCGGCTGGCCACGCTTCCTTTGATGCAGCCCAGGATGCAGTTGGCTTTCTGGGCTGCAACTGCACATTGCTGGCTCATGTTGAGCTTCTCATCCACCAACACCCCCAAGTCCTTCTCCTCAGGGCGGCTCTCAATCCATTCTCCACCCAGCCTGTATTTGTGCATGGGATTGCCCTGACCCAGGTGCGGGACCTTGTTGAACTTCAGGAGGTTCACACAGGCCCACCTCTCAAGCCTGTCCAGGTCCCTCTGGATGGCATCCCTTCCCTCCAGTGTGTCAACTGCTCCACACAGCTTGGTGTCATTGGCAAACTTGCTGAGGGTGCACTCAGTCCCACTGTCCATGTCACTGACAAAGACGTAGAACAGTGCCAGGCCCAGGCCCAGTGCAGATATGTGGAATTTGCAAGTAAAAAATTGGTAAGTGAATAAATGCTGCTGGTTCTAAAAGAAATTCACTTAGAGACACTTTGTGGTGAAACCAGTATTTATGGTAATTAAAACAAAGGATTTGATTGAGTTCTCTACATTTGGGGTTTTTTCCCCCCAAAATGGAAAATCTCCCGTGTATAATGTGTTTTAAGGCATTATTTTTGTTAGGCTTTTTTTACTTCTCAATTCCATTGTGGCTGCAGAATCGCAAGACACATAGGACACTTATAGTCATTTATATAATATGAAGTTAATAATTTTGTACCTTATTGTGTGTGAAATGTTTGAACTAATAAATGTTGGATGTTTGAACTAATAAATCCTATGATCTCTGCAGTGACCCTGTTAGGTGATTAATGTACATTTCAGACTAGCAAAGTCAAATAAGAAATTTTCTTTGGTTGGGACACCTGTCCCAGAACATGTACCCTACGGCATAGTATTTCTGGAGCTCATCCTATTCATTGTCATGCCCATAAAGAAAGCTTTTTTCCAAATTCCACAGGTCTCACGTGTGGCAATAATAGTCTAATATATAATGCAGAGAGAGTAGAAGGAAAATCTGTTTCTGTTTTTGCATGCTCTTCAAATGCAAGCCTTTCAAATACTGCAAGATACAAGGCTATGCTCATTATGGTATTTCTCATGTACCTGCTTTAGCTTTGGTGTCTGGGTACCGTTTGCTCCAACGAAGATGGAGTTCCTCTCCCGAGAACAAGCCTTCTTGTAATTTTCCTGATGCTTCCTGGTTCTGATCAAAGGATTATTACTGGAAAAGTTTTTCCCTTTGGTGTTTTGCATCCCTGGTTCCCATCCTAATAATAAAAACAAGCACCCAAAAAAAAAAAAATTGCAAAGCAAATTAATCTGCTTGTTTCAAATCAGAACATTCAGGCTAGCTTTAGTTCTGAGCTTCAAGTGCTATTTCAGGTCATTTCTAATAGCATCTGAAATAATGTACATATAGTATATTTGTTAGGAGTCTGAGTTTCAGAGAACCTCTTGGGTATGCTTTTTTCCCTAGCATTAACATGAAAGATTTTCAAACAATGGAGATTATTCTGCCTTGAAACAGGTCTGAGATGTGACCCACACTGTACACATGCTCTATTGTTTCCTTTTACACATTTCCTCTTATTTCAAAGATCTAAAATATTAATGATGCATTTTTATTTTCTCTCTATGGCTTTCTATCACTATTTTTTCTGTCTTTTTTTTCTTTTTTTCTTTATACTGGTCTTTGTTTGTTACAGGTTACAGTGTTGCATGGACCTCATAATCTGTAAATCTTTCTGGGATCTTTAATTGTGTAATTGCCTTTGTGTGCCAGGGATGGGACTCAGAGAAAGCAGGTGGTGCCCTGAAATCCTATTCCTAGATCCCTGTGAAAAAGTGTTGGTCCACAGAGTAGAAGCTTATATCACAAGTTAGGCACTGCAAAGATGATAGTACATCCCCAGTTTTCTGTTTTGGAAACCTGAAGGATTTACTGCATGTGTGTATATATAAATCATGGCAGCATTAGGCATTAGTAAGCAGAACTCTTGTTTCAGGTGCAAGGGCTTTGAAACAGCTCGTACTGTACGGGTGAACTTCTGCACTGCCAACTCCAGTGGTAAAACAAAGCGATGAAGCGTAACATAGGGGAGATTTGCTTTGTTGATCTGCTCACAGGGCCCAAGTATAAACTCTTACTCTTAATGTGTGTCCAGTTTACTATCCAAATCAGAAGTTGTCCAAGTACATGGGAAATTGGCAAAAAGGCATTGCTGATCCGTGATTTGATACAGGTTGGAACACATCTTGTGTGCCTGAAATAAAGTTGGGATTGTATTAATTAACACCACTCCTTCTGCTGTGGGACAGTTTCCAAAGGCAAAGAAACAACATTTATATGAGAAAAATCTATGTAACTGTGTTCCAGTAGGCATGCAGTGAACTTAATTTAATTTTGTGATTTTTTCATTTCGCAGACCTTTAGGGCTGCAGAACCAGAAAGAAGAAAGATCATGACCATGGCTTACAGTGAGGACTCCAGTTTAACTGAGTGCAGCAGAAATGCAGAGTATGAGTATAGCAAAACCAAAGTACAGGCTATGATCTTTTTCTTTCACAGAACTAGGCATGGTTTAAGCGTGAATTTGTTAGAACAGAAATAAACAAACCTTTATTTGCTTCTTTGAATGCTGATACTTCATTCTCACATACAAGAAACCGTCAAGTCATCATTGTATGGTGAGACTATATGCACTGTACATACATATGTGTATGTAGATGTCCACATCTGAACTATGAGTCTATACTCTTTTGTAATCCATGGAAAGAAAATGGCACTTTCAGGGTGCATTTTTTTCTTTTAAGACCATATCTAAAATTTGTCTGATGAACCACCCTGTAGATCTGCCTATTTCTTTCCTTTGAATATAAAGGTATGACCCGCTCCAATCTTAAGGTCTGTATATCTACCACCCGAGGTAGGGGGGATGAATCCTGCCCATTGTGACTGATAGAATAAATCTTAGGAAGGTTTAGGGAGAAAGGACTACAGCTGCAGTGTCTCTTAACTACCAACTGCGTTTATCTGGTCGCTCAGAAATTGCTCAGAAGGTAGGTGAAGTGTGATGTGTTGTTAGTTTTTTCTGTTTTCCCTTTAGGGAAGAGAAATCAAGTCAGAGAAATAATGAAAGAGCTGTATTTCCAGAGTAGCCCAAATCTGTAAAGTAATCTTTAGCTAGGGTAGCTTTAGATTGTTGAGTTTTTAAAATTTTTAAACTATTTTATTTTTAGGAGTACAATTTGCTTAATGAAACCAGTATGAATATGCTCGTTTTGGCAAGCTCCTCTTCTTTTCATGTCACACTATATCATCCTTTGCCTTTCTCTTACATCCCCACCTCTATTGCTTCCTTTGCTAATGTATAAACCACCTGCACACCTCCTGACTAACTTTCTTTTAGAGGAGACTCCAGTGTTTGGTTAAGTCACGGGAGACGCAGGGATTTGTGCAGTCCTCTCGCTTACGCGCTGCGGAAGTGATGACAGAATAGTCCCTACAGTCACTAGAGAAACTGACACATCACACCCAATTATGTGGCCTCCCTGGCCTCTCGCACTGTTCTGCCCTGAAATATAAGCTTTCTGTCTCATGTTCTATTTTATTTTTTAAAGAACTTTGTTATTTAAAAGAAAAGGAATAATGGTGTGTGGGTGGGAAGGAGTTAGTGTATCTTTCTAAAGAAAGCTATTATAGAGTAAGTCTTAAGGACATTCAATATATCAGATTAAACATAATTTAAACACTTGGAAATTTTTTTAGAGCTCACACAGGAAAAAACACCAAAATAAAACTGATGGTAATAGAGGAGTCAAGCCTTGTCCTTTACTGTGACACTGCCTATCAGCTGTTGTGAGCTATTGGGAGTTATTTGTCAGTAATTATAAAGTATAAATATATACACTAATCTATATCTGCTCAAGATTCCACACAGCATTCAGTCAGCTGTAGAAAAAGCAGATTATTTTTCATGTCAGTACCACATACGCCATCAAATGCAACCGTATTTTTCTTTCCGCATCCCTAGAAGGACCTGTCCCTCAAAAGTGACATTGCATGAGTGTCACAGCTTCCTTCCCCTTGCACTGTAATGGCTGATACAACAGAATGACAAAAGCAAAACTGTCTTTCAGCCATTTGATTCTATTTGTAAGAAGATGTATAATTAGAAATAAAAATACATGTTGCCGTGATAATGAGATACATTTGCCCTACAACTGGATTCCAGATTATAGACATGGAGTGCTGATCACTAATTTTATTAAATTACCTGAGCAGAAGCTCTCTCTTCTGAACTTGCATGGGAGACTTTTATATTACAAAATCTGCCGCAACTGGAGTTTTCCTACAACAGCTAGTACTTAAGGTGCACAAATGACTGAGGGTGGTGGTGTTTCTGTTCCTTGTTGTTTTCCCATCTTTAAGGTTTGACAGCTATCCTAAGACAGCAGCAATACAACAGTCACGGTGTGATTATTTGGCAATAATTGTAATACAAGTTATACACATATCTTTGCTGTCAACTGCATAATAAGAACTCGAGAAGTTTCTGAGCAGCAAAGACTTTTCTGCTACTTTTTCCAGATTGAGACAGAGAGTATCCAAAATATACAGGATAGTGAAAGAGGAAAAAAGCCCAAGCCCAAGAACATGGAAAATGAGCGGTTACAATCACCACGTGGGAAAACAAACTAAGAAGAAAGGAATGTATTTCCCTCCCCTCTAAATGCTATTGCAGCAGAAGAGCTCCTAGAGAGCGTGGTACAAGAGTTATGCTGTGTGCGCATTTTCTGGCTGTCTGCTTGGGACAGCAGTGAACCAGCCACCCAGGAGAGCTTGTGGGATGCCCCTTGTCCCCTCTGCCTAGGCTTGACCAGGAGTTGGGGGCAGTGGCTGTCGCTCCCTCCCAGCTCCTGCAGCACTACAAGGGAAGCGCACACTGTTCCAGCGCCCCAGTGGCCTGAGGAGCCACCTTGCAACCCCAGACTCCTTCTTTTCTTCCTCTTCAATCTTTGTTGATTTGAAACAGGGAGAAACAGATTCACACCACTTCAATGAGTGATGTAAAATTAGGTGGAGTGTGGTACCAACTTTCTTTGGCTTTAGCTCTTCGATAGACGTTCTGGGTCCAGTGCCCTTGCACCCTACTCCAGTGACTGCTGCGAGTACTTGTTTCTCCTCTTTCCACCGTTGATTGCCTTTCCCCATATCACAAAGTTTGTTGTGTTTTAACGTCTGACTTGAGCAGCTTTACAGCCCCCTTAGCACTCATGCAGGTAAGATGACACAGTACAATACAAGAGGTGCCACATGCCTTGCAGAAAACCACGTGTTTGTTGCTACCTGCTTGAGCAAGATATCTTCATCTAGCTGAAATGCTGGGGTGAAACCCTGCAGACATAGGCATTGCTAATACGGAGGGAATTTCAAGCCATGTTGGGCTTGGTGTTGATCAGATTCATTCTACATGTACAGTCAGCTCCTCCCTTCTTCAGAGATGACTGTCCAAGTGTCGCTGGATGTCCTTCATGCCTGAAGAGACAGGGTGCAAATTTAGTGCAGATGCTGTAAATCTAACACACGAATCAGTCTTGACCTGCTGCTTTTTGGACTCCCAGTGCTGGCAGCTCTGCCAGCTGCTCCCTCTCCCTCTCCCTGTGCAGTAAGTACACCGATTCACCCAGCCAGTCTGTCTGGACCTAGAGCAGGTGATGGATCATGAAGCATAACCTTCTCTTATAAAGAAAGTGACTAAAACCATTCCACCACTGCTTGAAGCTAAGACTATATACTAGCCCTATGGGGAACAATCAGGTGAGAATTTATTTTCTGTATTTCTCTGTGTAAAAGCTAAGGAGAAGATATTGATAATTTTTAAATTAATGATCTATTATATGTAGCAGGAGAACAGGTCCATTTCCAGAACCTTGGCTAAATCATAGGTTTTTTTATGAGTAAATTGCTGACAATGATGCACTTTTGGAAGCTCAATACTGAGCCATAATTTCATCCTTATTAATACCAATTAGTCCACTTCTGTATGAATAATGCTATTGACTCAGTCACTTGCTAGTACAGGACTACTTACTGTATGGAAGGACTTTTACTATTTAGTGAGGGGGATCTGGTTGATATCATATTATGTTACAGTATTGTAAGTTGTTATGAACTGCTTTTAAAAATAAGTTCTTTTAAAACCCTTTACACTTGCGTGGTTGTAAAGACCAAAGAGGTATGTTGGACTGTCTGGGATTCTTAGAAGAATAAAACCGTTTCTGAACAGAGTTTAATATTTAGACAAGAACTGTGAAATACTCCTTGTTCAATCTGCATACTCTGGCCAATGTCCTTTAGCCAGATAGGGTGTCACATGCTTGTTTGTGACATCATGAGCCTTAAATCTGATGATTTGCTCACTGTGTATCCCAGTGGAGCCTCAGTGAAACAGGGTGTAATGATCAGTCCCCAAAATACAACGGTACTATTACATGTAGCCCAATGGCTAACAGTTAAGTAGTGGCAAGATTATCAGGGTCTCGCAGAGGGCATCTGCCCTGGGAAAATGAGCTGAAGATTCAAAGTGACATGTTAGAAATAGTCAAGAAAAATGAAATTGTAACTTTAAGTCACTTTCTGAGGTAGAGTGGAGTCAAACAGGGAGTGGGTGATTTCAGCAAGGAGTCATAGTATTGCAAGCACAGTTCTATATACTTCTTTGATAAACGAATGATGAGGTAATGGTAACATTACGTTGAATAGCCTGTGTCCAACGTACATTGGGTAGGGAGCGATGGGGTCTACACACGTGCCTACTTGAAGGATGGTATTAGAACTACAATGTTTAGACATTCAGTGAGGATATGACTGTTGTGCATGCAGAAGGTTACCTAATGATTTGAGGTGAAGCATTGTTTGAGGTATGGGGGTTATGTATTCAAGAGCTAATATGTTATCCCCTGTTTCCTTTTTAGGGGAACAGGTTACCTTTCCTGCGTGAAACCACATATTATGAATGTACTACATATTCTACTGAAACACACTCTTAGCTTGTGCTCTTTTCAGAAACCTCTTGTCTTTAAAGCTGGCTGTCTTAGTCTAAAAATATATTCCTTGGAAGGAGAGAAAAACATGGAATATATTTAGAAATATTTAAATGTAACTTCAAATGGTTTTCCCTTTCATTAAAAGTTTGCTTGACCCAAAATGTCAGGACCCACCAGTGTGAAAAGCAAGAGATGAATATCACCTTTCCACTGGTATAAGCCCCAACTTTGAGCCTGCTGGAGCAGGAGGTGTCTGGAGTTAATCCTGTAACTGCAACTGCTTCTTGCAACTCAGCATCAGTGTATTTTGAGATTTAAATCCACAATTGAGGAGGAAGAAGGAAACATTCATAATGATCTTTTTCCATAGCAGCTGTTTGAAACTGTTAACATGCTTGTACCTTTAAAAGTAAATCCTGGGGGAAAGAGAGACTGAGAGGCAGATTGCAATTCAATTGCTGAGAAGCACGCAATAAATGTAGTTAAATTCAGAGGTTTCTTAGATAAATATCTCATTGATAATTGAGAGAAGAGAGAAAACTGTGTAAGGAGATTTGCACACACAGTTTTGGCTCTCCTTGCAATACTTCGTGCACCTGGTGAACACAGAAAAGATAAACTTGTGTGCAAAAATGGTTACCTAACCATCAATAAAAAACTAAAGTTGTATCTGCAAATAATCTTGTAAAGGAAAATTAGTATTTTCCCATCGGATATCACACCTTTGCTTAATCAGACATATTTAACAATTATAATTTAGAAAACTGACTGAAAATATAGATCTGTGTTTGAAAAAAATAATGGTTTTAAAACCACATATTTAATTTGTTAGAAATGTTATGAAGGCTGCACATAACGTCTGCATTTTTAAAGTTAGCTAGGATTGATGAGATATGTCTGAATGGGATACACTGTTGGTGGGAAACGATTATTTTCCTGTCTTAATCTTGAGTATCATGAAGAATAACTTTTGAAGGATGTGTCCAAAAATCTGAGGGGAAGATATATAGACAGATTGCACACTAATTTTTTACTGATTGCTGTTATTTTTATCAGAAGTTTTTATACATAAGGTTTTTATTGTCCACGTAGAAAAGGGGAGGTAGAATCAATTTCCTCTTTAACATATTGATAAACAACTCCAGATATAGTGGTAGGGGGAGGAGGAAACTACATTTACCTTTGTGTGACCTATATAGGAATGCTGGAAAAATTAATTCCAGAATATTATGGCGACATTCCTTTAAGTTGTGGATATGATTTACATAGTAGGTCTTCTTGAGCCGTCCAGCTTCTTTCATCTTGATACTGTAAATTGCTTTCATTCCCCCCCCGCCCCCCATCTGTATGATTGAGGTATTGTTGTGATAAATTATGGAGGTACAGAACTGAAAATGGTGTGTAGATTGTCTAAGAAATTGAGTGCAGTCAGCCTTCAAAGTGGTGGATGATGTGCTAAAACAGCTACCTTCCCCTGGTCAGGTCGCACATGTCGTCAATGAGCAGCTGCTTTTAACTTTGCCTTTTGCCCAGAGCACTAAGAGCAGCTGGATTTATTGAATTAATAACTGCTCCATTTGAGGTGTTTTGTTTTCTCACGACCGTGAAATCTGGCTATAATGTTAGCAAAGTGTAAGACAGGTCTCCTTCACTAAACAAGGTGCTGTCTTTTTTGTTATTATATAGTGCTTAATCCGTAAGGCAGAAAATAATTGGAAAACTGTACCTGTGAGGGAATGAAATGTTTCTTGGTAAGCAGAGCTAAGGAAAAAGGAGAGAAGCACATAAAAATGAGGTAGGTGATACACACATGCTGAGTGTGGTTTTGAGGACACTTGTGCCAGTCCTCAAATTAATCTCTCTGGTTGCAACACTTAGTAGTGGCCTCATTAAATCAGTTGATGTGTTCTAAACAGTGGTTGAATAAACAGTTTCTGTGCATTGGACCAATTTTTTCTTTTCAAGGCTTTCATGCGGCTGGCTGAGAAAAGGTGGCGGTGTGTTATGCAGATGGAGATGGATGAACCAGTGGTATCCGGTTCCTCTGACCACACAGGTGTGAGGGACATGTCCTGCCACAGAGCTTCAGGGCAATCCTACTTAATAGGCTTTTGTTTGGGGTTACCATAGGTAGGGCTCACTCATTTTCTAGAAACAATACATGAGGTAACACCTTCAGCTCTCATGGCACATATTAAAGTAATCATTCTCATGTTATGGTTAGTCTGCTGTGCTGAAAGTGTTGGCGTTACCTTATTATTAATGCAAAAAAAAGTAATACCTATGGGGGAGTTTAGCTGTTCTCGTGGGATAGCAAGATTAAAGAGAGAGAAGGAGTTATTGGGAACACGCGCCTGCATGTGAAACCTTGTGTGTGCCCTAGTTATTGCAAGTGGAGCCTGATATCAAATCCTGATTCTGTGTCTTAGTATGTAAAAGGGGAAGTCCTGAAGCACGTTAGGCCTTGCTTATTTGGCTTCCTGCAAAAGGGTGGCACAAGCTCAGGAGAAATGGAATTGATTGCCAGGTTGCCATTTCTAACCGCAGCTGGACTCATTAGCTGTCCACTGAGGAGGTGTGTGGCTGCTGTATCCCTGGCAGAGGTGATTTACAGGTGCCTTCAACCTCCTAAAGACTCTTTGGGAAAAGGTGGAGGAGATCTGCCCCACTAAAGCTAAAGAGCTCTTTCCCATTTTCAAAAGCTTGCCAGTCCTCATCTTACTTATCCTTCTGGAGGCTGGCATTGGTATGTGCCAACCTGCTGCCACATCTTCTAATTCTAAAGACTCTCCCTTGACGAAATCTAGGGTTTTAGCAAAACTGTGCAATCTCCTTTCTAGCATGGTGAAATTAGCTGGGCTCTACTTTTTAGTTTATCGATGTTCCTTATGTGGGTTTTATGGCCCTGGAGTTTCAGAGTTCTGCAAAGAGATTTAAGAAAGAATTTTTTTGGTTTATATGTGTAGATTTATTCCTTTATTATGGAAATTACTGCCCTTGTAATTTAAAAATGTGCGACTCGTAAGAGTAGAAAAGGTCATTTTACCCAACCAATTCTCAAATTGCTGCAAAGGTAGTAAAAAAAAAAAAAAAAGGCACTTCGCACAGACTCTGTCTCAAAAGTCTAGCTTCTATGCTTAGATATTTTCAGAAATGAGTCATATCACAAATATCATGATGTGCCAAGTATTTCCTTCACTTACTTTTAGATTGTTGCAGAATATCAGAGTGATTCAGGGTGTTTCTTCCAGAAAGTTGAAGCGTTCCAATTCCAAATGAGAAGAAATGCAATTTGTTCACAAATCAGCTATCCAGTCTGCAAAACAAGTACCAAGAAACTTGAGAGGTATTAAGATGAGAAAACACAATAACTTGTCTCCTTGGTTTTTGTGTACTTCTTTGTAAGCAAACAGTTTCATCATCAGCTCCTGCTTCTTAAGGAAAACAATGTTTTATTTAGGCTTGACATTTCAGGATTAAAGAACTCCTGTGCCTCCTCATCCAGAACTTGTTTTACTCTTTTCGTTTTCTTCAGAATATATGGTAGCTACTTAAATATAAAAAGCCTACCCAGGAGTGGTGTATTCTGCAGATCAGCACCCTCAGCTTGTGTTCAGGTGCCTAGGTAAAATGCCTAGTTAGTGTTTGTTTGTGAAAGGTTTTCTTTCAGAGATGTGTATTTCAGAAGCAGCTGATTCTCGAGTGTGATGCTGTACTGCTCCGACAATGGGATGAGATCACCTCTTGTCATCTTCTGTAGTGGTCAGCTTCCTTTTCTGCAGACTAGGTAACTTTTGTGGTTGATGAAGCAAGGGTACTGCAAGTGCTGCCTTCAAAGCTTGAATATATCTCTAGAGCAGCTTGGTCCTGGCACATTGAGCGAGGAGAGGGAGATTTCAGAAAACAAGTCATGTTTGTATCATTAAAAGCTCAATTATAAGGCATGGGGGACAGTGGAATGGGGGACTGGAGTAAGTATGGGATTTTGCACACTTGTATTTACTAACTAAAGAGTAGTTTGTTGTGTAGAAACATTTGGAAGTCTCTCCTTAAAGCAACCAATGCACTGGCTATTTGGATATTTCTGTGGAAAGTAGAAGGCTGAGGTTCAACTCCAGGTCTGAATTAGGCCCTTGAGGGGAGTCTCATAGTGCTTAGGCAAACATTTGAAGTTCTGAGCTATTCTGGGACAAGTTTTCTCTTGCCCTTCCCTTCTTTCCCCCCAGACTTTTTCTCCTTCTAAAATTTCCATTTGGGAGGTGAGAATCCTTTCCCAAATGAAACGCAATAGGAAAACTGTAATTTCCACAGGAAAGTTACGGGCTCGATAAAGTAGTTTTTCCCAATAAAAACATATTTAGCTCCAAATTTCTCATTAAATCTCATCTATCCTCCCCCTAGCCCATTCTCTATAAAATACTCATCACAGGTTTTCTCTCTTCTCTCTGCTTACATGCCCACCAGGCTCCTTTTCGCAATCCCTACGTTTCACTCCTCGTAGTTTTCCATCATGTTGGCTTCCAGATCCAGTGACTTCCCCCCACCTGCACAGGGAGCAGTAACAAGGAGCACAAGAAATGCTGGTGATGCCCTGCTCCTATCTACAGTACCTGGTGGCAGCCCTGGAGAGGAGCAGCCCTTTGAGAGAAAATTTGAGAAATGCTTCCAGGTCACCCTTGCCCTGGGTTTGCACTCATCCTGTCTTTTGTAGGGGCCAGAGTGAGTTCAGTAAGGTGAATCTTCAGAGTTTTCACTTTGAAAAAACTCTTAAAAGTGAAAGCTTTTTTTTACTGAGCCTGTACTGAAGTGTGACTATTTTTCGTCACAAAGTTTTACAATTTGGCCAACTGAAGGCATTTTTGAGAAAGTGGTAACAAGCCAGCCCTGCTTTGAGTATAGAGGCATTCCTGTATTTCAAAGGCAAGAGGCAAGATCTCAAGATATTTTCCAGAGTAACTATGTAATTGTGGAAAATATTATCCTTTGGAGTTAATTTTGCAAAATTATAAGCAATGTGAAAAGAGTCTTGTAACAAGGAGGATGTGGCAGCTTTGGCAACAGGCTGAACCGCTTGCCCGCCTGTGAGAACTTTTGTCATTTACCATAAGTCTATTGGGCAAAAGCGTCACAGTGGAAGTTCAACAAAAAGAAATGAGAAATATAAATATTAATTAAAAAAAAAATTTAAAAAGCACATCTGTGTGCTAGATCAAAATTGGTAGTAATAATAATAAGCAGCAATAGGTACACCTCTATAGATGCAGACATGTATTCTGTTAAAACCTAAGAACTTTGAAAACACACAAGTCTCTCTGCTTTATCTACATAGAACAACCTGCCCTGAAGAACATGCTTTAAATTTAAATCATCTCTCCCTCTAACTTTGTAACAATTCCTAGTCCCAATCTGCTCAGATAGTTTTAGTTTCCTCTTTGATCTCAGTCAAGATAGGCAATCCAGAAACAGGTGTCCATGAATATAACTAAAAACACACAAAGTTATCTTCAGGATTGACATTCTAAGGGGATCTTTACATTGCTTTTAATTTTACACGCTCAATTTGCTCTTCTCTGCCAGGCTGCAAACCCCACTTTAACTGGGCAGAATGTTAAATGGCAAAAATATTTGCCCTTCTGCAGCCAAGTTGATGTGCAGAGATACTGAAATCCTGCAAAGACTCTGCATCTGCCTGTACTCTCGTTCTTCTGGACTGGGACGAAACAGAAAACTCACAAGAAAAACTTTTCTTCTGACTTACCAAGTCATTACAAACAAGAAAAAGCAGTGGTGGGTTGGGTATGCCTCATAATATGAGGCTGAGAGTAAGATGCAACACTGACTGATCCTGCGTTGATTAATGAACATCACAAAATTCTTGTTCATTTGGGACCAAAGCAATTTATTTGCCTGTTAAGACAATGTGACCTAAATCTGGACTTTTAAGTCAAACTATAAGTGAGCCCCAAAATTGCTTTGTACTTTTAAACTCTGATAGCATTGATGGAGTATGAGGGAGCTCGGCTCCTTCAGTGGGGATGTTCTGTGTCTTGCCAATACTGCCTTTAGTTGAATGAATTACTAACCTGAGCAGAAGCCAAGAAGGGGATTTAAGTCAAAATTGCTGACCCCGTCTCTTCTGTAGTTTTAGCTCCAAATACTTCCATAACAGTGTTTGATTTATTTTTTTAAAAAAAATTTTAGCGGAATGTTTGGACTAGGTAGGATGCCTTGCATAGTAATTAACATCTGATTTTCATGGCATCAAGTAGATTATTTTTAGCTATGCCATCTTCACTGAAATAAAACAAATCAAAATGGCATCATTCCGTGATCATTTTGTGCAAGGGAATGTGCGTTCACCTGTTTTGCTTGTGTTCTCCCCGGTTTGCTGGAGAAAAAAAAGCACCTAAAATTGTTTTAATCCTTTGCAGTTACATTAAAATGATGCTGCTGTCCAGTTGATAAATAGACTCCATTGTATCTGTTATAAATTTATATAGCTAGCAAAGTTCTGCAGGTCATAAATGATTTATCTTTTGTATTTGGAGTAGAGTCATAATCATTCACTCTTTTTCAAGTCTAGTTTGGCAACTTTATCTCACTTGCAGTTTGCATTTCTGAAAGTGGAAATATATTCTGCAGCTTTTGATGTGTTGATTGGTAAGAAGGTAAAGACAGCTGCACACATGTCTCCAGAGACTCAGCTCAATGGCTAAATGAAGACCTCTAGTGCTTTCTTGTTAGCTGAGATAGATCTACATCCAGATGAACCACAATTAGTCAATAGTGAAGGCTATAGGTTCATGTGATCAGAAGCCACAAATCAGTTTTCCCTAGGACTTAGTTATTGGCAGATAGCGCCTTAGGCTATGCCTTGCTGCCGCTTGCCTGACTGTAATTTTTCCTCTAGTGAAGTTTTTAAAGTCACATACTGAGACTGGAGCAGTGATCTCCTGACAACAAGGCTGTCACTGGCCTGTCAAATACCAATTGCTTATCAAACAAATTGTCTGCTACTTTAATGTACCTGGCCCCTCGCTATTAACAAAGCTTAAACTGCTGCTGGTTTCTGTACTGCTATTTACTGTGTTGGTACCTATCTGCTTACCCACATACCTCTTTATTTTGACATGGTGTGGGCCAAGTCCTTCCTTCCTGCGACACTGATGGAAACATGTCATAATGATTTATAGCCAAGGTGGTTGCATGTCATTGCAAACTTGTGAAACTGTATCAGTAAACCAGGCAGGAGCCCTAATTCCTGCTGGAATCTAAACCCTAGTCCAAAATGGTTTTGTTTCAGAAGGTTTGGTTAATGTATTTATTTGCTCAGCTGGCCTCACGTTGTATACAACATCATGTTTGGTTTTGGCTAAAATTAGAAGCAAAACTATATTGTTAAGAAATTTCATCTGAGGCTTTCAGAGAACTCACAAGTGACAGATAAATATGATTCCCCAGTTTTATGAGTAGCTAAAACGAGTCTCAGAGAAGCTGCCTTACTTCCTCACTCTCAGTGAATGAGTTGTAGAGTTGCAGATGGAGCCCAAAAGTTTTATCATCCACCCCTATTTGTAGTTACCAGCCAGTCTGTCTCCTCTGTAGATGATTTACATGCCAAAATGACATCCGCTGTGGCATCTGGTCAGCACACTAGTTGAATCAAATCACACCTTTCTCATTGCTGCTCTGCAAATAAAGGAAAAATTGAGGCCAGTAGAAGTAAAAGTAATTCTTCAATGAACTGAGCATATAAAACGTGCTTTAAAATTTCCAGCACCCTGCAGTGATGGTGATTAGTTAAAGAAACACCACAGCCTTGTTACTATCACATCTTTTAAAACCTTTTTACATTACACAAAGATGGTCTAAGAAACTAATTAAAATGTTGGACAATAACATAATCAGGGATATCTATATTTGCAGTCTTTTCTCTGTGCTTGCATACATCTTTTATCTGTCAAGTACAGCAAATAACTAATTAGCCCCCTTTTAAGTGCTCCACTGCTTATATTGGAGCTATAGTCGTGCCCTAGTGGGATGGTTTCCAGGAAACCTGATACATATTCTCGGCTGAAAGAGCGTATGCCTATTCGTAGGCTGTTAAGAAATCGGTGGCGATTAGAAAATGCTCTTTTAAAGAAATCACTTGTTTGTGGTTCTCGGAACACATCTGATCTGTCAGCATTTTAAAGACAGAGCAAGCCAAAATCCAGAGCCCCTACATGACTTCTACGCAGCAAAATTGTTGTCAATGTCAACCAGACGGTTACTAAATATGGGCTGTGGGATATCACCTAATGTGTTCCCTAAAAGGTAAGTTTTTAAAATGATTGGTATGACTCATCATGTTAAATTCTTCCTTTTATTTGCTCATTTTCTGCTTGGGCAAAAGCCCAGCATAGTCAAAACTGAACTAATATGCACTTATTTTGACGAACTGCCTTAAAAGCATTAGCTAGTTAATGTGTTACACCACTGTGCATTAGTATTAAAGTAGTAAATCTGACAAATAATCAAAGCAGCTTGATTTTCCATAATGATGAAGGAAAATGTACTTACAGATTAAAGTGATGTTGGGAGATTCCTCCCCCCCACCCATCTGCATTAAAATCTTTATGATAGAAAGGCCTCATTGAGGGCTACTATAACATATAATGTCACATGCCATCTCATGCTGACCACAAAAATAACTCAAGGCGCCACTCTGCTGCAATTAGCAGCTGTAAGATTATGATGTTTTGACACAGGTGAGACAAAAACCTCCAAGCACAGAGTGAAGATATGAGTTACACAACTATTTCCTCACAAAAATACCACATATTATTTATACACCAAAAATGTCATAAGAAAGGACTTTTCTCAGGCCCCTGAAAGTAAGTCCTGCCACCAATTAATTTGCAATGTGACAGCAGGATTTGACTACTGTTATTTAAGGATTTCCACTAGTCTTTGCCTTCTGAGGAAATATGCTTCTGTCTGCTGCTCTGCCTCATCAGAAGGTAACAATTATGGTATAGGATGATTAAATACCAACCTTTGCTTATGTCCGACCATAAGACTATCTTTTATAACTGTGAGGTAGATTCTATCCCCCTTTATTCACCAAGTAGCATCTTACTCCATGAGTGGTGTGGCAGAAGATACACCGGGCTACTTGTGAAGCAGAATAATGTGGTTTTGAAAATGATAATTATATAGCTCTATGTTTTATTGGCCCGGTGAAAAGGTATCTTACAGATATCAAGCAAGTATTTTCTATAATAGTTGTTGGAGATGTGATTACTATATAATCTACACACCTTCTTAAATGCAACTTGGGAGCAGGTTGTTATGTAAAAAATGTATAAAAAGGCATTAGAGAGTAGCTTCATTCTTCCTTTCTGTGCATGTCTGTTTTGCAAGACTTGGCATTTGCCTGATTTACACTCCTATGATACCTCTTCTCTAACATTTAGGTAATTTGTTTGTTTTTAAAAAAGCTGGAATTTGCAGCTACAGCAGAAAGAATACAGGGCTAATATACCAGATGAGTTACTTCTATAGTAAAAGCCGTTACGTATGTCTAGAAGCACTTCCATGGAGCATAAAAATAAACTTCATTTTGGCTTGTCCGACTCCGCAGATTTCCACAGGGTGCTTACCACCTGCCGAGTTCTGCAGCTGGAACCACCCTGCTGGAGACCTGTCCCCAGGAGGGAGGTGCCTGATTATGGGGACTCTGCTGCCCATGCCCTACACTTGAGGCTTGGGAGGCCTGGTCTTAGTCTGAGCTTTCCGTGTGTGATTTCCTTGGCCGATAGGGCGGGAGCTATCATAACCCTGCAGCCTTGGTCTTAGCGGAAGTTCGTAGGAGGGAGGGGATCCATGTTGCACTTCTCAATGTAAAGTAACTCAAGCTCTCACTGGGGGCATGGGTTGGAGCCGAGACTGTGAAACCTCCACCACCACTACCAGTGAATTGAGTTGCCCTAACCTTAGTGTTGTTTAGTTTTAAAGTCTTGCTAAACTTTCCCGTTTAGCAGGAAAGGCTGCAAAAGCAAAACCTGCAGCGCCCAGAGCTGTGCTGCTGGGTGGCAAAGTGGGAGATGCTGGCCTGACCGGTTGACTTCAGGCTGAATTTTTGGTTTCTAAAAAAGGGATGATAAGAGTCCTCAGCCTCACAGAAGTGTCACAGGTTTAGATATACTAATACCTTTGAGGTGCTTGTGGTAAAGAGGAGAGACGGTAGATGGCAGAAAGGGTAAGTGCCGTACGTCCATTAAATACTGTCCTGTGACCTCCATCCCCCCTCTGTGCTCGCTCTCATCCACATACATGAGCGCATACACAAGCACATACACAACCATACAAATATGCCTATCCAGATAAAAGTCTGCATCAGCTATGGTCCTATTGAATTCTCTGAAATGATTTTTTTTCAGGGCGACGGGTTTTAGCATTAAAGTAAATGAATGAAACTCTATAGTTCAGCAGCATCGGTAGGAGGGAAGGGAGTGAGAGGGGTGTTAGAGAAAGGTAAAATACACATAAAACTGGATAATGTCACCTGCTGCTCCCCATCATGCAACCTAAGAAATGTACAGGAATTTACAATGTACAAATGTTCTGCTTTGTAACTACTGAATTTCACGGTTGCATATTTGCCACTTGTGAATTTGTAACTGGATATTAGCAATTTCCAAATGGCTGGGATGTTTGTGCACACGTAGTATTTGAAAAAGTGTAGTAAATGTATGAGATAACCTGTGTATTCACTGCAGAGGGCACAAAAGGAAAGAGAAATGCTAAGAACTGTCATGCAGTAAGCTATTAAACTGGCACAACCACATTAAATATGCAATCACGAAGTGATACCATCCCTGAAGCATTTCCATATGGATATGATAGAAACAGTTACATTGTCCAAGTAAGAGGCCAAAGGGCTGTGGAAAAGATGGTTTAAATGTAGTTAAGTAATTATAAACTATTGCTAGGGCAAACCCCTACTTTTATTTGATTCCTTCATGTTAATTCATACAGAATGGGATGAGATCCAACCTGTCAGTGGTACTGGGATTATATGCCAACATGTGAGAGGTAAAATTTGCAGAACTAAAATAAACCCTAGTTTCAGTCATCTCTTTTGAAACATCTCAAGTATCACTTTTATATGAGATGCTTTCTTCTAAAAATATAAAAAGATATCCTGGTACTAAGTATTAGGTGACCAGAACACAACATATCACAGCTATCATGTCATATAGTGACATGCGGTGATTGTAGCACATTATCATAATAATAATAATTATTGTTGTTGTTATAATAATATTATTATTTGCTGTTACTATGAAAGTGTTAGAAACTGCCTTTTTATTTTGTGTTTTCTCAACACATAACACATCAAGGTTCATGTCGCTGCCCAAGCATCCTTAATCCTATTGCCCTATACTATCCTCATTTTCCTATTTTTATATTATTGTGTAATATCTTATAATCATATCCTTGATCATATCATATAAGTGGGCGGATACAAAAAGCCAAAATTGAAAATTATGCAAAGTTTTAAACAACATTAAAAACAACTATTAAAATTTCCAAAAGGAATATTTTTCTAAAACATAGTTTTATAAAACAAATATAGGTTTTTTGCTTAGAAATGCTATGGGCTTTTTAAAAAACATCCCAATTCAGAAGGAAAATTAATTTCCATGTTAAAAGAAAAATCCCATTCAAAATGAACTTTAAAAATATGCATACTGTATGATGTATTCATGATGTATGGGCATAATTATCTGCTTCCAGTGATGTTTGAGAATAACAGCCAAACCAATAGTTAGCAGGAGGTGGTGTTTGTTTCCCCTTTCCTTCATTATTTTTGAGCTCTTCCCTTCCATACCTTTGGGTTAGGAAGTTTGCCCCTTTTCATTAAGGCCCTTTGTTTGTGATCTGCTGCCAAATTCGTCTGTATGCATCTTCTTCAGTAATATTGAGAGTTGTACCTTCCACGAGCCTTTGGCACTGCATGATAAAGCGCTCTATTTATATTAAAATGAAGAAGTTCCTAAGGGAGACATAGAAAAGAATGAAACAACAAACAGAGCTTTAGAGACTTGCTATGTGAAGTGACAGTGACAGCAAAATGGTAGCTCTTGTTACGGAGTGGCCCAAAGGACTGCAGAAAGACTTATAGCATGAGCCACACTGGCTTGAACTCAGCAGCTCTTACAGGCTTAAGCATTTGCCATGAGAAGATGTTTTACAAGACAGAAGTTAATCAAACAATTTCTCAAGATTGCCCATCTTGATTTGGGATGCCATTGATATAAGATGTTGCGTGAGGCTTTGCTATATATAAATTAGAGGAATTATTTTAACATCGAGCCATATTTCTTCATTTGAATCAACACACAACTATATTGCTGTTGTTATGATTTACTTAGTCTAGATAATAGGAGAAACAAGACATAGGTGTCACATTATACGGCAACTAATGCCCTACCATTTTCAACTTGAGGGAAGGGAGAAAGTGAATTAAGCTGCTACTGAAATGTGCCCTGCAGGTCAATTTGAATCGGACAAGAGTGCTATAAAGTGGTTTATTGTGATGGGGGGAAGCCATTGTTAAATTGCCTGGAGGACTGTCTCAACCTGACCATGATGAAGGAAGCTGTGAGGTTGCCGTGCCTTCTCTTCCGATGGTACGAGCAATCAACTACGCCACACAGAGGTCCCGAGTGCGGGAAGCGCGAAAGGATGGGAATAATTAAAGGTGAAATTAAAAGAAAAATAATATTTTGCAAAATATTTTTAGAATGGAGAAAGAAGATCAGATATGATTTTCTAAAGGAAAAAAACCCTAGATGGAGTAGGCAGGAAAGGACATTGCAAATCGCTGTTTTCCTTGCACACCAAGGCCCTGTCTGGGCCAAAAGAGCATTGCAGGTGAGGGGCTGTGGTGCTACCAGGAGGGGAGAGTTAAGACTGAGCATCTGTGAAGGGAATGGGCTTTTATCTGGTTTTGTTTTCATCACGTGATGTTTGGCTTCAGTATACAATTCATGTTTGATATAAAGGAAATATTTGTTAAAGATTCAACCTGTCCTCTCCCAGGCCGTGAATTAGCCAGTTACAACTTCACACAGAGTACGGGAGAGAAAACCTGTGCTTTGTACTGGTGCCAGCACAAACAGGAGGCAGGCTACGCTTGACATTCCCCAACCATAATAGCATATGTTTAAGGAACTTATTTTCAGTTTCAACATCTGCTACAAAAAGAGGGCACCATCTATTGGAAATAAATAAAGTGGTAGTGAGATACTCTAATGACCAAACTTATTGGGGAAAAAATTAATTGTTCCCTGTGGATATAGACCTGCAGATGCTGATAGCACTGGTAGGGAGGAAAGATCACCTTTTGCAAAGTGAAAACATAATTTATCCCATTCCTAGTCCACAGGAAGTCAAGCCCAGGGCATATCCTTCACGTCTTTATTTTTTGAAAATCGTTTCTATGAAAAACAAATGAAACAAAAGTTTTAAAACATCTGAAAACGCTTTCTGTCTTTTAAATTGACCTTTCAGGGTTTTTTTTGGGGGGAGGGAGGGGGCAGGAATTGAAAATGTCTTTTTCATAATTGTCATTGCAGAGGGCAGGAATTGTCAAAGTCAAAAAGGAAAAGTTCCCAGAAACAGAAGCTAGACGTGTTTTTTTGGGATCCAGTTCCAGACTCAGGTCATATTGTCTGATACACTGGCATCCACAGAAAATGTGCACTGAACACGAATTTCCTGTCTGCACCCACCTGGGGATTCGTCACTGCTGCACCCCCTCGGCTTCTCCCCTGCTTGCCATCGCCCTGGGATTAGCAGGAGCCTCAGAAGCCATTCTTCACTCTTATGGCTAATACCCTCCAAATACGGGGAAGGGATAAAACAAGGAGAGTGGAGAGGAAGATCTGGGTATTCATTTTCAAATAATAGAACATAAGTTTTTTTTGTTTTCTCTGCAGTCAAGAATAGAAAAGTTATGAAGAGATTCAGGACTGTGTAATCTCTGAGTAGAGGTAGTTCTGCAAATTGTCCATGAAGGGCAGAGTTTGACAGAAATCACCTCCTCTGAAAGGGCTTCTTTCCTCATGGATTTTGAATTCTGGCTGTGGAATATGTGCATAACTTTTAAAAACTGCTTTATTTTATCATGTTTTCCAAACCTGTTTAGTAAACCAACTGTCCATTCTATCTTCATCACGCTCCTCACCCAAAATTTGATTTAGTTTAATTTTAAAATTCCAGCATTTGTTAACAGATTGCATGTGACAGAGACCTGAGGTATTTTTTTATACATCAGCCAGTCCGAAGTGTGGCTTTGTCTCTGCTCCTTGGGATCTCTGCTAAGTCACCTGAGCTGCACTTCTCGTGTTAGACTGCATTTGAGGCATCTACCTTCAAAACACCTGGAGACAGTGAAGGTAAAAATTTGGGTAATGGCAGTGCTGTGGGATTTTTCCTTCTGGTAAAGCACTGTGGAACAGGTACTCCTTTTCTTTCCACATATTTACAAATTTTTTTCTGCATAAGCAAATTTGTCTGAGGTACTTTGGATGCCTTGGAACATGTCCTTGTGTCCTTAACCTGTTTTGGCTGCAGTACAGGATTAATTTCTCTGGCATCCATTTCTGGATTTTCTTGGTAGAACTAACATCTCTGTCAATGAAACAATAAAGTTGTTGGGTTTTTTTTTAATGGGTTTTTTTTTTGGTTACACTAGATTTCTCAAGGATGTTTATCGAACCTTAAAAAGCAAAATATTGCACACATGCCCCCACCACTGCCATCTTGGGTTGATTCTTTGGAGTTCATTGTGTGGCTAATTCAGCTAACAGGGAAGATACTGTGGGATGTGGCCCTTGTGACCTGTAACTGTGAACCGGACCCCAGAACTTGGCACCAGACTCCCACCACTCCAGAATATCCATATTGAGCAAAAACCCCTGCCCCTTTAAAACTTCAACTTAGCTGTCCTGTGAGCTGATCATTGTGCTGGGTACCATGGTTTATATACTTTGGGGGCTTTAATCAACCAGTCTGTAAAAACCAACTGGAAACAACGTATGCTTTATCGTGATTAGAATGATTGAGACAGTAGCATTAAGTGTAAATGACACTACATAACTGCAATTACATATTATTGGTTAGATCTGCTAATGTAAATTCAAATAACCGTGTTTGAGGCCATGTTTCTCTAAGTCACTCTGTAAAGATTTCAAGTAAGAGAGATCAATTTTAATTAAGCACATGTTTTAGAGATCATATAAAAGTGGAGAGAAAAAAATCATATTTCTTTTACTAGCAGGTTATTGAATATATTGTAGAAGATTAAGGTTCTGCTTTTGTTAATTAGGCTTTTTTATGATGTTACAGAATTTAGAATTAACAAAGATCAGGAAAAAGCTAATTTTTATCTGAGAAAAATTACAAGAATAAAGAAATCAAAGGTATACATTAAATTCAGAGACAGAGATAAATCTAGATTTGTTTGATGATAACTGTTACAGCAAATATCTTTCTGTGAAATAATTTGTTGTCTAAACTTGCTGACATAAAACAGTTTAACTAAACTATACTTTGAGTAGGCAGTAGAAATATTCAGATGGCAAAACAGTAGTTTCTTCCAGACTGGCTCAGCAGTTTAGTATAACTGTGAGTTTTATTGTGTATCAGTTTTTATCTGCTGTAGTTATTCCATCAAAAAAATTGGTTCGTCCTTTCCTGACCAAAGGATAGTATGACTCCAAAAAATCAAAGAAAGAAAAGAAACAAAAAAAAAACCAACCCCAAAACCCAAACAAACCAAAAAACAATACCACAAAACCAACAGGAACCATAAATTGCCCACCTAGAGAGTGTAAATGGCAGCAGGTTGAGCAGTTATCTCTCTTTCTCTACGGCCGCGTGCCTGTGGAAATGGATCATCCCAGGTGTCTCCCGTGGTTTGTTAATGACCTTGGTGCCTCAGCCTGGAGCAAATGGGCTTGGAAGCAGATGGGGTGGAACATGTCTTCTAGCATGTGGACACCAGCAGCAGAGCCTCCCCTGGCCTTGTCTTCCCTTCTCGCCTGAAGTGTCTTATGTCGGTGTACCACAACCGTCCCACAAAGTTCAGCTCAGAAGTCCTTGGGCCTCCTGCATCTTACTTTTGCTCTTTGGATCATGTCCATGGTCAGAGCTTTTTGTGGGCATTAGTTAAAGTGTAGAGCGGGGACCTTGCTTGCAGAAGAAGGACTTTTCATTATTATGTCTTCTGTATTATGTTACAAAATTCGGAGTTAGTGAATACCAAGAGAAAACCAATTTCTAACATAGAGGAGTTACCATAAAGAAAAAAGTCCACGGTATACAATATTAATGCACTTCCTCCAGAAAGAAGTGGACGAGCAATTTCAAGACATTTTGATTCATCAGGTTTTTAATTGCTGCTGTAATCATTAGACATTATATATCTGGCCAGACTGAACAGCTTGGTCACTAAAGGTCAGCAGGTTAAGGCAATGTTTTGTACCATGTTGTGAGGAAAGCTGTGTTTATTTTAGTGTTAGTAGATATGCTCCTGTTGCTGTATTTTGGTTTAAAATTTATCATACCTTTTTCTCAGAAGACCTGTAACAGATACAGAGTTACTGTATGTGATGCCAGGCCAAATTTGCCTCTTCACTATAAATAATCACTCTAAGAAAATTAAGGTGCAAAACCATGCCTGCTGTAATTGTTGCATACTTATTAGAAGCTTTCCCTTTCCAGATTCTCTAGGTATTTGTTGCCCATGATAATGTGAATACTTAAGGGGAAAGTGTAATTAGCAACTGTGTAGTTCATTCAGTAAACATTTCTGGGCTGTTTGATGTGACTGAACTGAGCGTCACATATAATTTTACACTTTTATCCTACCAGGCAACTGACAGGTCTCTAATCTCAGTCTCAGAGCTTTCACTCTGCTTGAACTTTGCTTCATAGAGGTCATTTTCCAACCACTTGGGAGCAGAAGCCACGTCCGTTAAATCCCATTGAGTCGATAGATGCGATAATAGCTTTAGGCACATTTTCTTAGAACTCGGGGGAAAAGACAATTTCAATAAATGTAAAGCTATACTAGCTACAATCTGCAGAATATGTAAGCAAATCTCACAGGAGCACATCTTTCTTTTACCTCCTGGCAAGAATCTCTTTAATAATAACATGTATTTGTTTGTTTTCAATATCAACATTTGATAAGGGCAGAAAAGTCACGCACGATGCTTTAAGAAGAGAATAAAGAGGGGGAGAATGCACGAGGTGAAATGACCAGCAAAATATTCCCTTAGGTTTGGATTTTACAGACTATTGAATAGCCTAATACATATTTCTACTCTCGGAGAAAGGCAGATGGTAATAGGGTGTGCGCATGGTGGTCTGACCGTCATATTGCAAATATGAGGGCATGCATAGCTCAATATACAAACCATTGGTAGGAGAAAAGTAGAGACCAAGCATCTATAAATACATGCTGCTAGCATGCTAAATGGGCTTGTACACATAATACTTTGATATATTTTACATCGTATAGATCACAGCTCATCAAAACAAGCTTGCAGGTTGTATCTGTCAAGATAATTAACAGACCATTCCTCTGTAGCAGATGTCTGAGATAAGTAGGAAGGACGGTTCTTCCCTTGACATGGCATCAAAGGAGAAACAACTAATATTAAAATAAAATAATGTGAGTTATTTCAGTTTGATCATAGCTCCCTAACATAAAAATTAACCTTCCTCACATGATAAAACAAACAATCCCTGCTTGACTGTCGAACTCTCATGCTGAGACTGAAAATAAACTTTCCAATTCTTTCAACATTTTTGCTATTGTCTTTGATTTTTTTTTCCTTGATATATTTGTGGTGCAAAGGAATAAATCTTGAAAGTAAAGTATCCCCTGCAGCAAAATATTTTACTCCATTTGCCTTGGAGAATTCCACTGCAGGGGAGAGAAAAGGAAGAAAAAAAAAAGCCTTGCAGAGTAGCTGGAACAGCTTCAAATTCAATAGCCTATGAGATTTTCCTTCAAATGATCTTTCTAAATATAACAGTTCAATAGGTCAGTGGTCAATATGAATGTTATCTGCAAGCTGGAGCTATTAATTTCTGCAACACTGTTCCAGATGCCAAATGTTAGCCTAATGTTGTATACCCCAGCTTTCTCACACATATGCTTAAATGAACATTAGGCAAAAACAACTGAGCAAGTGGTGCTGGTGCTCCCATATTAAAAAGGAAAAGAGCTGCTAGATCACAATACAGAGTTTTCAATTTTTTTTTTCTTTAAAAGGTCCTTTACGGAATGGTCAGCCTGAATGGAAGAATGTTTCCAATGGTGAGGTGAGAATTGGTACAGCTTCTTCACAAAGGTTAGAGAAACAATGCAGAAAATAATGCTTTAGAATAATTCAACTCCATTCAAAACTCATAGTAAGATATGACAAATATACTGAGTGTCTGTATGGTAGCGAAAAGTTGAAAGCTTGTAGCAAATACATTTTGAAATGGAAAGTGCGTTGGGTCCTGGGAGAGGAACATGAATTAGGAGCTGGCCCTGGCTGTAGTGGCTGCTCCAGCAGCGGCAGTGCCGGGAGGAGCTTTGCTCCGCTGTGGGCTCCCATGATCGGGCTGGGGCTGACGCAGGGGCTGCAGTGGGGCTAAAACCCGCTGTGCAGCACGGACCTCCGAGACCTGCCGGTGGCAGAAAAGGGAGGCGACGTCCTTTCCTGACTGTGACAGGTGTCAGGGAGGATGTGGAGCACAGCATTTGCAAGGCTGGGTGGTGCACCCCTGCCCTGATCTGTGCACAGTTATTTGGGAAAGTAGCAGCCTGCATGTTTTGCAGCACCTGCGAATGACAAAGATAACAGAGCTGACCCACTTTCCCCATCTCATTTTCTCACCGTTGATGTTTAGGCTGTGGGCCGCTGCTCTGCTAGGTCCTAGTTTAAAACACATTTTAAAATACTTTGCCTCCTTTCTTATTTCTGCCCGCCACTCTGAGCATCCTTTCCTGCACACAGTTCACAGTCCTTAGGAAGAGTTATTTATGGTCTCTCTTCATCCAAAGACTAGTGAAGACTAGTGGTTGTTCTTGCAAGTTTGTCTATGGCTGTCCAATAGCTAAAGGCCACTGAGAGTCACGCCACTCATTTCACACTTGATCACAACATAGAAAGTCTACACATGGCAGTCAGTGTGTACCGCCTGCCATGTCACTGGGTTATTTTGCACCTTCAGATGCATCGCGTGAGAATCCAAAGAAGCAGGTCTGCAGTTTTTGTCTTGTAAACAACACAAAGTGACGTTTTTATTTTCTCACACATCTCTGACCAAGAAAAGTCAATTACATCCTCCAGAAATCCACTGAGTTGCAGTTGTCTGAGTGCAAGGTGCTGACCTGATGTGCCCTGTCCTTGAAATTAATACTTCCTTGGGGAACCAAGGCTGGACAGCTAGTTCTGAGAGATGGTGTGGCTTGACACTCTTACTGTATGTGCTTCAGTGGTGCTGCAAGAACCCAGACAAAACTCTGGGAGAAAACGTCAGAGAATTGCTATGGGCAGAGTCAAAACACTGTCAAAGAAACCAGTTAAGGAGAGGAAAAGAGCTCCAAAGGTTTGCTCCTTGTTGTACTGAAGCTGGTTAGTCTGTTTCGAATCACGGCTGCTGAGCTGATTTTTCTATTACAATATTTGTGGTTACAGTCAGGCCAGAAGTGCATATTCGCACTCAGAGGACCTTATTCTTGTCTTTATTTCTCTCTTTTGACTGACAACTTTATTTAAGCAAACTACCACCTCTACACCATTACCCTAGATCTGTTTTCTTCTACTCAAGCTTGTACCTTGGCCAGTTTCTTTGCCGTTTCCTCTCACGCGTTTTATCATCACCTCTGGTTCAAAGATTTACAATGATTTCTATTTCCTCTTGCCAGTGCCTCCTGTTTCAGTCACTATAAGCAAGTCAGGTCAGCCTGACTTGCCTATAGCAGCCTGTCGGTCAGGTCTATTGACTCCGCCCAGCTGTGGTCCTCTCAACCAAGCTATGTCTAAACCCAGGAGATAATATTCTTCCTGATGTTATAAGCTGGGATCTTTCCTTCACTCATCCACCTACCCAGATTTAGTTCTCACTGGGGTTCTTTTCATCTGTCAGGTTAATGGCCTTCTTTTCTAGCTACATGTGCTTCCTACCTTTTCCGCGTACAAACCTTGACAGCACTCTCACAGAAATGCCTACACCTTACACACCAGGTTTTGATGTGCTGTATGGAATAGTGCAAGCCAATCAAAAGCTGTTTTGTAAAGTTTGTTATTTGCTTAAGCAATTCTTGTGTCTGGGAAACTTAGTGTGGGTGATTGATTTATTAATATCACTTTGCTAGTATGTCTTTAGAATTTATTTTTCTCACGATATATCCCACGTACAAATAATAAATATTACTGAAATAATAACAGATTTACTATTTTTATGATGAGTTTATGTCTCCATGTGATTCTAATAAGAAGAGCCCAGGTTGGGAAAGAAGCCATGAAGTTTTATTATGTCTGTACTCTAATCCTAATCCTCCAATGTAGAGCAAAATCCGTCTATGCCAGAAAATATCATACGGAAACCAGAGACCTTTAAGTTTTTACTGCTGCTTTCCTGAATGGAGGTATATATATGAACACTGCTGAGCTCAGAATTATGGTCCATGACCAGAAGTAACATATGCAGTGCCAGAGGACCTTATTCATTACAGAGGCGGGTTTAACATGTTTATGTTTTACTTGAACTGCTGATGGCTCCCAGAGATTGCACTGGCATTTAGGGATTGCTGGGAAGCAATCTTTTTTATTTTAGCCAAATTCTCCCTAGCAGAGGAACACTGAAGAAGGACGTTTTGTTGGTTCTGTTCTGCGGGTCATTTCTCCCAGGCATTTTTCATTTACTGGACCCACTGAGTTTCTGGTAACTTGCTCTTGTGGATTGGTACAAAAAGGTCTCCGTAAAACCTGGAGTCTGGGAGACAAATTTTCTTTTTAGAGCTTTAATATTCTTTAGAGAGTGAGATATGCTAATTATTTTTATAGCAAAATTTAACACCTTTTTTTGACTTGCTGTACTGCATTATATAAGCAACCTTCTTACACAAGAGAGTGTCTAAACAGTAGTTTATGTAGTAAAATATGTTGATGGTCTAAAAGAGCTTGTTTCCAAAATGTGTATAAACAAATTCCTTATTTCGTAAGAAACCACAAATAAAACTGAAGCGTTGGATGCAATTAGTGAATTCATTGAATTATCAAATTCTACTCCATTTTTAAGTTGATCAGATGCTTGAAATGGCCACAGATATATTTTTATATCTGCAAGCCTAAAGTGACCTCAGGGAAAAGCATTTTCTATCTTAAAAGCTAGACAGAAAAGGAGTTGAAAAATGTAAAAATGGTTTCTATAGCATAAAAGCTGGGAGACAAATCTACAAATGGGATCAATCTGCCTCACTCCTGTGCCTTAATCCAGCACCTCAAGAATCAATGTCTCAAGTCAATCCTTCCAGATGAGGTGCTGATTGAGTTCCAGGCGCTTCCAGTAGGAGGAGGAAGGTTGCTTTGGAAAATAAAGAGCCAATCTCCTCAGAGGAGTAACTTTATTTTATGTAAAATGGTAAAAGAGCCATTTTCTGCCATGGCAAAATGTGGAGGACTGGGTGAATGTTCACAGTGTGGGATGGAGCTCAGCTTTATCACCTCCTCAGCCAAATCTTCCTAAATGCAAAATTGTTGATGATTTTGAGAGAACTGTGAGTAAAAGGGTAGAGTTGAGCAATGTGTCTGTTCACTGTCCTGTCATTTCTGGTTAATCTGACTCTCATAAAGGAAATATTACAAAATACTAATTTTCAGAAATCCAGTGCTGGCAATATTAGTAAGGCTGGTCACCTAGTAGGAAAGAAAGCAAAAAAAGCAAGGCTGAGATAAGATAAGTCTATCTGGTGCACCTACTTCTAAAATATCTGTGTCAGGGATTTAACAAGTGGGAACACTTCTTCCTGCTTCATTAAAACTTGTTCTTTCTGGTCATAAACAGCCATATATTGCTGGTAAACAGCCCTTTGTAAGGTACGTGATTATCCTCCAGTTTTTCTTTTCTGTGGTTTGTGCAGATCCATCTTGTGCTAGAGTATGTTCCCCAGGGACCGTGGACTGTCAATATCACCTGAAAAATACTTGCATCTACAGTGAAGCCACTGGGGCCACAGAAATGCTGTGGTTCTGCTGTAGTACCTATTTGTTAGTGCTTTGGCAAAAAAGAGCTGCATTTAAGTGTCTTTCCTTAGAAGAAGATTGGAAGACCAGTAGTCATATTTTCTCATGGAACTAAAACCACGTTTAACTGAAGCATTTTGATCTCCTTCTAGGGTGGGGTGGGCTTGCGATGAAGAATGAATCATTAAAAATGTATTTAACCTGGAGAATAATCTCCAGGGATCTGTAAAGATCAGAGGGATGCCAACATGATCTTGAGATGTGAATTGGTGTGGTCTCTGTGGAAAGGGTGGATAGATGGTGTTTGTGTGGAGACTACACAAAATAGTTGGGGTTTAACGTTTAACACTAGCAGACTGTGCTAAATATGCTAGGAAGGTAATCTTCACTTTGGTAAAATGCAGACCTATTTTAGCACCATGCCTCTCCTCAGGCAGCACATCCTGCTCTCCCAGCAGACCAAAAGACGCCAAATGAGGAAGAGCAGGATGGCAGGAAAGTCACCTTTTTGTGCTGCTCTCCCCTGCTGACAAGGAAGATTCTCGGCTGTCACTGTTCCACCGCTGTTAGCAATTATTTGCAAAATGCAATGGCCAGCTGATCGCGTCTTTCCTTGCTATGCATGATTTGGGGGAAAAGAGGCAGCCTATCCCTTGCCCTTACCTGTACATTTCTTCCTGGTGTGGACAAGGTACCTCAAAGCCCAGCATGGCTGAGGAAGCCTTCGGATGTCGGTTTGAGGCTCCACAGAGCAATTACTTTCATTAGTGTGCTTGAAAGTAAAACAAAAGAAATCCATCTAGAGCTTTCCCCAATCCTGCTCAAAGAGCACAAAGCCTTCAAAAACCCCTATGGTTGAAAAAATGTTATGATGGTTGCCAAGTCAGGCACTAAGAAGTTAGTAAATATTAAAATGGAGTCTGCTTTAATTCAGCTCTTTCATGCGTGTAACTTGGGATTTAATTTTCAACTGAATAAACACCAATTGAGAATGCAAAATGTTATTATTATCGTTTCCTCATTATAGTAATATGTTGCTCAAGAACTTTTCCTCATGCAATGTGTGGGATGTACTGTGCTCTGGGACACACAGAAAATGTGACAAGGAGGATCTTGGCCAGAGGTCCCTTGGTTCACTTCAGGCAGAAGTTGTCCCAGTGCTTTGAAGCTGCCTGATGTTAGAGGAAAGCTCACTCCAGAAAAGCCTGGGAGAAACATAAGAAAACTTTCTTCAGAGCAAGATTTGAATGCTTTTCAGTGATTGTTTAATATTATATGATGCTTTATAAAAGTTCTGTATTAGTTCGGTGTGATGTGAATCAAGTGCCTGAGCAGAGCTACCTTGTATCATTCTAGATAGCCCAAGTGGAGAGATTGATGTGAGGCTGGTCCAGATGACCCAGGACAGATGGGAGATCTGATCCCTTCTCCGACAACCGGATAAAAGGGATGTCCCAGGTAGCCCAAGTGATATTTAGTATCTGTGTTTATGCACCTCGTTGTTACTCTGATGATTACTGTTCTGCTTCACGCAAGGAATACGTGAATGGAAAAAGTTACTATGAACAGTTTGATTCTTGTGTGTGTGTGTTGTTTTAAGGAGAGCAGTTAGTTATGGGATTGTTTTCATGAGGAAAGGACTCACTTTTTCAGTCTGAATACCCCGAGAGGTCTTAAACCAAACCCTGCTGCTCTTATTCACTGGGCTGCTCTTATTCACTGCAAACAACATCGACACAATGTCTTCATCTTCCTTTGTTTCCCCTCGCTGTAACCCAAGCTGTGGTTTCAAGAGGAATCAAGTACTTGTAGATACATACACGCTCTACCCATCAAACTGTCCCCACAGGCTAGTGACAGACCAGTCACCATGGAAGAATAAATTAGTTTATGCTTAGACCCACTTTGCCTTGCTCTTGGTTTTGGTGATCCATGGATAATATTAGCATTTTCTGTTCTCTTTATAAAGGTGATAATTTATGCTAACGTGGACAGCAAAACAATGCAAAGTGGTTTTTTATGTTTACTAGGATGCGTTGAAATACATATTTGACTCTAATTTTGTAAGCTTACTTGCCATAGGTTTTAACTCACTTTCAAATCTAGACAAAGAAATTTTAGGCTTTCTTGGATGTTAGGATTTGTTAAATTGTTTTGTTGAAATAACAGCTTCCTATCACAGTTTTACACTTCCAGACTATCCAAAATATTAGAAAATAGGGTGCAAGGCCAGGAAACAATCATACTTTTCCGTGCCGATACCTATGTTTTCACACGTATTCTGGCACTAAGCTTCTGTTTTCTCTCAAGCAAAGAGATTAACGTGGTTCAGGTAAAACCCGACACATTGACATGAGCCACGTAGTATTTCCCGTGGTTTCATTTTGCTTTGAGTCAGGTTTCAGATCAATTTCACTAACACCAGACAATGTTGGGAAGACCATAGCCTTTGAGAACTGGAAAACATTGATTTATTTTATGTGTCCAATTAGTTCCATAAATCAAGCAACTGTGTTCAGGTGTGTAATACAGCACTGCTCCATTCAAAGCTGAGGAACCTGTAAAAAGCTTGTAAGAACAGGCCCTTCATTTGAAGAAGAAGGCCTGCTTTAAAGTGATTAAAAGCCACTGGAAAGATTCCCATTGATGTTGAGGCAAGCTTGTTGCAAAGGATCAAGAAAAATTAATCCTTTGTTTGTTTATTGTTGTTGTTTTGTTTTTTAACTCCACAGAAACATTTTTGCTGGTTTTGTTAGTCTGTTCATTTTAAATGAAGCTGTGACTTGACTCTCTCTCATTAAGTGGCTGAAAAATGTCAATGTCAAACAATTATGCTGTAACAAGAGGCGGTGTCAGAGATGTAAAAACGTATTGCAGCTTAAACATTTGGTTTTCCCTTTGGGGATAACTTGTGGGTTCTTGTCAATGTAAAAATATTCACCCAGCTGCAGATCAAGCCAATCAGCCTCCTCCTCGTGAGGGTGAAGGTTGCCAGGCCAAGCACAAGCAATTAGCTGTGCGGCGCTCGCGCGGCCGGCACCTCCGTCCCCGGCTGATTGCCCTGAGCTCCACTGCTGCTCGTAATGCAAATTGTGTCTGGTCCCCCGGTAATCGGGATCAGCACTGCCTCGTCCGTCCAGTCTCTGCTCATGCCCCCTCCACGCTGAGATAATGGTTTTGGTGGGCAATCAAGGCAGATGCCTTCTTGACTCATCTCTCATAATAGATTGTCCTCCTCGGGCAAAATTGAATAACCCCCGACATGGCCTGGAGGCAAGCAGTACGAATTCAATAAGTCTGCAGGGTCAACGTCCTGTCATTTTTGGCAAGCAAGTAATTATTCTGCACTAACATTCAGTAATGGGAGTAGGAAACTGCGGGAGACACCTTCCTCCATACCCGGAATAGCCACCTTAACAGGATATTCCTCCAATAAGTAATTCTGCCTCATTCCAATGCCCTTCGCCTCCAGGTTCGCTTTTCATGCGCATTTCATGTATGTGTTCTGCAGAGGCTCTTTACCAACAGCATCTGTGGGAAAGTTTAACAACTTCACTGTCTGTTGTTTAATATTTTCCACTTTTATGGGTTACAGTTGTGCTGTCTATTTGCTTTTACTGATTTGTGAAAGATTTATTGTAAACCAAATACAGCTGTTCTCTCCTTTCATAAACTGAAACTATTTTGGCAAAACCTATTTTCCACTATGAAAATAAATTTTAAATTGCTTCCCTCACCCAGCTTTCCAAGCACGAGCATCCAGTTGTTATTTAGTGGTGCAGAATAGGTGCCAGGGTGGTGTAGGCTCGCTTAAGGGAAAGAAAATGCCTATGTTTCAAAAATAAACAGCAGAAATGTTTTTCTCCTTTCAACCCCCTTTTCCAGGGGATTTAATATTACTATCTGCAGATCTCAAGAGTTATGAATTATAATATAAAAAACTTCTGCAGATTCAAACCATTTTTGCACTCTGATTTTGCATTTATACTGAGGATTGTACACATTTTATTTAGATACTTAACCTTTACCTTAAACTAATATTATTATCAACAGTTTTTCCATGGAGCTTAAAATAGCGCTCTGCTTACTCTGAAAGGGCACACATTTCACTGGGCCAGTTTCCACTGTCAAAATTTGGACCAGTGCAGTATTCCCTGTCATTTTGAAAGGGAATATTCAGTTCTAAATTCTTCAAGAATATTTTACTGTGGATTATAATATTTTTTTCCCCTTTCCTAAACTGGAAAAGTTATAATTTTGCATTTTTTAAATGAAGTAAGAAATAGAAGAATAGGGATCCTTCACTAATACTACTGCTTCTATCTATGTCGTTTGGTACTTTTCTCCTGTTTCAGGTTTGGTTTGGGTTTTTTTTTCCCTAGAATTAAATGTGTTTTACTGCATGAAAACTATTGCTTTCATCACTGAAAGAAACCTTCATCTCTTCTCTCTTGAGAACAATGCACGTAGAGTAACAAAGATCCTTGTATAATGGCAGAATAAGCACTTTCTATGACTGATTGATGATTGATTATTGTAGGGCTGTCTCCTTGTAGCGGTTTATCATGATGCTTTTTGACGAGCAGCATTCATTCCCAACGTGAGAAATGCGTTTTGGTCTGTGCTGGTTCTGTTTACTAGCTGGGACAAAACTTAGGCTGATATTGCTCATATTGAGCCAGTGTTGATTTAGAGTGTAAGTATAAGAAAATCCCGTGCTAATAATAGAATCAAATTTTTGTGAAATGCACGTCATTATTGGTGCTGCTTACCATGTTGCATCAATAGTGATTGTTTTTCCTTTCTTCCATGCTTTTAAAATGTCATTTGCAATACAGCTTCAATATGATTTAATTTACCATTGGAATTTTCTCCTCGTTACTGCATTGACAGCCCCATCTAAGATCCATCTCCACTTGTTCGTTTGCCAGCTTGGCTTCATAACACATGCTGCTTCAGCTTTTGGCTCATCGAGGGACTTTTTTTTTCCCGTAGTACAAAGTTACCTTTTCTAGTGCTCCAGCCAAAGCACCCAAGATTCATGGTGCTTGCACTAAAAGCTTACAAATGCACATATTTGGACCAGGAAAAGGTTTCTTTGTGTGTGTCACTTCATTGCAAAAGAGGAATGGTTTTCTATAGAGATTTGGACTATTGGGAACCACAATAAAGGAGGGGTATAATTCATGGAAATAAAATCATGGAATTGTTCTGGACTACTGTGATGGCTCTCTTAGATGCAGCTCCATGTGTGTGTCTTGGACCTCTCTGTAGCATGTAATATACAAGCCATCAATTTTTTAGGCAGAGCAAATCACCAATTTCGACTTCTGCTCAAAAACTGTTGGCATAAGAAGACCTAAAGAAAGAAATACATTTTCCTTAGTACAGAGGTGTTCTAAGAAAGACTGTGATCATTGCCTGTGGCCAGAAAAACTATGTTTAAAATGTGTCTTTCTGAACCTTTTACGTTTTACCTAATGGTATAACTAAATTGTAATCCACGGCTTGTGATTTCAATGAAATTATATCAATTTTTCCACCCTGTACAGAAGTATTTATTTTTTTTTTTATATACAATACATACATATGTACTTCTACTCATACAGATATGTCAGTGTTTTCTTTTAAAGTGTATTTTGGAGCAAGAGAAAGCTGAAAAAGGTTTGGCAGTTGTAAAACATATGGATGCTGAACCCAAAGCTTATAAACAGGCATTGAACTTACTGTTCTTGCCTTCTTATCTTCTGAGCTTTCTAGAGCCTGTTTAACTCATAAGTATATGTACTGTATTTTACCTCAGGCTTTTGAAGGTATTTAGTTTTAAATCAGTTTAAATATGATGGATAAAAATTAGGATCTGATCTTGTAAATCCTTATTTACTGGACTTGTCTTTAAGTGCCTTAATTTTCCAGTTGATAAATGAATGTGTGTGCAGTGCTTTGAAATACCCGGATAGTTATTATTGACCTAAAGTGACTGCTCGTGTGTAGAAAGGTTGCAAGGTCAGTGTCTTACATTTTTAAAAAAAAAGAAACTGAAGTTTGAGCACAATGCACTGGGGATTTTTGCATGTATTTTACACGGGCTGTGCTGAATAAAAAACTGAACTTCACACAGTCAGTGTGTTTTTAGCTTTAGTGAGCGCATAAATGTTACTGACAGTAGCAAAATGCTTTTTTTATTTGAATAGAGAGTAAAGAAAATAGGCTTGTAAAAACTGTACTTTATCATTTGTTGGCACAAAGTTTCAAACCTTCTTGTTCCCCTCTCCCAGCTGTCTCTCCTTACTTCTGCTTTTATGTAGTCCAAAATTCCTGCTGTTTCTTAAATGTGTGTTTGTATAGCAACAATTAATGTCCTTTGAATTGTTTGGGTTTGCTTTTTTTTTTTTTTTGGTCATATTAATGTTACTGTGAAACATTCCAGTTTTAAAACTAAAGGCAATACATTATTCCAGAAATCTGTTAGGGACCTTGGCTTTTTATTTATTATTTTCATCTTTTCCTAACTTTTTTTATAATAGCCAAGTATACCAAAAACTCAGTAGAAGAACAAACCCCCAAACTTCAAAATTCATGCAGTCAAAAACGAGTACAAATTCCACAAGAGTTTGTCACGAAAAATCTCCTAGTATCTGTTCCAAGAGACGGATCCAAGGGATCCAACAGGCTGCGAGGTAAGCAACAAAGACAAAGGTGCCAGCAAAGCAGAAGGAGCATCCTGCAAGTCATGCATTCAAAGCCAGGTTCTCATCTGTCTCTGACCCTCTTGTGCGGGCACAGAGAGGAGGGACAGAGAGACGTCTACGTCATGAAACTTCCTTGCTTAAGGGGATGTTGGTCAGGAGTATAATTTTATTTTCTGGCATAGATATTTTCTCACAGATGTATTTGGGTAGTTACACAGGTGGTTATTTCCCATTGATGTCAGAGATGAGGAGGTAAAAGGCAATAAAAGTGAGCTAGTTTTGCACTGAGACAGCATCCACCTTAAATACGTAATTGCAGAAAGATGTGTTTTCCTTAAGCTCTGCAAGTGGAATTCATATGAAAATGAGTAAATATAAATATAAAAGCATGCATTATAGTTAACTCTCCAAACGGTATTGGTAGGTGGGGTAAGCAGTGCTATGCATGACTGTGGGCCAAAGTCATCACTAGGGGACAACAATTTCCTGGCTTTGTATTATTATTTCTGTCTGACATACTGTGTGTCATCTGTATGTCTCCTTCTCATTTCCTATGACTGTTTCTTTTCCTCCCTGCTTTTAGCTCTTGCTTGTTTGTTTGGATTGTGGGGGTTTTTGTTTTTGTTTTTTTTTTTTTTTTAGTGACCAGAATTAGTTTAGAAAGAAACTATAAAATATCATCTTAAGACATGATTTTTATTTCACTTGGCTTTGTTTTCCCCCTCACCCCGCATACTTTCTTGCCATTACTAGTGTTTTTTTATGTCATGTTCCAGAAAACTGCAATGAAGTGTGTTTAGTATTAAGTATCTAAAGCCCTCTTAGGTCCTTTTATTATTGTTGTTCCTGTTATTATTATTGTTTCATATTTTTATTGTTGTTTCTTTTTACTACCATCATGAATCAGAGACCAGTAATGGGCCAGGAACCTGTTTGACTGCTTGCTATACCAATAAAGAACAAAAGACATGTCCCTGCAGTCAAGCATTTCCAATACCCAAGTGCCAGAAGAGAGAAAACGGGTGGATGCAGAGGAGGGAGCACTGGGAAACAAGGATCAGCACCCTGTGCAGTGGTAGAGCATATCCCCAAAGTAAGTGCTGTCAAGGAGAGCTTTAAAGATGGATGGGAAGGAGGTTAAGGAAGTAATTTCATGGGTATTCATGGGTAACTCTATGTGCAGCATGGGTAAAGGTAACTCTATGTGCAGCATGAGTAAAAAGTATGAAGATATGTATTTCTACGCCTAACAGGAATATGACAGAGGCTGGAGCTGGGAGTAGACTGAAGACCCAAGGCAGAAGTCAATCATTTGATAATGAATGGACATGGGTGATGGTGAAGAGCTCTGAAAGCGAAGACAAATGGCTTATGTCTGACACTGCAGAGAAGGTGAATGCACAGAGAAAGCAGCCACTGGCTGCAATGAGGTATGAAAATTATCTTAGCAGTGACTCATCTGGGCAGACATTTGTTGGTCAAACTTGCATTTGCTTTTTCCAAGGATATGGTGGATACCCAAGTTGCATTGTACAGGTAGATGGGGAAGTCTGCATCCTCTGTGTTGCAGAAAGCAGGCACGAGATATAAATGTAAAGAAGAGATATCTAGGATAAAATACCCTGCTCAAAGCTAAGAGGTGGTAGGTGACTGAAAAAATAGAAAGGGGGATCTTTATTTTAGCCATATTGAGATAATGGTCTGTCATATCAGAGACAATATCAGAAAAACAAAGTTAAATTTCAGTTTGGCTGGCAGCTCTGAAGCAGAAAGGTAGATGTGTGTGCCAACAGCCCAGAGAGATTACATGCATTTTTTTAAAAATGGAAGGATAAGATCAGTAAGTGATAAGGTGTAAAATAAAAAGAAAATTATATTCATGGGTAACTTTAATCAGGCTTTCCACAGAAAGTTGAGAAAAGGGATGAGAAAGCTCCTGCCAAGGAGGACAACCAACGGAAAAAATGAAGAAAGAAAGAACCAGGTACAGAGGAGCCACGAAAACTAGAAGGGCAGATGAATTGCTCAGGATCAACTGAGTCAAGAGCTGAACAGCTGGTGACAACTTGCTGAGTCCAAGATTGGGCTGGGAAACATTGACAGCTGCAATACACAAGTTCCACAAACCGTGTAGGAAACCACTTACCTGACCTTGTTTATGACTCTTCAAGGATATTCATACACCGACAAGCAGCCAAGTTGTGTGAACAGATGATACCAAACTCCTTGCTGTTATGGGTGTCTAAGATCCATACTACAGAGACCTATGCTAACCAGTTTAAATCAAACTAAGTCCCCTCTGTGGTGCTTTCAACTTACTTCTGTGACTGTAATACTTCCAGGTGGGATTGTCAAATACTTCAGAGAGAGGTAGGTGGTTGTAATCTACCATAAGCCAAAAGAACTGATCCTGGCAAGGGTAGATGGAGCACTGTCTCCCCTACTTTATCCCAGTGTTGAAATAGAAAAAAATTATACCAAAGCAAAATAATTAAATGCCCCAAGAGGTTATTATTTTCTCAATATTTGGCATCCACCCCACATCTTTCCCTTTCATTTCCTGTCTGTACAACCTCTGTCCATTTCCTCATGAACTCCTCTTCTCTGTAATTGACTCATCAACTAGCCATTTCATCAACCTGTATTCACCCTGTCTTTCCACATACTGGTCTTGAACCGAGTCTAGGAATTTTATATGATGTAAGGATGAAAATTAAATGCTCAGAAGGTACTTTTGGAGCTTATTGAAGCTCCTAACTATCATTTGGCAATCAGACTGGCATTTGGGAATTTGGATTAGAGATGAATAGTGAAGAAGAGTGTAAAACTTGATGGCAGATCTACAAAGAGATAATCTTTTTCTGTGGCTCTCTGCAATGCCGTGCAGCTCTTGGCACTGCCTCCCAGTGGAAATAAGGTAAGAAGGTCGTCAACCAAGAGCCATGCATTTAAACTGATATTTTCCCCTTTTTGCAGAGACTCAATTTCAATTGAAATGAGTGTAGTGCAGTGACTCAGACATCTGATCCATCACAACAGGTCAAATAACTCATTTTTCATTCCCAAACCAAACACATTTCTGTGTAAGAATTAAAAAAATACTCTCGTGAAACTTATTCTTAAAAAGTTAGCTAGCTTGCTTTTAGAGGAAGAGTAGAGTACAGATGAGCAATATCACAAATCTCGTAGATGGTTTTATTTTTCAAAACCACACTCAGTGGCACACAATAACTTTCCATTGATAGATTTGCCCACTAATTTCTTAGAAAATACTTCAGTGTGTGGGTTTTTTTGGCATTGTGTGGATTCTTGTTTCTAGTTTAAAAATAAAAATGTAGCAACACTAATGGGGAAAAAGAAGACAAAAATCTGTCATTACAACCACATGTCTAAGATATGAGTCCCCCATGCAAATACATAGTAATTACAGACTTAGCTTGTGGGAAAAGGGGATGGTTACTATATGCAACACTGTGATTAAAGCATCTGTGACTAGTCTGTTAATTTTTTTTAATGTAACTGTGGTGTGCATGATCTGCATAACTTCTCCTCTCATATTCTCAGAAAGGTTAAAATGGATATAATGTCTTTTGAGTCTCAGCGGGAATGCAGATTCAGCAACACTGAAGCTGGAAGAGAATAAATGCTATTTAACACAGATATTGGAAAAGGGCTAATTTGGAACCTATGTGGTGGGAGTGAGTAGCTACAGGGCTGGCTAAGCTTACATTGCTGGTGTAAATGTGTGTGGACTCGACTTCACACTTCTGACTCCTAGTGACTTAATTATGTTGATTATTCTCTTTCAAGTTCTGACATAAGATGAGGATCAGTTTTTCTCCAGCAATGTGAAATTCCTTGGCTTTTTAAAATTTGAAGATGTGAATCCAGCACAACCTAAGCAGAGTTTAATTGTCACAAGTGCTGTAGAGCTGTAGTACTTGCTGAACTGGCCACTTATCTGTTCAGATTAGTTCCTCTTCATAAAGAGTGTGGTTGTCTCTCCTGAAGGGATGAAAAATTAAAATATAATATTCAGCTGGCTATGAAGAGTGAGGCTTTTCCCTAAAATGTACTGTACTGCACTGGACGGTATAGGTTCAGTAGTTACAAATCCATGAAAACCTTTGCCAGCTTTTGAAATCTGCACTCAGATTAATTTTATAAAGATGAAACCCTGCTTGCTGAATGGGTCAGGCACGGGTCCAGCACAGAAATAGTGAAAAACTCCCTCCACCAAACTTTTATAGGCAAGAAAGGAGGTTGTCTGTTCTCCCATGTATTTCCAACTCCTATACTACAAACGTATATTTATTCCTTTCCTGTAAATTTTTAAAAGGGTACTGCTTATTACTTCCAGTGTGTGGCTGCCGAGTGGGAGTCACAGCTCCAAGTCAGCTGTTCTGCCCGCCTCTCCACCCCCTCATCCCTTACAAGAAAGTGCCTTTGCTGTCCTGGTTTGTATGTCTCATTCTGATGGCACAGATCTCTGTTCTCCTGCTTTACATGCTAGTGTGGTTTTTACTAGCTTGTTTGGCTTGTTTATATGACAGCTTATCCATTGGTTTGATATTTTGCTGTGTGCTTTATTTATGCAGTTGCCTGTTGGGGTCTGGAAAGGATTTCCCATAATGGCAGATTGGCTGGTCAGACTGGATTTTTCAGATTCCTCATAGCGGTGGTACTAAATGTTAGTGATTAAGTATAACCTTATGTCAGATATCAATAACAGTAACCAAGGCTGGTTCAATAATATGTCTAGGGGACCCTTCCTAAAATAAATAAAACATATGGCTCAAGCCCATACCTAAAGCTCCCAGGCTTTAGGGACTTAAAATTTAAGCCCTGTAGTCACCTTTACAGGTATTTCTTCCCCAGTCTCACTCTTGGGAATATGAAACCACAGGCACACAGCGTAACACAGATATTTATATTAAAAATGAAACGAAGCATACCTTGAATAATGCGGTGGAGGCAATACCAGTCTCTGATTCCCAGTTATTATTTGCCCCAGTGACTGAGACCCAGTGAACATTTGTTATATCCACAGGACATTTGTGCTCTTCTAGTTCATCCACCTCTCCCCTCACCATGAATTTTAACAGGCTCTAGGATGCCTGACCAGGCTTTAAGGCCTCTCTTCCAGCCTGTGGGGTCTGTGGGCACTTGGGGAGTCTCCTCCAGTGTTGTGTCCCGAGTTTGACTTCACAGCCTGGATGCTGCATTATCTGGTGCTGCAGCATCTCTTGCTGGGGATGCTGCTCCACCACCCCCCTGACTGGCAGCATGGGGAGCAGAGTTAGTCCCATCAGGAAAAGCCCCATCTTGTCCACATCAGTTCTGCGCAGGGTATGAGCCTTATCCAGAGTGAAAGAGGGGATCAGTGGACTGAAGCCATTTCTTGCTTTGTTTGTGTGGGCAGCTTTCTACAGGGTATGTGTCCTAAAAATTACCATCTCTTTTCTGACTGCAGCTACTGCACCGTACTGTTTTTCCTCAGTGGTTCTAAAACACAGAAAACATGCAAATACCTGTATGTTCTGATTTGTTTGCAAAGTCATGTGCTCAAAATGTAACAATAGCAGAATTATGGTTTCCTTGTGTGTCACCAGAAAAATAATAGCTTTAAATATATGACCACTATCTTTAAATATATGACCGCACACTACTTTTTTTCTACAGGATTCCAATTTAGTGCATGGGTTCAAATACTAGAGCGATGAATTGTCTAAAAGCTATTTACAGTGAATCATCTGTGTTTGAATGTATTTGGTGAAGCTGAAAGCATTTAGTATTTCTGGTGTTCTGGAATGTGACACACAGTTAAGGTAACTAAAAGGAGTTTTTTGAATGCTGGTTGGGCTTCGTATTGAAGATACATTGATTGCTGTTGCTGTAAATTGTACAAGAAAAGACAACTAATAGAACAGCCACTTAAAATGTACTCTGACTAATTAATAGCATAATAATAAGCAGGATGGCTGTAAATGAATAATTAGAATAGTAGAACAGACATTATTTATCACCGTGGATATCGACCTTATTCCTACCTTTCAGCCTTCACATATACAAGGGCTACATAATAGGTAGACTGTAACACATTGCCATACATCTTTACCCCTAAAATGATGGTGCTGTATGTGCAGTTTCTGATGGTAAACCATATAACTAATACACTGTTAATTACAGTTAATATCCTATCTGAAAGATTTCCCAAGCCTATTTATTGCTTTGCTGTTAAGCAAACATGTCAACAGAGGGTATTTTGTGTTATATGTACTTAACTTATTTTAAAATAAACCTATCATTATGATTTGTATAAAGCCTAAAATGTATACATATGCAAACATACAAACATAGCTCTTGAAAATATATCAACTGCATTGGATACCTAAACAGGTATTTTCAGTGAGATTATTTCTTTGCATTATTTGGGGTACAATGTATAGTGAGTAACAGAAAAAAAGGAAATCCTACTGTTAGGTGCGTAAAAGCAACATTTTTCACTTTTCAAATACAAATCAGTATTCAGTATTGAAAAACAGACATTTTTACAAGACAGCTATGTCGTTCACTGTTTTCAGAAACAACTAAGTGTTCTGTAGCAAAGTCAGATGCAACAAAGTTATAATTATTTTAATGAAATATACAATGATACTAAACATTTGTAAATGTGCCATTGCTACGATATGTCAACCAGTAACTTCTAAAGCAGGTGAAGAAAAGATTTTTTCTTTTTGTTCAATGGTAAAATATTGTGATTCTGCCCACTTATTTTTTTTGATTCTCTGAGTTAACTAATTTGCAGTGAGTATTCAGACCTTTGCTGAAGAGCGGATGTGCAAACTTATTTATATGTGTTGGCAGCATCACCATCGTAAATTGCTTAAGCCATTGAAAAACAATAAACTAAACATGCTTCAAGAGGAACTAGTGCTTCTCATTGGTATTACCTCTTTCAAGATGACAGGAGACCTCAAGAGGCCTGAGTGTTCTTGGTTGTATGAGTTTGTGGCTAATAGGTGGTTTGATGGGACGAGCGCTCACCACCTAGGGAAATTGAAGCATCTTTGAGCTCAATACCCTTTGTGTCTCGTTCTTTTGTAGGTTATTGTTGTGAGGCCTGCAGGGACCTCTTTTACAGTTTGCATCCACAGACAATACGCGATCAGCAAAATCTTTTTCGTTTTACTGTTGCTATTGATCTGCTGCTATTCCATGCTGTGGCTAATTTGCTTGTTAGCAGTAATTTTAAAAGGTGGTTACAGTTTTATAGTCTGCTCAACTCTCATGTATTTATTTCTTGCCTAATTAAAAGTTACAATCTTAGCAGTGAAAGGCTTACTTTTTAGCAAATGAGGGACAGTTTGTTTCTTGAATTTTCATTTCACTCTTAATTGGAAGATTACTCTGAGGATAGATTGAGACAACTGCAAAGTTTACTAAGACATTTGTTTTTAGAAACCCAAGTTGTACAAGGTTGGAAATAATGGTTCACAAGAAACTCTTGTGCGTGCTAAACAGAGTAGTATCTTGTGAGAGATTTCGTACTAGCAGGGACGACAGACCAAGGAACGCATCGTTAGAGTCTGCCAATGTGTCTTGTAAATTTTTCTTGATATCATACGAGCATGAGATAAAAAGAGGAAGAAATATGATGGTCAAATTACCTACATTTTAAGTTGAATTAAGCTCATCTGAATGTCTTATGTGAATCTACCTAAATCTCCAGTCTTAAAACTGAGCTGGCTTTCTCACTGAATTTGTCTTTCTAATGGAGCTAAAGAGCTGTTTGATTTTAGTATGACTAGAAATATACAGAAGTGAGACACATTTTGGAAAGGAGCTGGGGGGAGGATGCTGAGGGATTTCACACAGATTTAACCCTTCTCTGAGCCTCAGCCAACCCCAGTGTACATGGGTGTCTGCGCATTTGGGCTGCAGGGGCAAAAGCAGCTTCCACTGTTCACAAGCAAGAGAGGAAATGCAAAATTAAATTTTTTTTTACTCGTATCAGTCCAATTCAGTTTGGGAGGGAGAGTTTTATCCTGTAATTTCTGTAATCATCTTTCATGAAACTCCAATTCCAACGTCTACCTCCAATGATAGTGGGAACTAGACTCCTCCAATTTTAAAAGTTAACCATGTTTCTTATTTAAGAAAAACCCAAAACACAACCATCTGAGTTGCACCTGGGATTTGAGAGCACATGTTGTTATGGTTTGAGAAACCCACAACAATTTATTGTCATTTAGACAATTATTCTATCACCTGATGACCCCTTCCCACCCAGGAAGGGGAATCTGGGAAAAACAAGGAAACACGAGGGTTGAAATATAAATAGATTTAATAGGATAAGACTAAATAATTAACATTAATAATACTAAAGAACCAGTATTGATCCCGACACCAATATAAAGCATACAAGGATTATACTCAGCCCATTCTATCAGCAGGAAGCTGTGCACTCCCAGAAGTGGACAGCAGAAGTCAGACACTGCAAGCACTACGGCTTCAGGAGGAACCAGGGGTCTGGCACTGGTGCAAGAAGTTCTCAGGATCACAGCCATCATAAAAGAGAAAACTCCTCAGCAAACTTTCTAATTTATATTGAATGTGACGTTCATGGTATGAAATAATCCTGTTGGCCAGCTTGGGTCAAGTGCCTGGGTCTTGCTCCTCCTCATCCCTGCACCTGGTGAGCTCGAAAACACTGAGACCTTGAAACCCACACACCATAGCTGGGTATAAAGTAATATTTTCACAAAATCAGACACTAGAGTCTTCTAAAGTGCCATTCTCCCAAGCATTAGAAGAGAAATTAGTCTCTGTGTCAGTCAAACCAGGACATTTGTATATCACCATGTTTTCTCAATCCCTTAGCCAATACCTTACCCTTGAACAGCTTCACAGTCCATGCCTCTGCCTGGAAAGGCACCACTTCAGCTGCCTGAGATTAATGGTGCAGTACATAGCAAACCAGTGCATCAACAGTTTGAAATAATACCATCCATTTTTCTTATTCTGCTGCATTCACTCCAAGACCTATAAACCTCCTGCCTTGCTCCTCAAAACAGGGGTCCCAGGAAACTCCTGTGACTACATGAACTGGGCATGCTAGAAAGCTGTGGGCTTCAGGCGGAAAGCTCTGGTGTTGGTAACCTCCTGCAGGTGACCCATGTATGTCTTAGCCCTTCTTGTTAAAAGATCTCACCAAAGCACTGTGTTTATCCTATCTAGGATAACTCTCCACAGATTTGCCATAAACTGGTAAAATTTACTTGCTGAGGAGCCTGTCACAAAACATTTTGCTAGATAGGTTGGCTAAAGCCCAAAATGGAAAAACGTGATGATCCGAGTGACCTGCCTGAGCACTGTTTTACAGGGCCCTTGCAGCGACCACCAGCAGGTAACAAAGTCTATTGCAATAATAGCAAACCTTGAGTTACCCGCAGAAATGACAGATTATTATATCATGTATTTATAGGTCTCTCAATATGACTATCAGATTGAGGATTCCTGTAAGAGAAGCAAAAAGCCTCCAAAAGTGGCATTTCTGCCTCTTCTGCTGGATGAGGCATTCCCTAGTGCCTGTTGTATATCCTCTGGTGGGAAGCCAGCAATCCGGTACAGCAACAGGGGCTCACATCTCACTGCTGCGGCTCTCCTGGAACTGCTGATGAGCCGCAAGGTGCAGGTGAGGTAAATGCTATTTCATGGTTTTAAGACAGCACACCAGGAACAACCATGAGCCCCTCTGAGCACAGCAGGAGCTACATGAGTCTGAATTAATCCTTGAGGTCTAGATGACAACCTTACAACCTTCTGGGTCAGGGTGTTTTTGCATTGCCCCTGAAGCAACGTGAGAGGGAGACGGGGCTTTGGAGAGGCTAGTTCCCTCCCACCAAAGGGATGTGGTGCTCATACCTCGCGTTGCCATACTCCTTGACCTGTAGCTCACTCCCAGATCCCTGTCTTTGGCTTATGTTTGCTTCCTGAGAAGTTGCCTTTTATAGCAGATTTTCATTAACAGCCAATTGCAGATAACTCAATGCTGAAATAGATACGGGTTAAAAAAGTCTTGAAAAATATACGGGCACACAGAGACTTCTTTGACTAGTTGGACTCTGTCAGTCTCCCTGGCAGATTTCCTGGCTCTCAAATATGCATTTTTGCAACCAAAGTAGTGAAAAAGTTTAAAAACAGACATCCACAGCAAACAAGTGGCCAAACAAGCCCAGCTGGCCATTTTTAATTACTTGCTGTAGCTGTGTTATTTGTTTTCAGTCCTTATCAGTCAGCTGGGGCTTGTTAAGCCTATAACCAGAAACTACTAGAAGTAAATGGCAGGCAAGAGAGACTTCTAGGTGTCTTTCCCCCTCCCTGCTTTTTTTTAATAATTAAAATAAAGAGGGAAGAAGAGTGCAGATCTGTCTTTTCAAAACTATTTTTCTTATTATTTTTACATTCAATTATAATTTATAGTGTTGTCTTCCTTCAACATTTCTCTGAAGATATTCCCAGTTTCTTGATACCTGCTTCTTGACTTGGTCTTGCATCTGCTGGAGTCTGAAGTCACTGGAAACACAAACTGTTTCAAACGGTATTCAAGAAGTATGATATGGTCTTCAGTAAGACTTCAGATATTTTGTTAAAGTGAGATCTTGAGGATCCTCTGAACAGGATCCTGTGAAATTTGAGAAAATTCTGAAGTTCATAAATGTTTCACTCCTGTATCAGTTTCCATCTTGGCAGCCATTGGTCAAATGTGCTGACAGTTGAACAGCTTTGATTGTTTCTGTGAACTGCTTTTGCTGCAGCCATACAGGGAATTGTCCATCACTCCTCTGGGGTGTTTCGGCATTGTCTTGATGAATAAGTGCTAACAGAGCAATTAAAATACATGCAATATTATGCTTTCATGGAATTGAGATGTGTTTTCCATGATCCCAGATTTCTAAGCAGTACATAAAACCTCAGCCACTGAGCACTCATTAAAGTCAATGAGTCAAAGGACACGTGACATTTTGGTAATCTTATCCCAAATAGCTCCAGGATAAATTTTATGCATGGAAGCTGCTCAGGTGTTTTTGAGACCAGGATAATCTTTGTCTTTAAAGAAAAACAAAAAAAAAAATCATTCTTTGCTTCGTATCTGATTTAATGAGACACAACATAGGTTGATTTAATTGCATATCTGACAGCTAATTGACTCTTCAACATAACAAGGCACTATTTCAAGTAATAGATGTGAGAGCAACCTTTGATTGCCTTTTGGCCTGACTCACATCCCAAAGAACACCTGGGCTCTAATGGGTAGAGTGAAGGCTTCTGACCGAAACCCTTGTAGAGGACATGAGTCTACTGAGGAAAGCTCTGCGGAGGGTAGAAATGAGAGGAGGATGGGAGAGATCCATAAGAAGCTGCCAGGAGTATAATCCAGCATCTGTAAATGTTCAAAGTCTAATACTACCCCAGTGAAATCAATAGGATTTCTCAGGATGAATAATAACCAGTCCGATGATATTATTATGCTGATGAAGGGAATAGTCCTAGGGAATAGTCAAAAGGATTGCTTGCATCAGTGCGTTAGCACTGACGTTTTCAAATGCAAGAGCTATGAAAAGTTCCAGTAAAGCTAATAGTGTCTGAATCTTGTTTATTTGGATTATGATACATAAAAAATCTCACAGAAGGATTCTAGTAAAAAGAAAGTACATGATATCTAAAATGAGCTTTCTCACGCCTTTTTGTGGTGCTTGCATGCACTCTGCCCTGCATGAACCACAGACTTTCTTGCTTGTGTAACCATAAAAACTTTTTTTTACATTTGGGATGATGCTTTCTAATTTTCAAGTCCTTCAATGAACTTCAGTAAACCACTTGTTGAACCTTACTCACTTACTGCCTCTATGAATTTCAGAGGTAGATCAGAGCAACTCCAATTTCTGAGGAAATTGGGTTTGATATTCTGGTTTTGTGAAACTTTGTGGAGATGAACCGAAGCCACAAATGTCAGCCCGCATCTAATTCCCCCAAAGTTCAAAGAGATTCAGATCTGCTGCCTAGAACCTGTCTGCTCAAAATCGAGGTCGGTCTTTTATTCGTATCACACCCCATAAATGTAAGTCACAGCAGCAATTTCAGTGTACTGATGTTATGTATAATTGGTTCCTAAAGCTGCCTGCCACTGAAAACAAGCATATTAAATTCAGACTTACAAAATTCCTAATGTCCAATCCCCATTATAGTGGGGAGTGTTTTTTTTGTTTCTCCCTTAGAAGCAGTGCTGTTGTTGGTTTCCTTTCCAGCATAGCTAATAAAGAAAAAACATTTTTAAAAGTCTGGGTCATTAAGATGTCAGGAAATCTATAAGAGGCATCTCTTCTTGTCGACCAGATTTAAGAAGAATTAAAACTGAAACCTTCATAATGACTCTTTGAGTCTTTGAGTAAAAAAAAAAAAAAAGCAAGAAAAAGAAAAAAAGAGAGAATGCAGGGGAGAATTTTTTTTCAGTTGTCAGTATGAAAACTGACATTTTTTGTACAACTGTGTGGAGTACTGTAGTTACTGAAAAAAAAAAAAAAAAAAAGAATCAAGGAGGGGAGGACATTAAAACTACCAGAAAACCTTATCGGAGGGATGTTCTACATGTTTTGTAAAAGATGTATTAATCTCAGCTCACAGGAGTTGTCACTGTTACAACTAACCCTGGAGCTGTAAAATGAGCTGTAAAATGGATTTGATTCCAGGATATTACAAGTTCTGTCATTATTAAGATTAACAACATAGCCTGATGGAGGTCTACTGCTCTTAGTGATGCAAGGATGTCTAGGACAAGAAATGGTTTTGTAATTATAACTGTCTGAGTGGAAATAAAAGGGCAAAAGGGAGCACATTGAAATAATTATGGGTAATAGAGAGATGAGTGCTCTGAGCAAGGTAGTAGTGAAATAATTTCATGGGGACAGGTTATAGACAGGGTTATGTCCAAAGTAAGTTAGTGGCTTTAATGCTGGAATAAAGTTATAATGTATTTCTCTATGGCTGAATGATAAGCTAGAGCATTGTGTGATCTGTGAGATTACTCTTCAGAGCTTTTAGCAGGATGATTGTACAGGCTCCTGTATTTGTTCTCTTTAAACACCGAAGTACTCACATGTGAAGACAATGGGAAGTGCATCACATGCTGGGACTTTGGGACAAATGTTATTTTCTGCCCAGTTTCTCTGCAGGTTGAAGCCTAGTTGCTTGTACATTGCATATATGACACTTCCTGACATTTAAATTGTTTTATATACATCAAATTCTTCAGTATTAGTAATCTATTTTTGTAGGTCTGCTATGGATAGCTTTCAGCCAAGCGGCTAAGAGAGTATACAGCTCTTCCTTCATTTACAGTNNCCGCCCAGTACCAAGTGGTTTAAAAGTACAAGCCAAAATTCATAGTCTGGGTTTTCATTATATTTCTTTAATGTTATTTCTTCAGCTCCTGTTAGGAAGACACGTTACAAACCCCATAGGAAGAGAGAGTAAAGAATGATGCAACTTAGAACTAAACTATTAATTAAACAGTGCTACAACTTAATGAAGCTTGTGAATGTTTTGCCAAAGTGTCGATTTCTCATTTGTGCTAGACCAGAAAGAGAGGGAGGAGTAGGATTAAATACAGAACACTATATTACCTCCGCTTAACCATACAAATGACATTCATATGTTAGGCTTTTTCGTCTAATTGCATTTTTGCTTCTTCCTTCAGAAACAAAAATGCCTTGGTAAAATGAAACTGATCCGTAAGAAATAGTGTTTACCTAATAAATATAGTGTTCTTTTCCTCTTGCTGGCTTTTTCCTCTTGCTGGCTTGCATTCATCTGGGGTTAGGTCATTGTGGTCGGTGTGATAATGTGGTTCATTTGTCCCTATGCACTTGCATACTTACACATAAGCTACAACTANAAAAAAAAAAAAAAGAATCAAGTAGTGGAGGACATTAAAACTACCAGAAAACCTTATCGGAGTGATGTTCTACATGTTTTGTAAAAGATGTATTAATCTCAGCTCACAGGAGTTGTCACTGTTACAACTAACCCTGGAGCTGTAAAATGAGCTGTAAAATGGATTTGATTCCAGGATATTACAAGTTCTGTCATTATTAAGATTAACAACATAGCCTGATGGAGGTCTACTGCTCTTAGTGATGCAAGGATGTCTAGGACAAGAAATGGTTTTGTAATTATAACTGTCTGAGTGGAAATAAAAGGGCAAAAGGGAGCACATTGAAATAATTATGGGTAATAGAGAGATGAGTGCTCTGAGCAAGGTAGTAGTGAAATAATTTCATGGGGACAGGTTATAGACAGGGTTATGTCCAAAGTAAGTTAGTGGCTTTAATGCTGGAATAAAGTTATAATGTATTTCTCTATGGCTGAATGATAAGCTAGAGCATTGTGTGATCTGTGAGATTACTCTTCAGAGCTTTTAGCAGGATGATTGTACAGGCTCCTGTATTTGTTCTCTTTAAACACCGAAGTACTCACATGTGAAGACAATGGGAAGTGCATCACATGCTGGGACTTTGGGACAAATGTTATTTTCTGCCCAGTTTCTCTGCAGGTTGAAGCCTAGTTGCTTGTACATTGCATATATGACACTTCCTGACATTTAAATTGTTTTATATACATCAAATTCTTCAGTATTAGTAATCTATTTTTGTAGGTCTGCTATGGATAGCTTTCAGCCAAGCGGCTAAGAGAGTATACAGCTCTTCCTTCATTTACAGTAGTGTAAATTGGGAGTGCAGGTCTGGAAAACCAGTTTAGGCAGTTGGCAACTGAGGGTCTAATTAAGTAGACGCTCAATTCCCAGCCTTGAACTGGCATCCCTGAAATGTGTGGTAATTTTGCCTTTGGCTTCAGCAGCAGGAAGGACATTGCTTTACTGGTTCTTGGTGGGCATTCTGATGGATCGCAGGGACATCGGTTGGGGCATGGGAACTACCTCTGTTAAACAGTAGTCTCCTTAACATATGTTGGGCTCCCCAAACTCAACGGTTCTGCTGCCAGTTATGCATCTGTGTGGCACATTGACTGCCACAGGTGTGTTCAGCACTGTCGTGAGAATGTACTGTACAACCGGGATGTAACATGTCGGGATGCTTTCAAGTGCCAGCCTCCATTCCACCACTCATGGGAAGGACCAGGACAGGGAAGGAGGGCACCAGGGTGAAATGGTTTTGGGAGGAAAGAGGCAGTGAGAGGTTGGATTGGCCGTGCTGTGGAGGAACATGAACTGCACAAGGTAAAGAACAGGATCAAGAACCGGAGGCAGAGGATTTGAGAACTGGGTTTTGTATGTGTTTGTGCTGGGGAAAGAACAAAGCTGCAAACCCATAGNCATTTTTGCTTCTTCCTTCAGAAACAAAAATGCCTTGATAAAATGAAACTGATCCGTAAGAAATAGTGTTTACCTAATAAATATAGTGTTCTTTTCCTCTTGCTGGCTTTTTCCTCTTGCTGGCTTGCATTCATCTGGGGTTAGGTCATTGTGGTCGGTGTGATAATGTGGTTCATTTGTCCCTATGCACTTGCATACTTACACATAAGCTACAACTACGGAAGCCACAAGTGTGTGGTGGGATGGAAAAATGTATTAGACTTAAGTCTGCCAGGATCAGGGTCCAATGATGCAGTTTGGTTTTGCTTTTGAAGATGAGGAGATGATAGTACATGTGAGAACACAGACACATTTCCATTCTAAGGTGCCCAAATCATAATGGGGAATCCTGAAGAGAGGTTCGTCTAAGACAAGTCTCCAGGTCATGGCTCTGTGAAAGAGCAATTCTCATCTAAGCAGCTGGGATTGCCTCAAAACAAAGCAAGGTTTCTTGAATGTAGGACAGATCGAGGCCCCGTTGGTTTCAGTGGCCTTTGTCCCTGGCTTCCATGTGTCCGGGTTAGACTTTAAACAGTAAGTTCATTCACACAGGAAGCCTGTGTTACTTTAGAATTACTCCTTAGGGGATCGACTTTGATTTTCAGTGTTCTTTAGACCAGCCAACACTACAAATAGTTGGGAAAACATAGGAATGTCAGGAGTGAAACAGAGCAAGAAAAGGCAATGGTAGACACAAAAATCTACAGCTGGAGAGAAAGGATGATTTTTCTCATGCAGGTTGTTTTATTACAAAGGACCCGATAGAGAGTGAACCTTTATCTCAAAGCAGTGACTACTGGGAACAGTTAATAACACTTTTGCTGTCACTTTGTTCTGCAGTCCATTCAGCTTGGTGTCTAGTAACAGGGCTATGATCTCTAAGAGCTCGCAGTCATTACATCTGAGTTCAGCTTCCCAATCTGTGTTGGTGTTAACAGGGATCATGAAGCTTAAGAGTTGAGGCAGCATTTTAGAAATGAAGGAGTGTCGGATTGCTGAGTGCATCACTTGCCAGTTCTCAACAGTAAGTTGTCATGTTTTTAATTGTCAGCTGTGACACCACTGCTGCTGGAGGTTCATCATGGCATTGGAATTAGGATGAACCACATGTTCAGTCATATTTGTTGATCTGACAGACCCAAGAACAGAAAGAAAATGTGACATCTGAACACCAAGAAAGCATGGGAATTAAGGAGAAACCTAGGAATTCTTCGTGTGTAGCATGTAAATATGTAGTATGGAGGATTAATTTCTGTAGTGAAATAACTCCTTCTGTGATCTCAGGTTCATAGTTCTTTATGTTAATGTAAATAATTCAATTAATAGATTGTGGCTTTGTTTGTTTGTTTGTTTGTGGGGAATCATATTTCTCTTTGGGCACAAGAAATGCATAATGTGTCCTGACATGAGATGCAGATGAAAGACAGGAGAATAAAATTCAGTTAAATTAAAATACCATAGGTCTTAGTCAGACTACTAACTACTGCTAGGTCCCTTCATCACATGAGAAGCTCCAACAAGTATTAGTATGCACCAAGGGTTTTTCAGATGTAGTGAAAACACTGATGCTGCCCTGCTGTGGTAATTTACACACAGTATATGGTGTAATGGACTTTGATTATGTATACACCTAATTCCCTCCCTGTGATGGACTGTGATCTGATCTACATTCATAATCCTTTTGTAATGCAGTGTGTGGTTGCTGAAGGTTAATTGATAGCAATTGACTAATACGGTATTTTGCTATTGGAAACAGGCGACACTTGTTTGGAACAAAGGCAGTACAGAAGAATCAGAACACAGCGAAGCACAGATAGGGTTCGTAATTGGAGATACGTGTTTAAAGTGTATGCTCATATGCAACTTGTTATCGTAAGGAGGGACAGGACATCTTCAGAAATCTAGATTGCTTGGGTTTTTTCTGCAAACCTTTTCAAGGCACGGGTTGTGTAAAGGACAATATTGTCTGAGAAAGAAATGCCACTAGTGACCACAGAAATGCAGAAAAGGAGCGGAGTCTAACTTAAACGGATATTAAAGGAATGAAATGAGCCTAAGGTATGTATGAACGACATCAATTATCTGTTCTGTTTCTTTCTTTCCCTGCTACCCTGTCAGTACGTTGTGTATGCAAATTGGAATATTATCAGAAAAGGAGAGCGTATCTCCCTATGTCCAATGAACATGCTCAGTCTGACTCCTGGATTGCTGTAGACCAAGCTAGCACTGACATTTGAAACAACCCAATCTAAAACACAACAAACACATAATTGTAGCTTATTACCCTCAGCATCAGTGTCTTAACCCTCTGTTTAATGTTTTAAGCTGTGAGGTTTATTTTAGAATCAGGTGCGCAATTAGTCCGAGCGTGTGATTATTGTAGCAAAGCAATTTCTGTGCGTTAGCCAAATTACTTTAAACCCTTAGTGCTTTTATCATTGGATTAACGTTTGATGTTGAATAATTATATGGATATACTTCTCTTTTTGATATCATGCCTTCAAACTCTTTAGTTTTTTGGTTTTGTGATACTTTGTATCTTTGACTATACTTAATGTATACTGTTTAGATGACTTTTAATTTAGTGAGGAATTCCTTAATTATTAGAAACATTGATACAAACTTCAGTAATACATATATATTTATGAGTGATTAATTTATATTTTGTGACTATAAGCAACTTTTGATTTTTAAACCCAAATATTAGTAAGTTGAATAATAAAAAATCATAATCCTAATTCCTACAGATTCAGGACACCATGTCTCCATATAAGGCAAAAGATACAAATTGAAGAAGGGAGACCACTAAAATACTATTTTTACGTTTGTGAGCTTTTTGTAACTCCTTTAGAGGACCTCACAGGATTGCTTCTTGGGGAAATATTCTCTGTGAAACATTTTAAAGCTTCAGTGTCAGTGCTTACAATTTTCTGTGCAACACACAAGGTCGGAGTTTCGTAGGAAAGTAATTAGCCACTCTTCAGCTGTGGTCCAAAGATGGCCATTCATGTTGGAAACAATTTTGGGTTTACACGCTGGAAAAGAAGTAGCTAAAATCACTAGAGATCGGTATCTATGCGAAGGCACGCAGCGCAGGCTGGCTGAGACTCTTAAGAGAGCGCTTTGGGGAGATGGGAGTTTAATGTGGAAGATTATGGTACTGCTGCTTCTCATCTCACCCTATTGCTGGCAAAGGCTGCTGTGTCTTTCCTAGCACCAGCGTGGTCTTCCCCTGCCCCGAGTAGAAATCTGAGAAACACAAAAGCAATCACATCACAAATAGAGATCCCTCAAATATATTATGCATGGGATAATTAAACTGTGACCTGGAATTAACATGCGGAGGACTGGAGAATATCACATGCTGTATACTATCCACGAGTGGTATACAAGGGCAAATATTACTAGAGTAGCACCGTGTTAATCTTGTTAATTCATACCTTGTTTAACTAAGGGAAGGGCCTCCGCTCCAGAAGCAGGTGCAGTTCCATCAAAATGCATGTGTATATCCGGTAAAGTATCTTACGGTCAGTGGGATATTAAAACTTTGACCGTTCATATTTACATTTCTTTTAACATCATTGGCATCTGAGCAATTGATATTTAAGGCTTTATTAATGGGACAATTAAACCACTTGGGGAACCAGGTTGTATATGAGATTTAGAGTTCTCCACAGGAAAATGTGCAACACTCTTGTACAACAGGTAACATTACTGTAATGCTGTTGCTGTTGTGCCAAAGGGTTTTTGGGTAGGATCTGACCCGGAGTGGTTGTCAGGATTCACTGCGCTAGCGGAGACCCCACTGTATCTGTGCAGTCCCTGCAAGCACAAAACTTTGATGTGTCTGCACAAAGAGAGCCTCATCTGGAAGGGCATATGATTTTTCTCCCAACAGACAGGATGTGGGGATGCAGGAATTCTGTGTATAGGAAAAGAGGGGTGACCTTATGTTTGCATCCTTATGACTGATCTGCTACCTGCAGATGCCCCAGAAATGCTCTTTGGGTGGAGCTGCGCCAGTGCTGCAGCTCTGGCTGAAATCGATTCCTCTCTGGTAAGTGGGTAGCTGCACTGACATTTAGGTAATTTGGTTTTAGATAACTCGGCCTTAACTCATACATTCTAGACTGCCTGACATTATTTTTTATTGCAAGCATCGCTTCCACCTTTTTTTTTTTTTTTCCCCAGATTTTGTGTTGCAAGAAATATCTGTAATACTCAAAGACTTTTCAAAGCAGAAATCTGCAAACAAACTCTGAATGGTTCTTAACACCATGGGCCTCTGTAAGTAACTGAACACCTAATCACTCCCAATAAAAGTAATTGCTATTAAGCAATACTACACCGAAACATCACACTGTTATAAATTGATACGTAAACTTTGCTAGTGCCAACAACAGCTGCTTTATTAGAGTTATTGTGACCATCTATCAAGGCTCAATGTCTAAACCCTCTTTGTGGATCATTTTTCCCTGGTCAATCCAGTTAAAAATCTCTGTCCTAGCATTCAGCAAGTGCTTTGTTTTTTAAAAAACTTAGGAACATTTTAATTTCTTTTCCACATTTCCGGATTTCTTTAGGAAAATGCCTTAAGGGTAGACTTTTTCAAGAGCTCCTGGCTTTTCTGGTTCAGATGGGGTAGACAAAATGAGCGAACAGCATCTTATTAAACTATTGATTAGTTCTAACTCTAGAAAAACCAGACATGCTACAGTGAAAATTTAAACTGTTTTTGAAACATAGAAAAGTTGGAAGTCTTTGAATGACAAGTCTGTTATCTCTATTTGCAGCTGCTGCTTTTTTGTTAAAGCTTGCCATCTGATAGAAGGACCTTACCCAGTGCCCTGAGATTGCAGTGTGGGTTCAGCCCCTTTTTGTCTTCAATCTGCTTTGATCATGCCTGCCTCTGGTGCTCATATCCCTCTGTGTAAATTTTTAAGTTTCTGATATCCTTTGCTTCACTTCTCAGGTCTCTAAGCAAACCTGGCTATTTGTTTTTTTTTTTTTTTAATATTTCTAATCTTTTGTAGTGCAAAGATTAAAGATGATACCTTGTCTATTTCTTTGACTGTTCCACACCTTCTTATTTGTAACAGAGCCATCATGAAAAAGAAAGATCCCTGCTTCTGACATTGCTTAGAAACTCCCTGAGAGAGGCATGGGTGACTCTGTTTCAGGTAAATTTATTCAAATTCTCCACTAGAACCTCATTTTTATAACATACCTGTGCGATTTCTGACTTGTAGCTGCAGTGGAGGTTGCTGCCAGTGCGCACAACGCTAAGGAAGACTTTGGGCAAATATATCAAGGAAATTAATTATGGCCCTACCTAGGTTGAATTATGTGACCTGGAAACGGCATCCATCCACACTTTATTAACAAACTCTGCATGAGCCCTAATTTGTTTTGCCTTTGTTCTCTGCTGTTCTGGTGTAAATCAAATAAATAAGAACCGCAAGATGGGAGCTACTGTTCCCAGGTCTCCAGTGACTTGGCCACATAAAGTCAGATATGTGAGCTGTGAACCGGGACCGCTGTGTCTGCTGCACTGGCTGTGTCGTGATGCTGAACGAGGTCTCGCCGCCTTCATCTCCTGCTTCAGTTTGTTTGACAGCCTCACAGACTGGTGGGTGGGTGGGTTGGTTTGTTTGTTTGTTTGTTTTTGCTTTTTAGATCTGTGCTTCTTCTAGTGAGGTAAATAACAGGGAGGCCTACAATAAATTTCACACGTCTCCAGCGTGATTGCGGAGGCCTATGGTCGGTTCTCCATCTTAAGGTATTTATTGGCATTTATTCTTGGGTAAACCAGATTTCGCTCTTAAGTGTCATCATAACCTTTCCTCCAAAAACGCAACCTCACTTTCCACTCATATTGTTTCTGGTCTGTCAGAGCATCCAGCTCCTTGGAAGTCGGTTCGAAAACTTGCAGTATTTTGGTGTGGTTTTTAACCGATGTGTGTTTAAAGCTGCTGTGTGCCATCCTACCGTCCTGTTTCTGTCCTGGGCACTTCAAGTCTGTTAGGAACTTTTGTAAAGAGAGAAATTGCGGAGGAGGACATTGGTTTAGGCAATTAAAATTCACAGTTTCATAAGATCAGTGGATTCTGAGGTATAGTTTTTCCAAGGTATTTTCAGGGGGCTTACAGGGTAACATTGAGATAATGATGGTGGAAATAATGTAGTTGTCAAGAACTGCAGATATGCCTGACTCCTCTCATGTTATTAGGAGATTCTTTCTTTTTATCTCTTCTCTTTTTTTTCACCCATCTTCCCCCCTGAAATATTCTTATCCAATGAATGCCCAAACATGTAATTTTAGATTGTGGGCTTTTGGTATGTGACCATGCACTGGTGGTAGGGTTTCTGTATAATGACTTGATAAACCTGTCAGGATTTTGCTAGCAATGCATAATAAATGTGGTTATTATAGAAGATATCCCTTTTCCAACAGTGGCTCTTGGATGTTTAGCAGGTTAGGAATCTTAATTCTTCTGTAATTCTCTTTCTCTCTTTTCTCCTCACCTTTTCTCTTCCTCTTGATTGATTAAGGACTTCAGTAGATTGTAGTATCATATCTTTCAGGATCTGGGTAGGAAAAAACACTGACGGTAGATGAGTAGTTTATCGTAAGTATTGATTTTATTTTTATTTTTGATAAAATTAAATTATTTAAACTATGCGTGTTGTGGGCTTCTTAGAATGCAGTTCTTAAGTTAAAATGCCTGTTAATTAATCCAGTTTGTTCTTATATTACACCACGTACTCCAAAGCATCATCCCAAACCTCCCCCTTCAGCCACTGTTGTTTCCCGGAGGAAACACAATGCTGTAGAAGACTTTTGGAAGATGCTTGTGCGTCTCTAATGATGTCTGGGGGGGTGAAATGGGTAGAAAGCCACAAGCTGTTTACGCCAAAGACCTTCAATAACACAAGAGCATGCATTTCCTGAAAGCCCCTGCTACAGTAATCTTCTAAAGAGGATTATGCATTTTAAACAGCCAATTAGGTGCGATTAGGAAGAAAACCTCGAACCATCCCAATGACGGAAGAGAAGGAATGCAGGCAAACTGACAGCTGTTCAGTGGATGAACAAAACACCATAAATGGTCAAGAAGTTACAAGCAAAGAGAAAAGAATGGACCTGTAAAGGAAGAGGAAGAAATGACTGGTTTAAGGTCACAGCTTCAAACTGCTAGCAGAACCCTGCTAAACTGGGTCCCAGGCCAGAGCATTAAACTCTCCTGCCTTCTCTGAAATCACAGCAAAAATGCCTGCTTTGCAGACAGAAAGGAATTATTTACTACTGAGAGCTATGGGAATGGTCTAAGTAACACATGAGCAATCACAGAATATATACTTTTAAAAAGCTTCTTGGCTTTTCATCTATTACTTTTGTACTGTTTCTTTTAAGTGTTTCCTTTATGCATCCGTATGACAGTTGTGGAATACTGTACCAACAGAGCAAAATTTTGCATCTCCCACTTCTTCCATTTATCACTATATAGCAACACACATACAAATGGAGATCCTTCCACACCTTTTATAGCTATCACTTACCATTTGAACATTCAAGTGGAAACCTATAAGTCAAGTACTACTTGAAGTTTTCATGTTAAAAGGCAAGGTTTCTATATTTTTCTGATTAATTTCTGGATACAGAACAAAGCTGAAATTATATCTGTGCATAACTTCAGATGTTCCTTTCAATAATTTAACTGAGTATCTAAGGAATGGCAGAACTTTTGCAATGTAATATTTTCAGTCTTTTTAACAGTGTTTGAGAAGCAGCATGTGGTGTTTGTGTTTGATTTTGTTTAGCTCTTCTTTTTTTTTATGGAAGCTAATTTGAGGTTGGGATAGAGACATAATTCTTCCTGCTGCTGTTTGCCTGCTCTGCAAGCAGTGGAGATGGTGTCTTTCAGTTTGTCTCTGAGACCTTGGCTGTTTCAGCTACATGCAGTATCTCTGTCCTGTGGTATCACAACTAACCTTTATTTTCTCTTTCCATTACAAACAAAAACCCCCAAACTTTTGATTTCAGGCATTTGCACAGAAGTGCACAATCTGGTCCTGATACGTAATCTCTTAGGATCAGGTTTCCTCTGGAAGCCAGGGTCCAGACCTGCTTCTTTTGCAACTTGCTTTGGGTTTTATTTTATTTTTAGACAATGCATGCATCTGCAATTTTTGGTGAATTTATGGCTGCTAATTATTAGCTGGATTTTGCCATTCCTTAAAGGAATGTGTTTGAAAACTATGGTGACTGCGAACAAGCAGAAGAAGCAAACAGAGCTATGCAAATGCGTTTTTTTTCAAAAGCTTTTTCAGTGAATCATACTGCAATGTACAAAGAAACAAAATTAGGTTCAGTAATTGCCCAGGAGCAAGCTCATGTGTAATAAATAATATCTTTAATCATCTAAATTTAATTTCCAGAACATGCCATACTGCTCACCTTTCCATTGAGAAAACTATAAATTAAATCTGGGTCTCTGCTGAAGTCCTGGTTGACAGAGGTGATCCACTGAAATCCATTCAAGGTACTTTTCTTCTTTTTTGAGAGTGAATGTAATCTTGATTGCTAATGCAGACTTCAATGGCAAACATCTTTTTCTAAATAAATCCCACATTGGATTTCTGTACCTCTCCTCTCTGGCTACATTTCAACTTACACGATTACTAAAGTGGCACATGTATTGGAAGTTGCTAGGATGAAAGTCTATTAACTGAGGTTCTTCAGCACAGGTTATTGCATCCCAGAGAGTGGGCTAACATCGAATGTAGTAAATACTCCCTATATTGCTTGTCCATTTCTGAATGTTCTTTAAATAGTGAAGATACAAGTAGGATTGTGGTTTTGCCTCCTTTGCCTATTGTATCTCTGCAGGTTGGTTTTTTGAGTTCAGAGGGGGTCTGGTTGGGACACAATCATGCAAACTTCTCACTGTTGGGTTAAAAGAGGGATGCGGTCACTTTAGTCTGCTGATTCACTGCAGCCTCATCAATATTATTTTGCCATTGTGCTGTAGATTTGGCCAGAAAGAAATCTGGGAGGGTTTGCCAGCTTCTGATCTCCATTAACCAGATGTAAATCAGGAGAAACTCCACTGAACTAGAGTGATTCTGCTTCAGCTACCAAGTGCGATCCAAATCTCACCCATTCTGCCATTATGGGTCTGCCAAGACCCAAATGACGTGCAACTGAATAACCTGTGCATGCTTGTGAAATAGTTATGAACTGATCATCATTTTGTAAAAATTATAATATGATTTTTTAATCAATGAGATTAATTTGTTATTAATGTGATTGAATCTTGCTAAGCACAAAGAATATTCTGTTTTTCATAAAACTGGGGTAGCAGATGCTTGACTTTTGACATTTGTCATTGCTGTGCTGGGTTTTCTCTTTTTCTGTGTAGAACAAAAATAATATATGTTGCACATTAACTTGCAGCATTAGTTTTCCACAGCACATCAAGGAAAACGTTTATGATCTCTTACCAAACAAATGTCTGAGGAAAGCGAGTTGAAAAGGTGTGGGCCAAAAAATGCAAAATATAGTTGACAGGCTTCTGCACTATGCAGCAGCTATTATTTGAGTCATACATAAATAACAATTTTAATCTTGAATGAAACATAACTGACTTCTGTTTCATTCCCGGCCAATAGATGAGCTCAAGATGTACACAAGTGTGGTGAACCCAAGGGATTTACAGAGCATCATAAAAGCATTTTATTGTGTGCTCCGATGCTGTCATCCACAGCTAGCTAAAAAATAAGATAGGTTTTTAATGTAATCCACCATGTCCCTGCCAGTGCTTCTCGCCTGTTACATCATCTTGCTTTGGGCCAAGCGTTTGTTTTCCCCAGATGGCCATTGCAAAGCTGCTGACAGCTCTTCTGACTGAGAAGCTGTAGCACAGCAATCTTCCAATTCATTTAGCACTACTGACAAAGGAAAAGCTGTTGATGTCCCGATGCGAAAGCACGCTATCAGGCATTACATAGTGTCTGTGTTCTCAGCATGTTTGGGGCGTGATAAGTCAGAGCACATGCTTTTTGACATCTTCCTGCCTTTTGCTGCAGTGTAGGATTTCTTGGAGTTGAAATTCAGGTGGCAGAAAAGATGTAAAAAGCCAAGCCTGACATCATCAGCAACTGGTAGCGGTTGTGGAATCATAAATAATATTTTGTAGACTTGGGTGAAAAATAAATCCTCTGAAAGATGTGCACTGCAGTTCTGCTTGCCTAAACTTTTGCCCTCTTGTGCAGCCTGAATTGTGTGGACTTTTGAAACTGATATTTAGCAGACCTATTAACATCTAGGGAAGCCATTCTTCTCTGAGTGCAAAAAAAGGGCTTGCGGTAGTCAATAATTATTTTCCATCCTATCCTATTGTATCCATGGAGTATGGATGGATTAGGAGTGCCCTTATTTCTGTGACAGCCTCACTCCCAAGCTAGTAGGATGGGAGGAGGAGAACACCAATATACCACTCCATGCGAGAGGGGCTCGGTAGACCACGGGACACGCTGTGAGGTTGCTCTGTCTTGTTCATGGGGTGGATGGGGCAGCAGCAGTCGTGCCTGCTACGATACAGCCTGGGCCTCACCTTCCTACTGGGGGGCAGTTGAAGCAATCTGCTCCCTTTTATGAAAATTAGATGCAGCTGTCGGGCTCCTGGCAGCTTGTTAATGCAGCCTTTGCTTAGAGAGAGTCTGGATGCCTCTGCTTTAGCATTTTGCTGCCAATATTTATTTTATAACATAATTGTTTTTTTAAAACAATATATATGTTAAATTATTTTCTTTAGGGTACCACAATCAACTGTTTAAAAAGTTGAAATAAGTGCAGGGAGTTCTTTTCTCTAATCTGTTCAGATACACAAGCGTCCTGATGGTGAGTGTAATTACTTTAAAATTATTCTGTTACTGGCTGATTAAGCAGAAAATATCCAGGACTGTTCAGGTGCTCCACAAAAGGTCAAAGAGTCGCTCTGGCACCAGCACTGAGTGGTCCTGCCCCTGGTAATCTGCCCACCACAGTCATTAGGTAGTTTAAATTGTGGCCATCAGTGTCCGTAGAGGTTTCGAGTAAGAGCAATTATTTCTACTGTGTTATTTCAAGTGGGATGAATCTTAGTGCCTGAGTTCAAATTGGGTTTAAAACATAAAACAAAAATGTAAAAATCAAGTAACCCTTCCACTTCCTGATTCTCCAGCTTCCAAAATACTCCTAGTTTCTCCAACTCTTCAGCTAATGCTTCCATGACTGAAACTGAAAGATCCTTGAAAATGACTTTATTTCACCCCAGAAACGGTTGTAGTGGAGCTGGCATAGTTGTCAGGTACAAGGGTGGCAAACTTGTAGGATAGGCAGCAGCCTCAGGTCTTTCTTGCTACCTTTCCCTCTGCTCTTCTGAGAGTAGGGTTTTTGCATTACAGTTTGTCCTTTTGAGGAGAATGGTTAGGATGGTGGTAGGAAAAAATAAAATAAAATGGGATGAAGTAAACAGAGTCACTGAATGCTTGGATAACTACAGTAAGACCATTGCAGTAGGGTCCAAAAGATTAACTAACAAATAATTCTGTCTATGGCAGTGATGAAGCATGAAATGTAACCCTGCATATTCCACTCTAGATCTGTCTGTATCTGCTAAATATTCCTTTTTTTCTTCTGTTTTGTTTTCCTTCTCTTCTGTTCTATTCTTATAATTTGGGTGTTGGGGCTGTCTTGTGCATTTATTACTCAAATTCACCTTAAAAGTCAGGGCAGGCCATTCTTGGAAGCATTTATTTGTCAACATATACTCACTTTTCTCTCCAACTATGGGGCAGTCAACAGGAGAATGGTGAGATGGGTTTGCCATACTGATTGTATGAAATGGGAGCTTTAACGTAGTTACCCAAAGAAAGAGCACAGAATAGTTGTATATGGGCAAATTGTAAAAAAAAAAAAAAAGGAAAAAAAAAATAATAAAAGGATTAAGTTCCGAAATGAAAGAGTTCAGCTGAAAATAATATATGTTGTTTTTTTCCTTTTCACTTCCAAACTTCATTTATGGAAATGTATGGGCTTGCTGAAACAGAACTGTTTCATGTTGAACACATTGTATTTTTAGACTATGTTTCTAAAGAAATGTGTTTATTCCTGAAATGCATAAGCCAGCCAGCGATCAGTACTCACAGCATTTACATTAAGCGATGAGAGTTCTTTCTTCCAGTTGAGGGGCTTCTGCAAAAGATCTCAGCAGAAGTTTTTCAGGAAACTAGGGGAAGACATACGCATGTTTTTCCATATTCTAATGAAGTTCCCAATTTAGAATAGCAACCCGTACTTGGTTATTAATTCCTCTCACATGACATACAACGCAATGTGGCATCTTGGCCAAAAAAGTGTGGGCTTGAGATGTTACCTTGCAAAGTTCTTACTAATATAGGATTGAAAAGGGTTCTATTCATAGCATACCTTATTAAAAGTGGAATGTTTTGGAAGTGTAACCCTCTGGGAGCAAAAGGTTAGATTGTAATGTAAACCCTTTTATTTTACCTGATGGCTTATATAAACGCATGGCAGTGAACAGCTGAAGTGTTACGCATGGCATTTGGTTTCCAAGACTGGTAGATATTACCTGAAATGCACAACGTTACATGAACATCATCTTTTGCGCATAAGTTTTGAATTTTGAAAAGTCTGTTGTTCCTGGGTGGTCACTGTGGAGATAGCTTCAAGCATACAAAATATAAAAAGTATGCATGAAATATGCCAGTATATTAAATTAACATCCTGCAAAAGCTCCCTTTTTAAAATCCAGATGCTTATATTGCTTTTGACAGACTCTAGGCGGTAAAGTTTTAACTTTAAAGAAGGGGCTTTCTGTTTCTGTTTTCAAGTTAAAAATAATGAAAGGAAAACACACTGAAATTCCCACATTATTAAATAAAACATTTAAGTGGCATGGGGCCAATCATTGTCACGCCATGAACAAATGCCTTACGGTAATATGTTCCATAACTGTTTGCTAAAAACTACCAATTTTAACACATTTGCACATGATTAGACACAATAAGAAGTTACTTATTGAAGCCAGTGCCACAGTAGTGTTACTCAGGCCCAGGGGAAGGCAAACCTGAAGGAGAGGGGTGGTGAGAAATGGGTTCCATGCTGTGAAAACAGACCTTCAGGAGAGTCCCCCAGTGAGAGAGTTGGTTCCTGTGGCCAGCAGTTCCCAGCGCTGCCCCTGCACTGGGGAGCAGGGCTGGGCGGACATGGAAGGGGGAAGACTTGGCGACACGACTGACAGGCTCGAGCAGCAGCTACCCAAGAACTGCGGTTAAAATGTTGTTTTGAAACGCTCCTCCTTACCCAGGGACTGGGCCAGCCAAAAGGATGCATTTTGAAATGGTTGGGCTGTAATGTTGCTCTTGCAAGATTTCTAGGCACATTCCTCTCTTTCTTAATAATCAAGGAAAGAGCTTCATAGGTCTATGTTTGTAGCTGTCAACACATTACCATGTGTTTATCTTGCTGAACCTGATCAACTGGAATGCGACCAAGAAGAAATGGGTCTCTCTGTTGTAATGGAAGAAGTTCGGCTTTGCTGCTTATGCTTTGCTGATTGAAGTAGTGGAATAGCATTTTCATTATTTCAGAGCAGTTTATTCAAAGTGTAATTCTGCATAAATATTCATTTAGATTACAAATATTTTTGTTGAAGGAAATAACAATATTTAGACCAGGTGATTCCTTTGTATCAGCCTCACAGACCACTTCAATTTTGATTTTAATTTTCTCTTTCAGGGCCTTTGGATTAAGAACCCACTGATATGCTTCAGTTTTTCAGAAAGCATGTCACTTCATATCCTCCATATTCATGTGAGAAGAGTTATCACAACTGGCCTGAATTAATTAAAAGTAGGTGTAATGTCCGCAAACATGTGAGAGCAAGTAAGGGGGGGAAAAAAAAAGATAAACTTGCTGGGGAAAATTCTGAGTATAAGTTAATGGTAACATTAGCAGAGATAATTTTTGCATTGCAGCATCTGCACATTTGGATTCACAAGGGAGTTTCTGGCTACTTGGGATTTTACACATCTATCAGTTATTGTAAATCTGAGAAGCCCATGGAAACATTACATGACTCTGAGATGCACCCATAAAGTAATTTATGCATTGCAATTGGGGATAAACATTTGCTTTCAAAGGAGAATGCCATGAATCTTCCCCTCCCATGGGGACTGAACCAAATTCAGAAGATACCCAGGGTTATGAAATATTTCATTGTGACCTTCTTACCTCCAGAAGGTGACAGGGCTCCCCATCCCAGCTGCCTGCCGCTCCCACTGGCTGTAGTTTTCTCCCTGTCTGTAGCTTACAGGTCATTTAAAGCAGTCAAAACACTGCGTTGAATGAGCTCCTGGGCAGCAGAGGCAGGCATGACACCTGCGGACCATGGCAAGAACAAACAATAAGCTGTAGTCCGTGTTGCTTGTGCCACCCATTAAAATGAGTCACCTGCACAGTGCTGTGTCCCTGCTCGCCCTCCTCACCAAACGGGCTGACAGGATTCGGGACTGGCAGTTTCTCCAGTGCTCCCGTGGTGCATAGGATAAGGCGGCCCTGTTAACAAAATCCTCTTGCCGAGACCCGGGAACTGACAGCAAGAGGGCTGCTACTGATCTCTCTCACTGTGTAGGGGAAATTACGTGTTCAGCAGTGATGCTCTTCTGGCCTGAGCACGTACAACAAAAAACCCACCACCACCAAAAGGTAAACAGAGCATTAAGATGAAGAAAGATTAAATAAAACAGCCCTTCACAGTGCTTCACAGTTTTCTGTGCTGTGAAAAATACTGCCAGTAAGGCAGGAGATGAACAGGCAATCTGTGCTCCGTCTCCTAAAAAATGTGGTAAGGGCAAGGCAGGTCTTCATTCTTTACATGATTTTTTTGTACCCCTTGTTTTACACTACTGTTTTATTTCCATGTAGGAAAGAGGTTTTTTGGATTCATCTGTTTCTTGGGTGGCAGAGGGGCTGAGGAATCAATGTTTGATGTCAGGCATATGAGCAGCAGGTGTTTGCTTTCATGTCACAGGAGCCAGCCTTCATGCAAAGCCCGTGACTGCTGGTGCCTCGCGCGGGGCGGCAGTGTACCCCGCACCAGACCCGCACCCTGCATTCCCACAGGGCACCTTCTTTATACCTAGCCAGGAGGCTTAATCCAGGGGGCTTGACGCTGAAAAGAAAAGGAGTGGACGCTTTCCAAAACTGAGTGTGTGCAAACTCTTTCTCAGCATTAACCTTCCCCCTTCTCTTGTTTTTGTTTCGGTTGGCAGCAGCACGGAGTGGAAGGAGGGATAACAAACCCGGCTCCTTTCCCCCGCTTGCTCTAGCACTGCATTTATTTCATAGCAAGTCACTTACAGTGAAAATGTACTTCCTCCCCCACTGCCCCCGTGACTGTTTTCTCTCAAAAAGTCTTACAAAGCAGGACAGCGGCGCGATCCTCATCTTACAGAAAGGGAGTGAGAGGCAGAGGAAGGAAAATGGCTGCCCTAAAAGCCTCCCAGCCTTTCGGTTATAAGGAGCCTCTTTGGCTCCTTAGTCTGAGCATGGCAATGCGTAGTAAGGCATGAATTCAGTGCTATGTTTTCTGAAAGCTATTATGAGACCCATACCTGGTAAATACCTTCTTTACAGTTATTTCCCAAATGTATGTATGGGACATTGAAAACTAGAAAGCTCTCTTACCACACAATGTAGCTGTACACGATGCTAACAGCTGAGGGCCGCTTTGAAGAAATGAATGTCATCTAAAGGAGTTCACCAACAAAAGCGATCCTGTCTTTTCTGGTGGTGCCAGAAAGAGGAGACAACTGGGTGTATTTTATCCACAGCCCCACTCATCACTTTGGATGAGTGACTGGACAGTGTATTGAAGGTGAAAGATGACATTATTGGATTTGAGCTGCTTACAAGGGATGGCTGTGTTTGTGTGAAAGTCTCTTTCAACCAACTCTTCCTTGAGGGAAAAACCCATTCCTGCTGCATGGACTCTTCCCCAGGCTCAGCAGCTGGCAGTACTCTGAACCTCAAACAAGCCCTTCACAGGTCTTTGGGAAACACTCTCCAATGCTTGGACTCTCTAAAGATGTCCTGCTGGAAAGGGCAGTCAGGAGTGTCTGCACTCCTTTCTTGTGGTTCCTCGACTCCTTCAGAGGTACGGGGACAACTCGGCTTAGCAGTAAAAGGAAACAAAGTTTTTTATTCAGCATGACTAAAGGTCAAATTCAAAACAAAACTCCAGAAGCAAAACCAGATATGAGTTATAGTCCGGGTAAGCTTATTAAATAGATAACTGTCCTCATGATACATCCTGGGTTTTAGAAGTGGGACCCAGAACACACCATAATGCCTACCGGTGAATGCAGCCAGTCACACAGCTAAGGAGGGGAGGGAGAGACACCGGTCCCCTCCTGCTGTTGGTAGCTCTTTTAGAGCTCCCTCCCTAAGTCCAGTTTCCTGTCTCTGGTGTATCAGTGCTGGTTGCTAGTTATCTTTTAGTGTGCTACTGCTGCCACCTGTGAAAGCCAAGCATGGAGGTGTCACATGAGATGAGATGAGATTTGGGGTTATAGCATTAAGGTCATTTTGTGATAGGAATGCCTACAGCATTGAAATGTTTGGCATATCAAGAACAGAAAATGAGAAAAACTATCTAAGAGATTACTAGAGTGAGGCATGATCCACTCATATGAAACACCATGACCCAGATTCCTAGTGACACTTTAGGGGTGGTTTTTTCAAATTTGAAATGTGAAGGTGAGCTCCAAAAGGACACAGGGCAAATGCCATGTTGACAATGAGCAGAAATACAGATTATAGTGCTATTAATGGCTTTCTGCATAGAAAATTTGACACTGCCATTGATTCAAGAACTTCCATTGCCAGCTTCAGTCAATATGACTGTAGCCAAAACATGCTTGTCAGAGGTGGCTCTTAGCCATTAATGTTTTTTTGTGAATATAAGTTGGAGGGCAGTGAAGTACAAGATGGAGTTATGATGGAGTAACTTTATTGCAAGCTCTAAGCTGCATTGCTCTTGAAACAAATGAAGGAAGACAGTAGATTTTAAGTTATTTTCCTATCTTGGCAGTCTTGCCTCATTTTGGTGTTTATTAGCATAGGGGATAAGGAGTCCTCCCAACACAAAACAGGAAGTTCATCTATGTTCATCATGACATCTGAAAGCCAGGTTAATTCTTAGTTTTCCATGGATTAAAAGACAAGTGTCCTTCTCTCGTCCTTGGATCCTTCTGCAAGGATTAGGTACTTTCAGTCACCATGTGAGTCCTTACGGGAAGGATCTTGTTGAAGTACTAGAGACTTCCAAAAGATGAGAAGGAGAGGCTTTCCTTTTCATTGCATGGGCTTGCAGACTTTGTGCGTAGCGGAAAGCTCTCCTGGGGTAGGGTGCCCCCTTGTCCAGTGGTAACTTAACGTTTAATAGGGAATTGTAGCAGACCCAGCAGTGACTGCAGCATTTGCTGTACTCTGACACTCTTATTTACGCTACGCTCAAATCTTCAGGTACTCTTAAATGTTTGACATTTTACTTCACAGGCAGGATTTTCACAGAATTTGTTTCATTTTTCCTGTTTAGTTCTTTTTATTTTTAAGGAAAGCTTGAATAGTTGCATATTAATCATTACTGAATTTGAAGAAAGTCTGAACTAGACAGGAATGAACAAGTGCCGGTCATTTTCTTGTGACTTTCAAAAACCTCTACAGTCAAAACAGCTGAAGACTAAAGTTGTTCATGTGGTCTAGAATGACCTCTGATTCAGCAGGACATCAGCTTGCCACCGAGAAGAGATGAATCATGAGCTAAGGAATATCTCACAGTAGTGACTGTTAACTAATAAGTGTGATCATAGAATCACCTAGGTTGGAAGAGACCTTCAAGGTCATCGAGTCCAACCATCAACCTAACACTGCCAAAACCACCACTAAACCATGTCCCTCAGCACCACGTCTACCTGTCTTTTAAATACCTCCAGGGATGGTGATTCCAATGCTTATCTAGGCAGCCTGTTCCAATGTTTGATGACCCTTTCGGTGAAGAAATTTTTCATAATATCCAAACTAAACCTCCCCTGGTGCAACTTGTGGCCATTTTATCTCGTCCTATCGCTTGTTTATTGGGAGAAGAGATCGACCCCCACCTTGCTACAACCTCCTTTCAGGTAGTTGTAGAGAGTGATAAGGTCTCCCCTCAGCCTCCTCTTCTCCAGGCTAAACAATCCCAGTTCCCTCAGCCACCCCTCAGAAGACTTGTGCTCTAGACCCTTCATCAGCTTCATTGCACCCTTCTTTGGACACGCTCCAGCACCTCAATCTCTTCCTTGTAGTGAGGGGTCCAAAACTGAACACAGTATTCAAGGTGGAGCCTCACCAGTGCTGAGTACAGGAGGACAATCACTTCCTTAGTGATGTGAAAGGCAGCTTTTTTCCGGGATTTGCATGTGTGACTGTCATTTAGTTACTGCATGAAAAGTACAGAGAAACATGCAATCTCAAATTAGTAGGAACAGCTGAGGTCAGAGGAAGGTTTCTTTTTAAGTAGCAGTGCATACTTGATGTATATAGGTGACAGGGTTTTGAGGCCTCGTCTGCTGCCTTGAATAATTTTCCCAGCTTGGAAAGACCATTTTTTCTGTGGTGGAAGAGTGACTGCCCTGAGACCATCTCCCATGCAGCCTGGAGGGCACAGCTGCCTTTAGACACACGGGCTTATGCCTCTGGCTCAGAAGTATCTCTGATTCGGTAGGCTTAGTGCTGGTCTCTGCATTTAAACTCTCCTGAGCTCAAACTGAAAAAGTCAGTAGTATTTTGTAAACTCATTGTGGCTTTATTGAAGTTTCCATCGTCTCTTCTGCTGTCTCCCTGCAAAAATTTCAAATGGTAAATTGCACCTTTATAGACTATATATTAATCTCTTGGTGAATTCCTATTTCTATAATATTCTACAATTACTCCTTAGTTTATTTTCTTGATCTTAAGGTAGGGCTCAGTGGTCAATATAGCCAAATTTATTTGAAACACTTGAAGAAGTTCACCTTGATACTCTTCATCTTTCTGTGGCAGCTCATTATAATGAGACCATAGATTATTATAGTTGTACTTGAAGCTTACATATTTCTTCTTCAGTTTTCCCTGAATGCTTGAAGAAACACCAGCTGGTATTAGGTAACAGCTTGATTCCCGTTTTCTTATTCATGCTGAGGAGCAGCTTAGTGTGGAAAGAATTCCTGTTTTTATTAGGATTGTTTGTGAAGTTATAAATCTACAAAGCAGCATGTGGCGGGAAACAAAACTGCACTTCGTCTGATCAATGTGCTCTGACGTTTCCTCTTTGACACAGTCTGGCTGTACCCTGGGACCTCTGAGGGCCATCCTATTCCAGATGTGCCCCCTGACCAGCCTCCGTCTCCCTGTTTGGGCAGGGCTCAGATGACTTTCCCTCCCTTGTTTCCACGGGAAGGAAACATGGGTGAATAGGCTGAGAGGAAGAGAGCCACGTCATGCTCCAGCTGATCCCTCAGTCCAGGTAATTGGAGCAATACCATCACGAGAGGGTTACCTGCAGCTCAGGGACAGCCCAAGTGCTGAAGTGCCTTTTTACTGAAATCTGTGGATATTTCCTGGACTATGTTGTGAGGACAGCTCACATGTCACAAAAACATGTCAAAACCTGGTATTTGTCTTTAAAGTCCTGAGTTCCTGATGGCCATCTCTCAGGTATCAGCAGTACTGAGCTCTGAGAAGTCATTATGTGACAGGAGTGCTCAAAACTTGTGATCAAGTTATCTTATATTGAATAATCATAGGAAAAGGCATGTTAAACAGTGGTGGGTTTGAAAAGCTTGGCTCTGTTTTGGGCAAAACCATCATGCTGTAACCAGACGCTATCAGTCATGCTCCACTTTTTGGAGGACTAGTACCATTAATCTTAGTGGTTGCTCAGAAGAAGTTTATTTAAGAAGGAGCTTATTTTTCTCCTGTGTTTCCTGCAATAATATCTGTCTCCTCTCTGCTCTGTGTACACAAAGCCTGTGATTACTTCGAGGGAGACTGTCGGAGAGAAGGAGAAGGAACTCAAGCAGGAAAATACTTATGAGAGTAGGAGCCTAATTTCCAAATGAACAGCAAAAAACACAATCAGCTCTAAGGACAAGTCTCCCACTGCCTCCAGCTTGCTCACTTGCAAGGACTGCATCTGCTTCCTCCTCAGCTGACAATGGCTGGTTCGTGATAAATCACAAGCCCAGCCCAAGAGCTCCTTTGCTGTGAAACTCACCCACTGTCACATCCTGGTTTGTTTTCTTTAAAACAGGATGAACTGGATAAAAAGGTGAAAAATGTAATCTCCCATCCAGTTTGTCTCAACAAACTGTATTGAAATATCATTTATCTGCAAATGGTCCTGGTGTAAACCAATTGGTTTGAATCTTTCTGAATTTCTTTAGCCTTGATTCTCCATTTTTTAAATTATAAGAATGCTAAGACCACAACTGTAGTCTTTTTGAGAAAAAAAAGTGCCATAGGAAACTTCTTTTTTTCCTGCAAATAGAACATTCAAATTTCTCAATCACCTGTTCTGATCTGATATTGATTTCCTTCAGTATTTCTTCTTCCTCCTTGGGGAAATAAATCTGTTTCTGGTATCTATCAGCCATTCTTCCCTTTGATAAAAAGAATTCATATAATTCTTAAGTAATGCTAAATCTTCTGTCAACAAATTAGTCTTGTCATCAGCCATAAGGGGCCTCATGATCTTCTTGGTGACCTCTTGCTTCTAAAATACTTGAGAAAAAATCCATGCATAATAACTCCTGGCTATTCCTGTAATGTTTGTACTTTTGTTTACAACATTTTATGGTGTTGTGAAGCAAATTGGCTAGATTTTTTTTTCTCAGAACAAAACTAGAAACTTTAAAAAATACCCTGTTTGTGAGTATGATAGCAGCGGCTTAAGACAGCAAATGAATATATGTGTAAGGTTAATTCAATATGTTCAGGTTAATTCAGTAAAATCAATAATTTAGTGGCTAGAGTACTTGTTGGAGATCTATGGGTTATATGGGATATGGGATCAAGTTTCTGCCCTTGTCCCATTCCAGATAAGTGCCCAAATCACTAGATTATGTGATCAGTCTATCTTTTTCCAGTCAAATAATTATTTATCCAAAGTTCATCTGCAGTAGGGAGAAATCGAGGTTAATACAATTCATACGTATGCCCCAGCTGTTGGGTTATTAGCGGTTCTTTCTACGTGCTTTGACCAAAATTTTAATCAAGAACTCTCTTTACATGATTAAAAAAGGTTTTGACACTTTCTAACACAAAATGGTTCAACTGAAAAATGCACCTTTTTCCAGTCTCCCCCCATCCCAAGGATATTTTGCTGCTTGCATTTAGTAGAGATTTCAGTTTTTATTGTTTAAGATCTCTTTGTTGTGAGTTGCTTTGCGTGGCTGGAGGCATAAACATGAAGAACAGGCTCCATGACTAGAGCCCTAGTCCATCACAGTGCTATATTATACTTAAAGGATGTGTTCTTTTGTTAGCATTAATTGCATTTTTCTTTTTTTCCTCTGATTTCATATATACTTAACTGCTACTCTATATGCCATTCAAACTCTCATGTTTAAAACATGATCTTTTTGCATGCAGTATTTTCTTCTCTCCTTTTAATTATTTTTAACATCATTTGACATTTTTCACTGACGCATTTTCTATGAAAAAGTACTGTTTGCTTCTAGCTAACATTTAACTGGAACTGTCATACCTAATGCTTTAGTAATCTCTGGACGCGCTGTAGTGGCCTGAAGCTGCTTAAACTCAGGCCTTATGCTGTTGTAAGAGTACTCCTGTCAGGCTTTCCAGATTTTCAGTGGTGTGGGTTTGCAGATTTACCTCTTCATCTCCAATATGTGTCCAGCTGATTCTTAAAAACTCTGTCAAAAATTGCTATCATTTCACAAATTATAAAGGAAAACACATCTCTATACCATGTGCTCAAAGCTATTGCTTGATTTATTTCTTCCACTTAATATGCCCCAGATTATATCCAGTACTTGAATACTCCCATTTCTACTTAGTTTTCTGTCTCCTTTCAAAACCATATTAGTTTATTGTTGCCTCCTGCTCAGTTCCATCTACCATCTTACTTCCTCTAACTCAGGTTTTGAACCTGGGTAATTGTAACCACCTGGTAATGTCTCCTGGGGTTCCTGCCTCAGTAAATTTTACTTCCATTTAGCACCTGGCCACATTCTCCGCCTTGCCCACTCTCTGAAGAGCAGAGATTTGAAAGGGACAGGAAAGGAGAGCAACTACTGCATTTTGCTGTCTCTTGAACTGGAAGTTTTCACGATCAAAATTAAATTCAAAGCAATTGTATTGTGTGATCTGTATATGATATCAGATACAGACCGAAACAAATTTTTCTTGTTAGGCATTTCCACCTTTCTGAAGTCACCATGTTGGCAGGTTTAGTTTTCCTGAGTTTTGCCCCAAACAAACAATTGGCTTCTGTTGGTCTTGGGTGAACAGGTTGTCTCTTTTCTTGTGTGTCCTCTGATGGGATTTCCTCTGATGAAAATCAAAAAGGGTTTTGTGCAGCAGCGCTTCTGAAAATGGACAACTTGCCTTACTTTACAAATTTCTGCTGTTTCTGCATCTTTTGTTCACTTGAAAACCACTCTAGGGCATAGGAGTATCGTCACTGTCATATTGACTACGCTGAAACAGCCATCTGCTTATCCATGTATTATACCTCTTGTGCTTTTTTTAAGCTCTAACTACAAACTTCAACCACATATATTTTTTTTCTCCTGTAATTAACTAAATGGCAAAAAGGAGTTAAAGAGCTGTGAATTTGATTTTAATAATATCATCCATGTTGATTTAAAGCATGTGTAATCATACATCCACCACATAACTGGCTTGTATGGGAGCACAAACAGTGTCATTAAACAGCTTGCTGGCGAAAAAAAAAAAAAAAAAAAAAAATCATTCATTAAATCCAGAATCTGTGAATTTACAATATACTGTTTCAGATATGTTTGAAAGTGTACGTTAGTTACAGGTAACAAATGTAAAACATGAATCCTGTGTAATTAACTTTGGCCATACAGGAAAACTTTCATATTAAACACTTGTCTTTTCCAGCTGTGATTCCTGGCTGTGATGTCATAAGTATGAATTATGAGCTGGACATGGCAGGGAATTCAGACCAGGAATCTTAATTATCTGAAGAAAATTTTCTACTATTTGTCTTTTTTATTCCCCCAGTAGAATATGCCCCGTGGTCTCTGGCAACCCAGGCAGGAGTGGGAAGTGCAATCAGGTACAGGAAATCTGCTGTAGTCTGGCTCCTCGGTAGCAGAAAAGACCAAAGAGCAGTGCTTGCCAATGAATGGAGAAAGCTGCTGACACCTGAAGTGGGAGGGCAGCCTGGAGAACCAGTGGTATTCAGGAAGGCTCTTGCCTTCCCCTTCTCTCCAAGGTTCCTGAGCACGTGAGCAAATCAAAACTGACAACAGGTGTAGTGACCAGGAACATGTCTTCTCCAGTACTGACCGCTCTGATGATGCCTGTCAGGATGAAAAACACCGAAGGGGAAGAGGGGAGAGGCTGGAAATGCTCGATGTGAAAGACCGCGCACCGTGGCAGAGCCTCTCTCTCCCGAGAGCTCTTCCCGTCTGCCCTGTTCTCACCATGAAGAGGTACGCTGGACGTTTGCAGAGAAAAGCACAAGGTGACATGAAAGGAGGAGACTGGCACTCTTGGCACTGTGCAGAGACTCTGCTCGCAGAGATGGCCTCCAAGGCGTGTTAGTGGGAGGAGAGGCATTTCCAGACTCGTGGTGGGTTTCAGCTGATGGAAGATTTCCCCAGTGCAGTGGCTTTTACCAAGTAGCTCAGAATTGCTCACAGAGCAGTCACTGTTACAGGCATGAGAGGGCTGTGGGCTTGTTTCTGAAGGACTTTGGTGGCTTGTACAGATAATGCAGCATCTGCTCAGGAGACACGCTGGGACAGCACGTTCTGGAGGGTACGTGTGATTCAGGTGATCTACCAGGAAGCTCCTCTAGGCATAGATGTAGCAAAATCTGAGCCAGCAAAAGACAATTTGCCTAATAAAACCCTCTGGAAGAGGTGAGCAGTCACTTGACACAAAGCAGTGTTTATATTTCATTGTTCTTGTCTAGTCTAGAGGGTAATTACATTTTGTGGGGTTAACGTGTATCAAGGATCTCACTGCAGGTCCAATAACAGTGTTTATAGCTGTCAAGTATATTGACTGAAAATGCTGATTGCCATCTCCAGCACTACTAAGCCATGCAGGATCTCCAGTCAAATCATTACAGACAAGGAGCACAATGATTACAAGCACTTGGCAGCTTCCCGTTGGAGAAGGGGCATTTTTTCCCTTCTTTTCAAGCTGATTAGCCTTAGACATGTGGCTTGGGTATGGACCTGAGGAGCTCCTTTGCTTGTTTGTCTCAACCACAACAAAGTCAAGCTCTATGAACATCCTTTCAGAGAAATAATATTTTGAAACCATATGAATGTTTACACAGAGCAAAAGGAAGGGACAGGAACATTGTAAAGGGAGTTTGTGACTCCTGTGCTGTTGCTTTTTGGAAAGCTGTGCTTGGATTTTGCAGTATTTGCCCTGCTCCAATTATGCTTTAATATTTCAGTGTGGGGAATTTAACTCTAATGTAGGAATGCAGCACTCACGTGCTCTGTCCTCAACACACACACACACACATATATATATATGTATAAAATAAATGAAACCTTACTTTTTATTAAGGGAAAATATGTTCTTGGCAAGTTAAATTGGGAAGTAACCAGGGGAAAATAGGTCTCTTTAAGAAAAGTAAGTAAAGTAGGTGCAGGCAGTGACTTTAAATTGGACATTAAACTAATCCAGGGCTATACTTTAATAAAGGCTAGTGCTGGGAATTCTTATGGATTTTCTAGCTCATTGCTGGGATGACAGAGAAATACAATAAATGTTCTATTACTTACACAAGCTGCTGGTTTTCAGAAAATTAGTCACCAGTGACCTTTTACCCTTTGTCTTGCTCTCTTTCTCAGTAAAAGTACCTGATCAGAATCAAATGCAGCCCTGGTGTATGATGGCATCCCTCCAGGCTGCACAGGGCTACTCTCCATTGCTGTGAGTACGAGTCAGCGTAGTGTAAGACCAGCTTATTTTTCTCATTGTGTAACTGTAATATTGGGGGGGCAGGAGGGGAGAGGGAAGGGACAGAGGAAGAAAATAATTTTTTCATCATTGGTTGTTATTTTTAACTGTAGAAGGAAACAAAGACACAATTCTACATTGCTTACTAAAGAATGAATCCTGAACTGTAAAATATAACTGATCAGACTGCTCAGAACTAAAATTTGAGATCCATGATATGGTGAAATCCCCAGCATCACAAAGCATAAACCTTTGTGTTTGGTTGATATTTTTTCTTTTCCCTGAGTATCAAAACGTGATGTTTATATTCTCTACAATGAGGCACAGACTTTTGCTGAGGGGGAGGGGACTATATTACTTGGTGTGTACCAGCCCTTTGGTAGAATTATATTGATTAGTTTTCCAGTTAGCAGTGAGACCTCCTTCTGACCCTATTTTCAGGGTCAGTAGATCATAATGCAGAAGCGCTAAGAGACCAGCGTCCCTCCCCATATTGCTTTTTGAAGAGTGTATGGACCAGAAAATCACCATTTTATAGATATAAAAATATATATATATAATGTGTGTGTATATATGTACAATCTATATAGGTACAAAAGGAGTGAGGCTGGACTCCGCTCTGCAAAAGCAGGTATAAGTTATGTATCAATGATAATAACATCTTGCTGTGAAAAGGAAATACATGCAGCCTCTACTATACAGCTTTAAAACTGAATATTGTCCTAAGCTGTTGGTTTTTTGAAATAGAAAAGAAATATCTCTTGATTCAGCACAGTGAGGACAGATGCATCTTTGTGGAAGAGGAACATGCATCTATATTTGAAATTGAACTATTTTCCAGAGATCTTTAGTCTGAGAGCTATCACACACGAATGTGTAAAACAAAGCTACGAGCTCAGCCCCATTATAGGCACTCTGAGGTTGTCCCATGAGCAATCTGTTGGCTTCCATCTTGTATTGTATGTCAACCATATGTACCTCTAATTAAACAAGAAATCATTTGTCAAAACTTGATGCACTTTTCATATCCAACAGTTTCCGTGGCAGGTGTATAACAGACAAAGAACAAGGACAACATGAAATACCAAAAGAATGCTTTTAGTTGCTATTTTTAATTGCTATTTGAAGCTTACATTTGAAATCCTTGGTCCTGTAAAAGGATAAGGACTGGAGTCAAGGACTCAAATATCCTCACCCTGACACCAGGACCTTGCAGAATGCTTTTGAACTCTGGTGCTCCCCGAGTGTGCTGTAACTGTAGGAGACAGCACTACTGCCCTGGTAAGAGCCAGGCTGCTCTTTTCATATTAAGAAAAAGGGGCTTCACTTCTAGCAGCTGCTGCCTCTGTTTTTCTGTATTTCCTTAATTGAACTACAGACTGCAAGAAGCTAAATAATATGTTTCATGTTAATTGTGAAATCACCATCTGGGGAAATAAATGAATGGAAAAAACTCCGGGGAAAAAAAGTGAGGCAACATGTTGCAGGCCACAGAGTCTCGTCTATACCCTAGACTGCAGCGGCTACCTCGGCTTCTCAGGAGACATCATGTGAATAATGCTTTGCCTGCAGCTCTGTTGCTGAAATTTCCTTCTTAGGGTTATCAGTGCTCTGGTCCTGAGGCATCTAGTAAACTCAGTTTCCCAATGATTGGCCCTTGCCTTTCCCCCAGCAAAGGCTCAACAGGTCTTGCAGAGAGCATGCCAGCATAGCGGCATGCCTACTGCTTCTTTTCACAAGTCTGGACAGTAGTATGTAGAAACCAGTTAGTGAGTAGATGCTGCTCTTACATCGGCTTTTTTAGGTGTGTTCAGATTTTAGTGTGGTCCAACAGAGATGGCAAAGCGAATATCCACGCACCATCTCTTGACATCCTTACCTCATATTTTGACAGGTCTATGGTCTGGGCCTCCTAAGTGATATGGAGCTCTTAGATTTGAAATTGAGACATGTTCCCATATTTATTTCTCACAGCAATATGGCACAGGATTTCAGCATTCTGGTTTATGAACGTAAGATGTTCATAAACCCACCCTTAAGTGACAAAGATTATCTTCTCCACTTGTTTCTCTGCTGAAACAAAGGCACTTTCTTCTTCCTACTGGTATCTTAACATACCTTGTTTCTTCTGGAATATTTTCTAGGATTCCTAAAGTTTCCTAGTAAACAATTGCTGTCGTGGCCTCCTTGCACCTGCGTGCTAATCAGATCAAATAACTTCCAAAGAGAGTCAGATTCATAACAGAAGTGAGCTGACTCCGAAAGACTTGGGTGCTGTAGCAAGCAGCTGGTCCTTCTCCAAATATTCTGGAGCACAGGTATCACTGAGCAGGCTGTCATTACATCCAACACGTGCGCCGTCAGTGTTGAAAACAGGCAAACAGCTGCTAGGTGGATAATAGTGACCATATTCCATGAACACACACTGTTTCATTTCTTCACCAGCTGGCACTCGACGGACCCTTCCTTCTCGTGATGGTCAATAGCCCTTAGCGTGTCACAGACTGTAGTCACTTGCAAAAATTACACAATTTTCTGATGTGTTCCTCGGCCGCGAGATCCTTTCTCTGCAAGGATCGTGCAAATATTAATGAAAATATTAATTAATTTACGCTTTTTGCCTCCGTGTCTGTCACCAGTAAGGAGTTATTCTGAGCCTGTCCTTGGCACGTTGACTGAATTAATTCCCAAAATTTTGGTTTAGCATCTCTATCACTGAGCATTTTTCTTTCTCTCTTTCTTTTCCTGTCAAGGGCTTGTGAACTAGCTGTTCACTCAATTGCTTTTGAGCAGTGACCACTCTGGAGGAAGGTGAAGGGCCCTGGCATGCTGTGCCTTGGGCAGAGTGATGCTTTCTGACCCAGAACTGTGCCCGCTGAGCTCTCCCCACAGCTGGCACAGCTGGGTAGGTGCTTCAGGATACTGCTTTGGAGTGTGTGAAATCAGAAATTCATGTGAAGCTCACCTAATAAAAAAGATAAGGCAGGCAATCAGCTTAATAGGCAACTAAATAAGCAAAGTGAGTGGTGCTTCTCACCAGGCCAATTATCTCACTTGACTTCAGTTCTTCGTCCTCTTGCTATGAGCCTTCCTAGAGCTTTGGTTAATTTTGCTAATAATTTATCTTAAAACCTACCATTGCTTCATTTTTTCAGTTTCAGCAAAAAATATTCTTCATTAAGGGCCATATGTATGTTAATAAAGCTGTAAAGAAGGAATGTTTCTAACACATTGAATTATGAAAAGGGCAAAACTTTCTTTTTCCTTTAATGGGAAATGCATTTTATTTTCTTTTGCCACTCATCACCCTGAAAAATGTGACTGAGAAGGTAATACCCCATCTTTCTTTCCTTCTTTGTCATACCTCTTTTCCCCACTCCCACAGGGCAGTTATGATAAATTTGAGAAATGGGTATAAGACGAGGAAGAACATGCCCGTCAGTGACAGCAGGAAGGTGTAAGCAACTTAAAGTGGCCGCTCGAGCACTATTTTTCGACTGCACATCAGCTATATAATGCACTATCCAACATCATCTCTTACCTGCGCAACTGCAGATCAGGACCCTAACAGTATCCTGCCACTGGTGTAAGCCTCAATAACATATTTCCCCAGTATCACTCTGCTGTTCGTAGAGCAGAAGTCTAATACTGGATGTTTCAGCTGTCTGTTTGGAGGGGTCCCTCCTGCTCCGGCATTTGTACCAGAGACCCGGCTCTCTGGGCAAAAATTGACCTTTTTGATGAGTCTTCGTGCTGTGGAAATTTAGTATGAAGAGTATTCTTTGTTTCTACTACTTACTCTACAACATTTTATTGCTTTAATTCAATTATTGGAATTTAATGATTGCTATCTGCAAGAGTGAGTATAGTTGCTTCTGTGCAAGGACAGGTTTTTTATCATAAATTCCCAGTAACAACTTCTTTCTTCACCTTCCTCTGTTCTCTGACTCTGTAGATAATAGACTGGCAATTATGGTTATTTAGGACCTAAGCTTGAAAACCCTTAATCATGTGGATATTCATTGCTCCCACGGTCCACCTATTTCATTGATCGTGCTAGTTTATTTTTGGTAGGATCAAGTGAGCAATTATAAAACAAGTAAAAACCACAGAAAGGTGACAGAGTCAATTTAGAGTACGGAGAAGCGCTTAGAGTCCCAGGTCTCGTGGCTCTTACCCCAGATAAGAGATACTCAGTCATAATCATTAAAAAGGGTTAGACTTCTGAGGCCTGAAATGAGGTTTTTTGACGTCAGAGGTATTTCCCGCCATGCTTCGTGCTGACATGTTTGCTGACCCTTTTGCTGGCGAGTGTCGTGGGGCTGGATCCTGCTGGCAGTAGCACAGGTGGGGACTGCTGTAACCGTCCAGAAGACTTGTGAAACTAGCTGGTCTTATCAAGCATGGGGTCAGGCTCCTGCTGCTTAACTCCTGCTGGAGACTTTTGTTTTCATTTTTTTGTCTGGGAGTCGTCCCCTCTAGCCCAGGTGCTTGTACGCTCCTCCATATCAGCGAAGTGGCTTTTTCTTTTGATTCCACTTGACCCTTTTGGAGAGGATCGAAAGCTCAGAACCTTCTGTCAAATGGAACCAGCAGAGGCTGGGGTGGGGGGAGCCGACCTCCTGCCAAATCCCATCCGAGTCTGGGCCAGAGGAAGGGCTTTTCCCCCATCAGAGCTTCTGCTGGCAGAGGGAGAGAGGGTATGAGGTACCACACACACAAAGGGACCCCCTTAGCCCTTTCCAGCACTATCCTGGGGGAGCAAAACCTTTTCAAAGGTGGGTGGGGAAGGTTGGGACCTCTCCTGGGCACGTAGGGAGCTCTGGTCAGGGATGCCATGGCTCCAGCCCCTGCTCCACAGGGAGAAGGGGTCCGGTTGGTGGCCCCGAGGGGGACTTGCAGGGCTGCCAGCTCAATGTCCGGCTTTCGGCCAGATGGATTAAACGAGGCGGCGTGCGGGTGTGCAATCCAAGTAGAATTAGGAATGGGTCCCGGCCAGAAAAGTACAGATTTGAACCTAAATCACAATCCAAACTTTCCCAAATGGAATGTTTAGATTCAGGGCCATCTCTTAAAATAAATAACGAATAAATAAGATCCTGTATAGATTTCTAACTATGTCACTTTATTAACACTATAGATTTTTCAAACATGGAGGGGCTGTAAGAATTACATATACATTTCATTAGTAGGGAATTTATGACTACAGGATTGCACTTAAGGTTTGCACTAACGCTTTATGCACCCTTTTGACCCGGTCCCTTTACTATATTCTGCCCCAATATTATTTTTCATAAGTCAGGAAACGTTTTCCATATGTTTTGCAGCATTATCCAAAGGGAGTTTGCAGCTGTACTGTTCATACTTTATCATGTTCATACTGACTGAAGTGCAGACCCCTCCTAGTGACAGTACCCATCTGAAAGATCATAACAACGCATTTTTGGCACATTATTGTTCTACTTTTGTGTCAAGCCTCCCCCACGGAACAAAATTGTTTCACAGTTTTTATTAAAATTTACTATAAATGAACAGCTGAAAAAATAAACAGAAAAGTCTGTGTGTATCTTATTTACTGTCATCACAAAAAGAATATCTGTGCTGGAACATTATAACATAACCTAACAGCCAAAACTAACTTACAGAAATAAGCAGAGACATTAGAAAGGTTGAAGGCCACAGGAGTTCATTATTTTCAGTAAGCTTAAAAGGCAACAAAGGAGGTGGGGGAGAAGGAAAAAAAAAAGGGCAGAAGGAAAGTTATGAAGGTACGTGGGAGCAGGGGAGCTGCACGAGGGGAGAACTGAACCTGGAACCGATGTGGCACAAGACAAAAAAAAGGATGAATGCACCAATATCTTAGCTACCATGCCTTTCTGCAGCAAAGAAAATTCTCTGTGTTTATCTTTCCTTCAGAAAAATAAATATATTGACCTGAAAAGCTCTAAATAAAAACCCGTCCATGAGTTATTTCAGCTGATTGCAGCCCTCCGCTGCTCGATTGCAATATTTGAGCTCTGATATTGCAAGTAACTCTGTAGGGGACATGATCTTTCTCCTGCAGGATGACTTTCAGGAACGGTGTTTAGACTTAAAATGTAGTTATTTGGGGGAGATTTTCACCGATATGCAATGGTCCAAGTCGAGATGTGGTCTCAGAAGCTGCACCTCACTGACAGCTTCTGTGCCTCGCTGCGCTCGTACATGCTTTCACCAGATCTGAATTTGATCTCCTCGATGCGCTTCAGTGGAAAGAGGTTTCTAATCGTAACTGGAAGCAGATATAGCCAAGGAATCAGTTTTAGTAAATCCCGCTGAACTCTGTCATGGCAGAGAGACAGTATAAATGCTCCCCATGAGCCTGCTAATGAAATGCTGGGCAAAGCCAAAAAGGGCAAAGAAAAAATAGAAATCACAGCTGCAATATCAGCTTGAATAATAGAGCTAGGAACCAGAGAGTAATAAAAGATGAGCAAGAGGTCAGAAATAACACAATATGAAGGCAAAAGGAAGAAGAGGAACGCTCTCCAAAAAGTGAGGCAGAGAAGAAAAAAAAAGTTCTCTGGGTCCCATGAAATGCTGCCATGAAATGATTTAAAAAAGAAAAATGAAAAAATACTGTGAAGGCAAAAGTTAATTAATTACATTCATTTCAGGAACTGGAATTTTTAACCCTTCTCAGCTTCATGCTGGGAATATTCCCCATAGAATCTGTGCTAGAGACCAGATGCTCAATGCCAAGTCTCTAAAATGAATCTGAGGAGACACTTCTGTGTGATATTAAGTACTATTTTGAAGTCTCAACCACCCTTTTTCTTTTCTTTTTCTCCTGTTTGAGAATTTTTGGCACACAACAACTAATTTACTTGATCCATAATCTCTTTGCTGGGAAATAATTGCCTAAATAAATTTTAGGGGTTTTATTCATCACCGAACATCAAGGTGAAGGAGCAAGCACCCGTTCCCGCCCCCAGGGTGATGAGGGTGGGAAGGAGCCGAGGGGTGCCCAGCAGAGAGCCCGTGGAAGTACAAATGGTGGGAAAGGCACTGTGCTGGCCGGCACAGGCTGGGGGTGGTTACCTCTGTGAGCTACGTCTTCATAAAGGCCAATTAATCAGGCTTTCCGTGAGACAACTGCATTCCATGCAAAATGTATATTTGCCTACATCTCAAAGAAGAAAACAAAGTATGTTCCTCTGCAGGTCTTGCAGGGGATGGTTTGAGTTACCTAGATCTTGGTCCTTCCTGTCCTCTGTGCTTCTAAGCACTAAATCGGGTGTCAGCTGCTGAGGTTTAGTATTGGCATAGACTTGTGGTATATTCCTGTCAAAGCGTATTCCAGACAAAGTAAAATGAAAACACTTTTAGTTAACAATCTGCACCTACTGTGGGAATTATTTACTCTGAAGACAACAGAGTATCTATTTTCTCCTTCGAAATAAACTTCAAAAATAAAAAGAAGATGCCTGGTGAAGTGAAGGGAATGAGTATTATAAAAAAAGTTTTTCAAGTTAGCTAACGGGTTTTATTTCATCTTGTGTGACCAATTAATCATTTCTTCATATTTAATCTGCAACTATAACTCAAGTTTTGGCATTTGGGAACAACAGATGTGTAGAACATAAGGTTTCAAAGTATTAATTTAAACTTACAATCAGAAATTATAAGGAAGTTATTCCTGAAGCATTCACTTTTTAAGTGGGAATACACTAATAAAGGCCATTACAGAGAAGAATGACAGAAAGCACTTTGAAAGGCAGAAAGCTTCCAGAACTGACGCTTAAAATTAAAAGCCACACAAAATATTTTATAAATATGTAAATTGAAACGTATGCCTTCTAATAGTATCTGAATGCGATTTGCTATTCAAACACATTGTTTTGGCATAGCAAAATCATCTGGTTTAAACCAAATTTAAAATCCCATCCACAGATACCTCTTCTGTGGCATAAGTGGGATGTATAGACACAGCTCGCTGTGTCTGAACAATCCTCCGCATGCAGCAATCCTTGAATCAAAATACCCGAAATTCAGCCAAGGTGCTAAAGATGTAAGTGCATTTACGTACAAGCACAGCCACTAGCAAATCTGCCGGCACAACGGGCCACGGCTGGGGAGGAAGGGATTGGCCCCGCACCGCTCTGCCTCGCGTGCAGCCCAGGAGTCTATCTTAAGGCTTTGAGCCGCCCCGTGGGCCCTTGAAATTTCACGTGTCCTTTGCCTAGGTACTGGTTTGCATTTCCCTGTTTAAATACGAATGTTTTCACACTTTCTCTTCTGACAGGATTGGATGTACAGCCCTGCTGGCAGGCTGCCCAGTACCTGCCTGTACCTCTGTGCAAATTAAAAACCAGTCACGACATATTGGCTGATGATATTATCTCCTCAGCCTTGGGGAAACAGCTGGAAAAGGAAGATGGGCTAAACCAGAAATGTCTTATTGAGATAGCTATTTCTGGAAACAGTGGGGCAGGAGTGCTCCTGGTGTAGGTAAATCCCATATCATTCCAACAGAGATGAAGAAAAAAACCTAAGTGACTGTTTCAGATATCAGCGACTGCCATTAGTTTTACACTGTATTACCCATCATTTTCCACAGGGAACGTACTGTTCTTTTGCCCTTTTTTACCCATGTATTTTCTTTTAATCCTAAACAGCTACAAACATACATCTAGGGGAAAGCCACTAATTATTTTGAGGAAGACAGAAGATTTGCCCTTTAGGTATTTTTGTGTACTCTTTGTTATGAGCCCTCTTTGCGTTTAATTAGTGCAAATTGCCATGTTTTTGCATTGGATATCTAAGGTAAATGTTTGATACATAGACTATAAAGAGTACGAAGCTTTATTTTTCTCATCTAGCATGCTTTGCACCTGAATATTTGTGTATTGTTCTTGGTCTTTTCTCTTTTGTTTTTTTTTTCTTCAATAGAAAGAACTGATCTAGAAAAGCTTGATTTCCTTTTATGTGAATTAACTGCAAAACTCATAGGTGCAAAGCCAGGCTACCACACATGCTACTGTCTGTTCTCTCTTACATTATTACAGTTATGCTGTGCTTTTCTCTGTCTTTCAGTATAAATGTTCGCTCATATAAAAATGTTAACATACCTATAAAATACTGGTATGTTGTATGCAACTCTGAATGCTATCAAAGTTTAAATCCCAATAAAGTGCTGTAAAATCAAACCATCATGTGTTTCAAGAAGCTTTGCCAAACCAAGTCCTGGTATTTTTTCTTCCCCCAGTAATAACCATGTGGCTTACAGTGGTCCTCCCTGCCTCCCAGGAGTGCCTACTGCTGGGCACCAGCAGGCACGGTCCCACCGTGACGCAGCAGTGAGATGCTCGAAGAACGTGAGTTGCTGGTGAGATGTGTTTCTTTTACCCCTGAAAAAGCCTTTTAAGCAATGATTTGCAGAGAGTTTTGCTACTGTTAAAATGGCTCCTCGCCTTTAAATGGGGTGTAGGGAAAAGTAGGTATTCTGACATATTAGTACAATATGTGAGTGACTGGGAGATGCAATCACAGCTTCTGCTGTAGGGGTTGTGATAACCTGGAAGTAGGTTATCAGAGAGCTGACGTGCCAGAGTAGGTGTCAGGTCCGTACCTGTTTTTAAAGAGCCAAGTAGACAGCCTTTAAAAAAAAGATCAGCTGCAGAAACCCTACCATTGAATGGTAGGCATGCCATGGAAATGCAATAACAATGGAAAGGCAAAATTTCCCAGAAAATCTTGAGCCAAAAAGGGAAGGAAAAAAAAAGTTTACTTAGGGGTTATGAGTCAATGCATAGTGTATGAACAAAAATGTAAGAGACCTTTATTAGATGAGAGAAATCTGACATGGTTTTGAGGCTTAGCCTCTAAATAATAATCTGAAAGCAAATACAACATCTCATCCAAGAAAAGTATTTTTCATAGCTTTGAGATGAATAATTTTTAAATTAAGCTATGAAAACCTATTCTGTTCTTAAATTGGATAAATAAATACCTGATCAATGCCAATTAGCAGAAAACTGTTTGGATATTTTATTATCTTTGCATGACCAATGTGTGTTATGGAATGCAGTGAAAATTGTGATTTCTTTTTTAGTAGCTGCAGACTAGTTTTAACAAGTATTAAAGAGCAGTTTCTATTTAGTATGAGCATATTTAAAAGCAATCAGAACAATAAGAAAAGGTACAATGAACAGAATACACCTATATGTAAGTCACATCTGAAAACTTTAGGCCGTGGCTTGAAAGCCTACCTGAAAGTCCCAGGTTGCATGTCCTGTACATTTATGAAAGCAAATACAGAAGACAAAAAGGCATTTATTTTTTTCTCCCCAATTTCATGTATTATTTTAAGACAGGTGAAAACTGGAATTACATATTTAATTAAAAAGCCTAATACCATAGATTTCATGGTCTCATTACACAGCCTGGATGTCATTACTCAGTGCCAGGGCCAACACATAAAAATGACCATTCGATAGATGAGAACCAGACTGTAGAAAAGAAGGTTTTTATACGTATGAGAATTGATCAGCCTTCTCTGATGCTGTCTTTCAGCTAATGGTGTATCTCTGCCAGTGAAGAGTGAAGCTAGTATGGGAAGAGAGAGAGAAGAGGATGATGATAGCCGGAGAGCAGCAGCAAGTCTTTGCTTTTTCACTAGATGTGCAATCTCAACAATGAGATCATCAGAACCAGTTTCTCAGGGTGCTGGTTTAACCAGACCTAGAAAACACCCGCTCTCTTCACCTGAATCACACGCAGTGTAATTTCTTAAGCTTTCAGGGACTTTTTTCCTGCCTCTGACAAAATAAAACAAAACAAAAACGGAGCTTCATCATTCTTATGTGTTTTTTTTCCCCTATCAATAATAAGACAAGACTTAGGGAGGATCAGGACAGTAGTAATTATTCCTAGTGAAAGAAACTCAGGATTCAATATTATTTTTTATTTTCTTTTAGGTTTTCTTTCACAGGCAAGATAGATGTCTGTTCTACTCTGAGAAGGCTCTCTGCTGTGATCCTGACAGTGTCCTGGACATAGCAACATACCTGAAACCAAGCAGTGTGCAAACATACTTATTTCGTTGTGCCAATTAAGTCCTGAATCTCCATAGAGTTAGAGATTGTCTGCTTAGGTAAGCTCAGTATTCGACAGTGATAAAATGGAAAGTGATCTTTAGCTCTTGGTACTGGTTAAAGGAATCTGCTTTGCTGTTTATTGGGTCCATAAAATAGAGTACGTGCATGTGTTTTTGGCTTCAGGAAATAGGGCATGTGCTGTTGCAAAAAATTATGCTGCTGGAGAGAGCAGCAAATGCCTTATTTACTTACTCTTTATCGCTGGAGGATGACTTGGGGAACTCTAAGTGGTTTATGCCCACAGGTCAGGTTTCATGTAGATGGAGCTTTGCAGTTTGCAGAAACCTTCTGCTCAGCCAACAGATGAATTATTGCCACCATAAGATGGAATAAGCCAGCAATAAGCTACTGCTGCCTCTGTCTTGGCTTTGTTTTCTCAGTCACTGAACAGGGCAATGAAAGACAAATGGTCTTCACTGGCTTTGGCTGGCTGAAGGAGGGCTGGGAGGGATAGCTGGGAATAGACAGGTCTGGCAAGGAAAATTTTCTCTGGTTTTATTTTCTTTAGTCCAGAGATCCCATCTTCCAGCACTGAGTAGATGGTCAGCCATTGTTCTTTTCCCAACTTTAGTGATTGGATCCCATGGGATAAATCTGGATATATTATTGTACCCACCACTATTACAAAAGAAGGTTATCAGTATACACACTAAGACAAGTTAAGTGGAGACAACATAAACTATGATTTTTAAAGCTGCATGTGCATCTTCTAAGCCCATTAGAAAATGCTAATATTTCACTTGAACTCTTCAAGCAATTTTCACAGGTAGCCTAAGATCATGAATAAAGCCAGGAATTAACTTACAACATAAATCTATAAGTTGTTAAACCAAGGTAGGAGAACGATGTTGTTATTTTTTTGTCATGGGTGCAAACATACCTTTGAATAATGTGTTGGGTTTGCACACAGTATAATTGTTGTATAATTATTTGGATAACTCTTGCTCTATAGGAGTTAAAGTAATTGTTTTCTATTTTTATAAGTAAAGGATAAGCATGCTTAGAAGTACCATGTGTATTTTCACGTCACGCAAAAAAACATTTCGCAAAAGGGACTGAACTTCAGAAAATTTCCCACTGGTTAATTCAATTCCTGTAGAAGAGATGATTATTTGCTATCCCCCTACATTAGGAGCTACAGTCATCCAGAAGAATGAAATGGTTTCCACACTGTGTTGTAGATTAAGATGGTTTTATTGGGTGTTACACATTATAAAATATCTGGGCCTTTTAACAAACTGGTGATCCTTTAAGAATGTAAAACCCTATACCAAAAGCGCTAAAGCAAAAAATACAACAGGAAGACCATTGGGATTATCTTCTGAATGCTTAAAATGAATGACTGGGCTTACAAATTGTTTATGACTATAATGTCTGAAGCTCTGGTGAAAGGATTGGCTGCACTAATTGATTGTTTTAATATGATTATATTTTGCCACTGAGTGATCTTTATTTGTCATTGATGGTGCAATTCTTTGGTAGTTCCTCTGGTACTACTACCGTGTGTCTTTTATTACCCAAAGCTACCAATATACGCCTTCTTGCAGGGAATTTTTATTTTTAACTACTGTTACAGTTTTCTTGCAACTAAAAGATAATGCTATAGAAACCGCTGACACCAAGCAAAAAGAAAAAAATGAAAACCACAGAAGCAAGCCCTTCGGCAGATCTCAGAAAAAATGTTCTTCATTTGCACACACCAGCCTGGGAATCCGTTTTTTCCAAGCATGTACTAAAAAATATATCTATACTGAAAAAATATGTAGAAGAATTGCTACCTAGTTGCAGGACAGCATACTGGCTTAATCCCACGCTGTTTATACAATGACTTCATTGGAAGGTATCTTTGTGTAAAAGACATTAAATTAGGCCTAAGGTAATCTTCGAGCTTTCCCTGAAATCCACAAAAATAATTACTAGTTTACAAAATAAGCATCTGTGCTAATATGCTGACCTCACATACCTTGCTGCTGTTGCAGTTCAGGGATTTTTCAGTATGAGAACATAATACAGCAGTCTTAATTTCTAGCCTTAGATATTTAATTTTTTCTTAGAGATATATGTAAACCAAGTTTCTTCTTAACTAAATGTGGCTAAGAAGCTGGAGTTCTGTTCTTATTTCTTGCACTTCTTCTATCCTCTCCACTCCACACCTACAGCCAGCAATACTTAATGACTTATGAAATAAATGGCAATGAGTTTGACTTAGCCCACAAAATTAATGAAGTTTATTAAAACCTAAAATTATAGACATACACCTTGGCTTGTATTGTTACATTGCTTAGTCAAAACAGCTTCTTAATGCAAAATCAGACATTACAGAAGATCATTATACAGCAGCATGAGCAGTTTGCCTATGTTTTGCAAGACACTTTTCTACTTCAACATATTTGAAGCAGTTTAATGATTTCAGAGCAAGAAGGGGTCTCGTGGCAAGGATTTCTGGTGGATTGGGTACAATTTTGTCTGGTCAAAAATATCAGAAGGTACATTAGATCTGAATTTTCAGGACAGTAATATGTTACTGTGTATTTCTGTAGTACCCATAAATCACACCTACAGCAACAGGACCAGCTTCAGCAGCACAGGGAATACTTTGCGTCCCACCAAGATACTAGAATAGCAGCAGCAACAACAGCAATGACAAAACCCCAGAAAACAAGTGCTGAAAACAAACCTCGGGCAGCCTGGGAGACCCATGCTGGCATTTGCCCGCGAGGCCAGAGGCTGCAGCCAGGCTCCAATACTTACCTCAAACTTCGGGAGCTTGACCTGAGCCGGTCTGAGCTTCCTACAGCAGTCATAGCCCGAGTCGGGGTTTCATAAGACAGGATTTGGGGACAAACCATGCTGGTTCACCATTTGTCGGCTCTACTTAAAGCAGGATGAGGTGCTTCCTCCTTCTCCCCTATGATGCCTATGCTATTGCCCTCTTTGCACCTCCTGCTGGGAGGAAGGACGTTTCTTCTGTTTTCTGCTGATGTCAACCGACCTCTGTTGCTGACAGACAGAAAAACCCTGTAGTCGTTTCTACGGTGCTCCCAGACAGATCTAAAGGAAAATGTAGGAAAGGTTCCCGGCACTCATGTCAAAGGAATCCTCTTTCCACTCCACAGCAGATATCAGGGGCCTTTATTGAAACAGAGAAAAGGTTCAAAATAATGATGTGAATCTGGGAGAAAAGCCAAGATGAGTGTTAACAAAATACAGCGTGCTCTGCTTCTGCCAATGTCCCGTAATCAAGAATTTGGTCCTGAATTTACTTTCAAGGGGATTAGAGATCAAAAATACACCTGATGGGCTGAGCAACTGTAAGTAAAAGGCGTGTCCAGCCCAGACAGTCTATCAGTAGTAGTCTGACGACTGACAGATGTGGGGAAGCCTGTCCAAGGGAGTGAGCACAACTGGCTTCAGTGCCTGCCAGCATCCAGATACTATTGTTGAGAAATATCTTTCAAAAGTTTGGCATGTCTGGTCTGGGGTGGTTTGGAGAGCAATGAGCTGAACTGGTGTCTAAGGACAAATCACTTTTTATCAAACATTTTAAAGTAATGTGTAATTGTTTTATTGTATTGTGGTTCTGTTATTGGTCATATCTGTCCATATCCCTCAGGCTGCTGAAAGACTCAGCACAATTACACATACAGCCAGATTTTCAGAAGTACTGAGCAACTCCTATCATATGGCATTTATTTATGGGTGGATTTTCAAAATGTCTCATTATGGTAGGTGTCAAATTTTTTGAATCCTGTCTGTCCTAGTCAGGTACCCAAATAAGATCTGAAAATCTGAACTCAGCTGTGATTATTGTGGCATCCTAAAAACTCTCACCATACTGTGCAGCAGCCTTGCAACCCTGCTTGCACACATCTACTTTCCCTCCCAAGTCCTCTACCCGTCACAATGTGAAAACTAACAGCATCTTATTTTCCTATCAGCTAAAATGGGTCTCTGAGGAGGGTAAAACAGGCCAGTTGAATGTTGCAAGGCATATGTAGCATCTTGGTCTTGGTTCTGATACTATTCTTTATGTCCTTCTTTTGAGTTTCCTAACTCTCTAGTGCAATAATGATACAACTAGATTAGCCTAGCAGCTGCACTTAGAAGGATTATGTCAAAAAAGAATCTATCCCAGCCTTCAAGATGACTAGTATAAACTTTTAGAAAGCTGTTTGGATTTTCCACCATGAATGCACATAGGTAAGTTGCTGAAAATCTTCATTGTAGATATACTTGACAGCTGCTTTGTGCTTCCTGGAAGATAGGGAGATAGAAAAATGGGCTGCTTTTGGATAATTTGTGGAGAATCATTTTAGAAATTTGTAACATCATAGCACAGCTATTCTTTTTTGTCTTTCTTCTCTCATCCTCCTCTTCTTTCTCCTCCTTCTCCTTCTCCTTCTCCCTTTTTCTTCCTCTTTCTCACTTCCTCTCTCTGTTGCCATCTGTGTGAATAAAAACATCTTGCATAACAAGCAACCTCAATAAAAGATTATAATTTCTGCAATAAACTAGCAAGTTCCTAACATTGCAGTCCTTATGGAAGCAAAACTGCACTGAAGTGGTAAAGGAAAGGCTGAACACTGGACACGTGACTTAACATTTGGCAGAAGTTCTACCCATGCTTGGGTGTATTAGTGCACACAGACTCTACTTGATTAATAAGAAATCGATAACCTCCATATGCAATACAAACAACACCAATATATATATGAGCACATGGGCTACCCAAGTGTTTGTTTTGTAAATGAGTACTAAACCTTCAAACGGCTGCTTAGTGAGATTTTAGACAAAACAAGCATGATGCATTAAGTGTTTAACTGTATTAAATGTCTTTTTTCCTGTTTACATAATGATATGCTGTATTTATCTTACAAGCACTGTAAAAATATTAGTTAGCAGTCATAAATATAGTCCTGATAAAATGATACTACTTTCCAGAACTGCTAATCTGTGTTAACGCCGCTTTGGTACGGGTCCTGTAACAGCTGTTAGAATTTTGTCCCCTGTAGGTCAGAGAGAGAAGATGGGAAAATCCTTAATAAAATGTTGTTAGAAGCTACAGGTGGGAAATAAAGAAGCTCTTGTGACCTGTAATCTTATTCCCTCATAAAGTCATGGAGTGCACAGCAGCTTCTGTGGCTGAAATTAGACAACACGCTAGCGGCTTTTCAATCTCAACTTTTGCAGTTCAGTTATATCATTTTCGGTGAAGAACAAATGAAGGATACAGCAAGCACTGCCCCTGACCTTCCTTGCTGTTTTTAATAAGCACATTCAACAGCATGAGCTTCTCTGTCTTAAATGAATTACTATATATCCATGTATTGGAAAGAAAATACAGTAGTGTTTATCTTCTGTATATATTGTACTGTCAGATTTTAATTAACTCTCAGCCTCAGGTAAAGAAAATATGCTAATTTTAATAGTCTTATAATTACTGTGGGCCAGATTCCACTGTCCAAATGCAGACGGGTACCCAGTCTTGCACAGAGCCTCACCAGCTTCAACGGAGTTCACCAGAGAGGAAGAGGCTACCGCCATCCCATTTTCCTTTTACAAGGAAGGACTGCAGGAAGGAAAAAATTGAAAGTTATAATAGGTAGAAGTCAGGAATGAAGCAGAATGGGTCACCTATTACCAAAATCAGATTATGTTATGGAACAAGTGTATTTTTATGTTTCAGATACTTCACAATCAGCCTCTTATGATTTCATTTTTCTCTTTAAATGATGGGTATATTCCATGTGTTTTTATATAGACAATATATACTCTTTGCATATTATGACTCTTGCGGGCCTCACCTTTGCATCCTCTCATTCTTTCCTTTTGATATCTCCATTGCCTTTCATCAGACTCTAGTACTGTGGAGTATGAAAATGAGTATTTTTTTCCATTGCTTTTATTAAATAAAAAAGAAAAAAAAAGTGCAGGATAATATACAGGGTAATACACGACTCTTTACACTTCTATAGTAAATCTTACCCATCCAGCTGAGAGAGAAGTATCTTCTAATTTAAACATTTAAGCTATCTGAATGGAATGGAGCAGGGAATAGAGTGAGCTTTCTTTTTTCGTATTAGTTTTATCAAAAGTACAAAACAACTTGTTTAAAAATATTCAGTTAATACACTGTATAATGCAATCAAATATTTGAATCTCTAAAGTCACAATAATTTGTTTAAATATAATTACGTGTAATTATTTATTAGTAAAATGGTGGAGAATTGCTGAAATATGATATAAAATGGTATAATTAATTGGGTCTCGATGCAATGAGTTGTCATTTCTGAAAATTTAATGTCATCAAAGCTCTTTTTCCAATAGCACAAGGAGCACCATTGCTAATAGACTTCAGAGCTTGAAATAAATAAATCTTTGGAATCCTGTTGCATCTCTTGGGGTGTGACATTTGACAGTCTTTTATAGCGCAGAACGAAACAAGTTTGTGAGCTGGAATTCAATTGTGGTGTATTGATTCCTTGCATCAGTCATTATTCCCTGCTGATTGACAGCTGAAAATTGGTTACGTTAAGTATTTCATATGTTATATTGGCTGACATTTGCTTGCCTGCTCCTGTGTCAATATTGTTGTAAAGATCTCCAGCTCTATGAGATAGCAATATACACTGACTGTGGCTTTTGTGTGATGTTCCAGTGTTTTTCCTGACATAATTTAAGACATATTAAAAACCAGCAGCATCTTCCCTCTTGAGAAGCTTAATGCCAATATTATTGTCTTCCAAGGGAAGATCATGTATGCTCATAATCGGGTGCTAATTTCCACCCATACGCTCATGTTTAGGCATTAGGCACTATAACTGTAAAATTGAGCCTGCTTGATTGATTCATGTCAAGCCTCATCTCGGTTCCTGCAGTGGAAGTCATCCAGCTGACCCTTTTTACACTAAAAGAAGAGATTTGTGTTCCTTTCTTTCACCTGGAACCATCAAATTGACTGAATAATCTGTAATACATTAGTGCTGACATTTGTTAGGCAAGAATTAAACAAGACACAGTAATCATTCTCCTGAATAAAAATTGTGTTTGATTTCCAGCAGAGTTCTATTAAAAGGACGGCACAGCCCATCTCCTCCGAAGTGGGAAATGGTGGATATTTTCTATGTTAATGAATCGAATTAACACTTTAATGACAGATGGATGATCCCTAGACGCTCCTGATAAAAGCTGCTGAGGAGTTTTGGAGGGGACGCAGTTCCCATGTCTGCCACAAGGACTACAACAAGCTCCATGGAAATCCTTCATGCTTGATGTTTAAGGGTGACCATAATAAAATTTGACCATTTACCTAAAAAGAGACAAAAGGGAGAAAGATGGTTTTCCTACAGCTAGAGCTGGCTAGCCCCAGGAAAACCAGTTCCTGAAGTCAATAGGGCAGAATTCCCTATTTACTGTCAACCTTAATAAATATGACAGTGTAAAAGGGTGGCATCAGTGGTGTCAATTCCTGTCTTCTCCATGACAATACAATACAAGGGGTGGGGTAATTCCACCTGAAGTCAGTGCGGACACATCAGCATACACCTGGTATGACCAGAGTCTGATCTGATGCCTTTGAGGTCCCGGTGTTACTACTGCATTTGGCAATGTAAAACTAGGTAGCTGAAGTGATGCCCGATGCTTGTCTGGCTTCACTGTACTCTGTCAGTCGAGGCCAGGATCTAGCAGTGTTATGGTTGTACTGTATGTCTATCCTTTTGGGGACTACCCTAAAGGTAGGATACAAAAAGTACCATTTGGAGAAGTACATGTTTCCTATGTAGATCACTTGACGGGTTTGCACCTCAGAGGTTCATTTAGAAACATGCTTTTCCTTTGTCCTGGTGTTGAGGCTAGATTTTTTCCAGCTGGGTTCTTGAGGAAAGCTGAAAGTGAAGATGGGCTGCAAAGGAAGCACGCTCTGGAAATGGGCTTTTTTCCTTGGTTAGCCTGCGTGTGGAAGAGTGTGGAAGCATAACTTCCTTCTCCAAGTGAAAGAGGAGCCAACGACAAGAGGTGCCATGCTGGACCTTTTCTCATCAACAAGGAGGGGCTGGTGGAGAGTGTGAAGCTCAAGGGCAGCCTTGGCTGCAGTGACCATGAGATGGTGGAGTTCAAGATCCTTAGGGCAGTGAGGAGGGTGCACAGCAAGCTCTCTAG